>OY811985.1:1660712-1944792 GCA_963681505.1 Eunapius fragilis
AAAAGGGCAATATTTTGGGCACGTTGTCAAAAACAAAAAATCAGGAGAAGCGATTAATAAGACTCTGAGACCCTTGAACAGACCTGATTGAGTGCAGAGCTGGTTCCCATGTTTGGGATATCTTACAATTGTATTGCTACTAAGAAGTAGGCTGCCGAAGTTAAGCCGTCGGCATCCGTGAAGTAGCAGTTTGCGACCTAAATAAAAGGTTTTTATAGGCCTATTATTCCGCGTGACAACAAGTTCATCAATGGTGGGCTTTTATTACTGATGCAAGTGTTTCAAGCAATTTCTCTTTCACAGTTCGCGCAATTTTCGCTAAGCCCGAATTGCTCTATACCCCCGAACCGCTCGTCTCTGACAATGGATAGCTCTTCGTCTCTTCCAGCGGAATCGCAAGAATATATATATATATATATTTCTTGGCTTATCCCAGATTTATCTAACACAATTTAACTACAGGATGCTTATATCTATTTTTCCCTATTTTATGACCCGCTACAAGCGCCCAAAATTTTGGGACTAAAATTACGGAGACACTCTGTTATACCCATTATAGAGATATAGCTGTGCAAAGCTAGTGCCTGCATAGTTTCCCACTCAATGATGTAGTATCCCACTCAATGTATGGAGGTGGTACCCGTCTAGCCTGCTTACTTGTGTCTACAACAATGTGTGTCATAACCATTGCCTCGATAGTTCTTTACAAGATGCTGCTCAAAAGACCATAACATCATGTGCAGCACTGAACTGTTACAGCATTCTAGAGGCAGGCTTAATGAGCGCACATTCCAGCCGTGAAGTCGTGTAATGACATGACAATGGGCAGCCAACAGTAAGCCACACGCGTAAATATCTACCCTGTCCATTCATCGGAGTACATTTTTAATGACATTCACAATGCAGATCAATTTCAAAATTGTCTCCGTGTTTCACTTTAATACTGTAAACATTTAGTTAAAACCTGCATGCCATTAAGATTACCTGTGTGAGCTTAAAAGAAGAGTCTGTTTCTTTCGAGCTTTGAAAAATTACTTCTGGGTTATGATTTCATTATTACATTGAAACAAAGAAATTGATTGGTCAAATACTCATGACTTGGCTTCTATGCCATTGTGCAAAAAGGATAATTATACATGCACGATACTCTATAACAGTGTGCATGGAGACGTTATATGCAAATCGGACATTTTACGACAAAACAGTTATTGCCACATCCATTATATAAGTCTATGTTTACACACTAAGAGCCCGAAACACTTGTCCATACCAAAGTTCGGCAACCATCAAGGATAAACTGATGACTCGATAGTGAAGCACTGATGACATGCGAGGGACATAACAAACTCTGAGCAAACGGGATACTCTTACTGGCCCATGCTATGTTACCCTTCCCTTCCCACCACAATTTCAGCACATAACAGGTCTCCTCCCTGCAATTCCCCTCTCTCCTGACCCTAACACTGGGGTGGGCATTCTCGTCTCTTGAATTCAAGGTCATTTCCTGGCGGTGAAGTCGAAGCAACAGGGAAACTCCATTTCCTCAGTGGCTTGGGCCAGCCATGCGAGGGAAGACATGTAAAGGCCCCAAACAATACTGTGACTTGTGGTGTGAATTTCTGTCACTTGTGGTGTGAATTTTTGTATTGTTGTTGTTTTGGTGGGTAGAATGTTTGGTTGACACTGGAGCTGCGTGAGCCCAACAAGTTTAGAATTTATAAAAGCTTTGCATTGATTGATAAGCCACTACAACGTCTAACCGAAAAAAAAAATGCCCCTTTTGACTGGACCATGGCGTGCCAAAAAGCTTTTGCATGACAATCTCCGTAAATGTTTAGTGTCAGCCCCCATCCTTGCTTACCCTGATTCACAAAGCCCTTCATCCTAGACACTGATGTGAGCGATGTAGGCATAGGTGCAGTCCTCTCAAAAATAGTGGAGCTTAGAGTGTAATAGCATATGCTAGCCGCTTGCTTAGTAGGCAAGAACAACTTTATTATGTAACCCGCAAGGAACTGCTAGCTGGTGGAATTCACACCCCATTTCCGATCCTGTGCATTGGGCCGGAAGATCGTGCACCTTAAGAACAGACCATGGCTCGCTGGTATGGATGAAAAACTCTAAGGAGCCAGAGGGTCAACTGGCTCGTTGGCTGGAAAAACTACAAGAATCACCGTTCTACATTGCGAAGGTTCCCAACATATCAATGTTCTACATCGTCATGGTTCCCAACATAGCAATGTTCTATATCGTCATGGTTCCCAACTTAGCAATGTGGATGCACTGTCAAGAATTCCATGCAGGCAGTGTAGGCGGGGAAATATGTGTGGAAATTTAAGAAGTTAATGACATGTGTTGTCACGCCTTGTTTTCTCCAGACTAACACCTTAGGAGAAGTTCGGCACATACAAGCCGAAGATAACATCCTCGACCCTGGTCTAGAAGCTGAACTCCAGGCTTACTAACCTGTTCTAGAAGCTGAACTCCAGGCTTACTAACCTGTTCTAGAAGCTGAACTTCAGGCTTACTGACATATTATCGAACGAATCATGATGAGCCACCGACCGAAAACGAAGGATGAAAATGTACCCAAGGGTCCAATTAAAGATGCTCCAGTCCCTGACCCCATCCCTCAAGCCCCTAAACACAGGGGCACCAAAATGCAGTGAGGGTGCCAAAATACCAACTGAAGTTAGCAATGTATTAAAATTATTAAGTAAACCATTTTTAAAATTTATATCAAAAAACGAAATTGTTTTATGAAAAAAAAGGGATATTTTTATTCACAAAAAGGAGAATTTTTTAAATGTGTAGGGCCACCTTTATATACTTCTGACCCCCCCTGCACACACCAGAGAGCACACACACACACACACACACACACACACACACAATGCCCCTGGAGCCGCCGGATTCCCGACCATTGACAAAGGAGTGATGTAATAATGATGTCATCCACACGTCGGAGCCGCACATCATACAAGTCTGCACCTTAAACTCCTCATGACTGTTAGATATATATGCCAAGGGTAACATACTGTACTGATTCATTTTGTAGCTGCTAATACTTTATACGCTGCTAATTAATGTATAACTTACACAGTGTACATATGCAAGTAAAACATTTAGACAATTAGTGCAAACATCTCACTATAACGATGCTGCATGGAAAACCAGTTAGAATTCTAAATAAATAAATCAAAGCCAACAATACCTTTTAACCAACAGCAAGTTAATGCTATGGTGGACCTACTTCTTGGGCTATGGTGGACCTACATCTTGGCCTATGGTGGACCTACTTCTTGGGCTATGGTGGACCTACTTCTTGGGCTATGGTGGACCTACTTCTTGGACTATGGTGGACCTACTTCTTGGGCTATGGTGGACCTACTTCTTGGGCTATGGTGAACCTACTTCTTGGGCTATGGTGGACCTACTTCTTGGGCTATGGTGGACCTACATCTTGGGCTATGGTGGACCTACTTCTTGGGCCATGGTGGGCCTACTTCTTGGGCTATGGTGGACCTACTTCTTGGGCTATGGTGGACCTACTTCTTGGGCTATGGTGGACCTACTTCTTGAGCTATGGTGGACCTACTTCTTGGGCTATGGTGGACCTACTTCTTGGGCTATGGTGGACCTACTTCTTGGGCTATGGTGGACCTACTTCTTGGGCCATGGTGGGCCTACTTCTTGGGCTATGGTGGACCTACTTCTTGGGCTATGGTGGACCTACTTCTTGGGCTATGGTGGACCTACTTCTTGTAACCATTTTGGGCAACAATAAACAAATTAGCAACAATGACAAATATATTGGAACCTATTGGAGCAATAAATAACTATTCTATGGCGATAACATCCAGAAGGTACAAAATACTTTAAAAGGAGTATTCATGACTAGACATGAACCAGTACCCAACCTGTGCATTTTCAATGTAACGTGGAGTAGGTAGTGATGCAGCCCCTTCATTGGTCAGCACTACACCATGGGCTTCTATATCCTGCATCTGTTGCTATACAGAACATAATGTTTGGAGCTTACAATACACAACTAGAGCCAGTTGACTTACTTGGTTGACATAGTCATTGGTAGGAAGCATGCCACAAGCCTCGCATGCTAACGTATTGGCACAACCCTTGCCAGCAGGTGGCAGTTGAATGGTGCTGGTGTTTTCCTGTGTAAGGTCGAAGGCATACAGCACCATGTGAACTACAGAACTGGCATACCATGTTACAACTAAGCTGTGTTGAAAACATTCTATATATAAAGTTATGATTTTAGTGGACAGTGAGGTTGTGAGGTTATGACAATAGAGACAAAAGGTACAGAGCTTTCAATTGACTAATTTTGCTTTCATTTACCATTAATAGTCCTTTGTGATCATCTTGAGGTGCCGGGGTAGCCAGTAAGGAGAGATCCAGGTAATCAGACATCATCTGGAGGGACTTGGAGATGGTGTGGGTAATCTTTGTAAATGATGGTCTGTCCTCAGGATCAGAATCCCAACACCTCAGCATCAGTGAGTACCTTGGAAATGTCAAGACACCAATGATGAATGACCATGCGCTCTATTTACATTACATTGTTTCAGAACAAGCCAAATTTTCAGGTTTCTCCAGTCTCCTCCCATTTCTTAGAAAAGTAGGTAGATCACTGGCATTCAGACCAGGGTATGGGACGTTCCCAACAGTAAATATTTCCCAGCACGCCACACCAAATGACCACTGGAGGTGAGGGTAAAAGGGGGATGGATGACTTAGTCAACAACACTATTCAAACATATATCCAATGACACGGAATAATGAAAATGCAAAGGTATGCTTGTGTTCTCTGTACTGCAGACAATGGTAACATGCGGGTTTCTTTGGTTCAGTAAAGAGCTGAAACCTTGAAGTGCTTTAGGTGAGCACACACACATCTCACCACATCAGTCTTCTCACTGAACACTAAATCCTGAATGCTCTCTGGGGCCAACCACTTGAAGGGCAGTTTGACTCCCGGTGAACTCTTGTCTATTCTGAAGTACCCCGATACATAAACATCTTCTGACAGACCAAAGTCCCCCACCTTAATGGCACCATCTCCATCAATCCTGCAGCAGTTGACCAGATGCATATCATTACTACTGCCCCACCCACCCCTGCTACCATCACACTTAGTGTGCTCACTCCCTCACATGCAGTTCCTTGCTGCTAAGTCTCTGTGTACAAACTTTTGTGCTGCAAGGTATTCCATCCCCTGGGCTATCTGGTAACATGATGTTATTAGCAGCTTCTGGGACGTGTGCAGCTAAAATGATGGCATAAAACCTTTATTGTATTTTGTGCATTAGTCGGGTGGACCCCTCTTACCTTGTCCTCATCAGCCATGTCAAGTATCAGCAGAAGAGGTCTGTTGTTCTTGAGGTAGGAGAGGAGACATCCGTTGGCCATGTAAGGCATCACCATGGAGGGGGTATTGGCGGCATCAAAGGACATGCCCATCAGGGTCATCACATGGGGGTGGTGGAAGTCTTGCATCTTTAGGATCTCACTCATCATACCAGCAAGGTCATTCGGTGCAAACAGACCTGGTTATAATGGAGGTGGCTGAGCTTAATGGGCCATATGCACACACGCACATACATAGAGAGACACGACACACATAGAGAGACACACACACACACACACACACACACACATACACACACACACATACACACACACACAAACACACACACATTTCACCTTTCAATGTCTTAATAGCCACTACTTCAGGTTTAGCATTATTTCCATGAAGGAGATGTGCTTTGTACACCACTCCAAATTCACCTTATCACCCAGCAACAGACCAAGTGAGGATGAAGATCACAGTACACCAGGGTAAGGACCAAGATGGGGTTACAGTAGATCAAGGGTGGGGATAAGGGTGGGGTCACATGTCACATCAAAGGATCAGGAGGGAGTCACAGGAGACCAGGGGTGAGGATCAGGGGAGGTCACAGATGACCAGGGGTGAAGATCAGGTGAGGTCACAGCAGACCAGAGGTGGGGATCAGGTGAGGTCACAGCAGACCAGGGGTTGGGATCAGGTGAGGTCACAGCACATCAGGACAAGTTGTAGTTAGGAATTGATATGGAGAAAAGTCAGATATCAAAAGTTAGATTTATAAAGAGGGACAAATGTAACATACCAGTGCCAAGGGCATTAAGAACATGAATCTGTTCCCTGGGTATGATGGCTCCAGTGTACTGCTTCATAAAGTCTTCCATACTAGACAGTCCTGCAGCACAGTACACACAACATTGATTAATACTTCAATGGTTAGCTATTAATGTTATACTGATGTATCAATAGTGGCTCATACATCAGCACTTCCACACATTTGCATCTCAGCACAAAATAATTATATTCACAAGAACTTTGTAGAAACTGTTAGCTTTTTTGCATATTCACCTTATGAGCAGTGAAATCACTATATGACTTTGCAAAAGAGCTAAGTTTCAACAACCTTTTGTGAATGTAATTGTTTTGTGCTGATATGCAAATGTGTGAAAGTGTTGATGTGCGAGCAGCTACTGTATAATCATTTTATCTGCCATTGATTATTTTTAAAATAACGAACATGCTAACTGTACCTCCATTCCCTCCATCCTTCTTAGCCAGTAGCTCAGACATCAGTTCACTGATCTTATAGCTCTTCTGCAAGGAAGACCTTCTGTGGATCACCAAGATGGTTACCACAACCAGACCCAGGAGGAGGAGGAGGAAAGTCACACCCCCTGCCACACCTCCTGCTATTGCAGCTACTGGATATGTTATGCCATTGGCTGGTGGTTGCTGTGTAACATTTCCAGGCAGCATTTGCTGTGTAATATTTCCAGGCAGCGCTTGCAGTGTAATGTATCCAGGCATGAAGTTCAGATATCGACCAACACTAATATTGACCTACACATAAAATATGAATGCAACTAAACATTTTGATTATTTTACTACAGCAAGGAAGGGGGCAGAGAGTGTTTGTGGGGGTGGAGGGTTGTGGGTGTGGTGAGGTAGGGACAGTACCAGAGCATCAAATGAAGACACAGCAGAAAGGAACTGAGGAGGCTGGCAAGCCAGGACCTGAGGAGACAGAGGTACGGGGGGGGGGGGGGGGGAGATGGGTCACCTCTCTGCAAAGGAAGGTAGAACTGCCTCACCGTGCTGGTTGTGACTTCTAAGTTTACCTCACACTTCTCTCCTCCAACGGTCACTGTGATCTCAAACATGACATCAACGCTGGTTATGTAGTAGCCCTGAGAGGGAACATTGTTGATTTGAATATTAATATTAGTGTTTAGAGCTAGAGATGACCATGGCCACCTACTGATATTTTTATGGTTTTAACGAGACCAATAATTTGTGTCTGATCTTCAGGGTAAATGTACAGGAAGAAAGGATCAAAGTCTAAACTGATAGTCAGGCCATCTCCTGTTGGTCCAGGGGCATTCCCCATCATTATAGTGTAGTTCACATCAGGGATCAAGAATACATCATTTTCAGCAGAATACAAATCTATCCCAAGAGGTGGGACAATACACTTGAGGGTACTAAATGTCTGTTCACACTCCTAAAGAGAAAAGAGGCAAAGAGGAAGAGACAAGGAGAGGAGCGGAGGGGGATAGGGTGAAGATGAGGAGGTGGGTATGGACGAGGGGACAAAGAGGACAGGTGGAGGGAGAATGGGGGAAGTACATAGATCACTAATGCCCTGTCGGAGCTTGGATACCACCACATACCGATGTACCTCCATTGAACACCACAAATACAGCCTTTTGGGTGGCATTGAGGTATGTTCCACGAAATTTAAGGGCAATGCCTCCACTGTGGAAGAAACCAATGATGATGTTGTAAACATACGACTATGGCAATATTCTCCCTTACGAAGGTATAGTCTTAGTAGGGTAAACTGAAGTGTATGTAGGGATGCTGGTAGGCATGAAGACCCTGGGGGGACATTGGCTTGTGCTACCCTGCAACCAGTGTCCAGATGCTGTGCTGTTATGACACTGTGACCTCCGGGAACACTTCTGATCCATAGTACACCATCCACACAGAGGGTTCACATTAGCTACACAACTCAGACAATCAGTAAAATTGGAACATTGCTCTATGCGGACCTGGACAACCTTTAAGATGTGGAGAAGGGGGTGGTATGGCTAAAGGAGTGGTCCAATGGGGGCATGAAAATCTAACTACCTCAAACCTGCTGCATCCCACAACAGACACCAATCCATCCCTCAACACAATCCCACCACTACCCTGCCAAATAAGATATCAGGAAGAATAATGATTTCATAAGGAAGCAAAAGAAACTGCAATATAGTGTTCTACAGAACTGGTTCGCAATAGCAAAACTGAAAATAAGGTATATTCATGGTGTTCATAGCGCAACCTTACTGCTTCATCTTATCAATATCAATTGATCTGGACCGCCCTTCACCAAATGAATTTTTACAGGATGAAAGCAGTATGGG
The DNA here is from genome assembly GCA_963681505.1 of Eunapius fragilis. Taxonomy (NCBI): domain Eukaryota; kingdom Metazoa; phylum Porifera; class Demospongiae; order Spongillida; family Spongillidae; genus Eunapius; species Eunapius fragilis. The sequence goes on from OY811985.1 coordinate 1,669,209, forward strand.
TGTACTATTAACACCATCCAACTCCACTATGAATATGCCTTATTTTCGTTTTTGCGAGCTGTGACTTTTCTTATGGCTTAAAATACGATGTTCAAAAGTATAATGGCCCTGGGGTGTGAAATTTCATACCCTCTGAATATTTAACTTTTATTTTCCAGCTAGGTACACTAGGTGTAGTTTTCTTGGTACAGGGGCGGCTTCGGAACAGTGGACTTTTGACATCATTCATTGGAATTGCAAACGTTAACGTGGTTTAGGAGTTGCGGGATGGGAAAGATTACGATAGCGTCTGCATTGCGTAACATTGTGCAAATGTGTCACATCATAGATACTTTAGACTCTAAAGTATCTATGGTCACACGCTATGGACGTTCTTAAATAACGCTACTCCAGTATCACGCTCTTAAAATCTACAAGCTTAACTCATATGTTCCATCATATGCATGCATATCACGTGCCTACATCGATCAACATGCGCCGGCTGATCTTACCTATTACGGTGTGCGTGGCACAACAATCACGCGAGGCATGTTTAGTTAGGCCCTTTTTGTCTATAGAGCTCTTTCATCGCGTGACTAGATAGCATTCATCTTCTAATGAGTCCGCCATATTGGTGCTCGTTTACAATGGAGAATTATGGGCTTATGCTTAGTTGTGGTACGTAAGAGTGTCCTTTAAATCTATATTATTGTGGTCTAGCACATGACTAACATTTGTAAAAATATGATTTTTACTTGTGCCCTCGGAGCGCGAGTTATACGTATCAAAAGTACCAAAACCGAGCATAAGCCCATATATTTCCATAGTAAACCGAGCACCAATATGGCGGACAATAAAAAAATTAAAGCCCACGCGTCATGTGACCATGAAAGAGCTCTATAGCCTAGACTGCACTCCGTGCAGCCTGGCTTTTTAGTCCTAATAAACTTGAAGTTTTTTTTTGTTTAGCAAATGGCATGTGACATTGTGCTATGTTATGCAATGTAGACTCTTTCTCATCCCGCAATGCCTAATCACGTTTACTTTTGCAATCATATCTGGGAACCTAAAATACATGTAACAAAGAATGATGTCAAAAGTCACTGTTCCCAGCCGCCCCTGTAGTGAGTACTTCCATGGCACAGAATAAGTTATATTCATGAGTACAATTGAAATCCTAGTTAGGTTATGTAACCCACAGATTAGACAAAAACACTACAATAACACCCACGAGGTGTCTTGGTTCACTTACAGATACATTGCTGATGGCATAAATATGGATATGTTCACTGCTCCCTACCAGTTTGGTCACTGGGTAGGGCATCACCCACGAGGAGAACCACCTCCCAGCACTGTTCACAGAGCCATCAACAACATGGAACTACAGGGTTAACAGATATGCATGTTGACTGTGCATGGTAAAATGCACGTGCACTTTTCTACTCACAGCTTGTAGAACGGAGTCCCCCTGTTGGTTGGTAGACGCGATGAACATTAAGGTTAGAGATTCCGTGTAGATGGACAGTGCATAGCTCAGTTCATAGGAGGTGTTGGCCAATGGTACAGACACAGGACGTGACGTTGCAGGCAGCTTTGGTGCAGCGGTTGCCCCGGGCGACGACATATTGCACCCGCTGCTGCACTCAAAGGTCGAGTCGTTAGCACTCCGCCATGGAAGGGCCCCAGAGGAGCAGGTGTGTGTGGAAGAGGGCGTGGAGGCGTTGTCCATCCTCGCGTCAATCTGGGACAGTGGGTATGCGCATACACCGCTGCGGTACGTACCTCCAACGTTGCCACCCGTTGGGGGTGTGACGACTATTCCAACCAGAAGGGTGGCTTCAGAGGACGCGGGTCCATTTATCGGGTAGACAACAAGAGACGCACCGGCTAGCATAGCGTAACCGTTAGCCTGCTCGGCAAGACCCAAACAATCCAGTTCTATTTCGGACATAGCCGCTACCAGTGTCTCGTTGATGTTGTCGCACACCCTCAGTACCCTGATCCCTGGCGACGTCCCGGGGGAAGCGTTCACATCGAGTACCACAAAGTACGCATAGGAGCCCGCCACGAACCCTCCAAACCATTTGCGGGTGAATGTGGTTGCAGTCACACGAAATAGATCACCCGACGCCCTGCACAAGTTTAGAGCCGCGCCGTCAAGTCCGTACTGACCGATAAGAATCACAGTACCGTTGCTACTGCCTACGTAGAAGCTGTTCTCTCTTTCTCTGACGGTGGCACTCACCAAGGCCACGCTATCGCTGCTGGACAGAACTTTCTCAAATACCTTGCTGGAGCCATTGTTCAAATCGTTTGCATCGCGGACGGTACAGCTTCCGTCGCCCGCGCACGTCAAAAGTTTACTGTCGTCCGGTGTCAAAGCCATTCCCAAATGGAGCATTTCTCCAGTCAACCATAAAGCCTCTTGTATCGTCAGATTGCCGTTCAACCTGTACACCACGCTTCGCCCGCTAACAATTGCGCTTACAAACAGTTGACTGCCATCGTCGTCGCTAATGGCTAAGTCCGTCAACTGTCCATTGGGTGTAATGCAAAGTAGTTGGGCATCGCATTCCGTCTGCGTCAGGCAAAATATTAATATCCTAGCTAAGCAAACGCGCAGGACTAGGAGAGTAGCTGTCCAATTCCAACGTGCCATTAATTTCGATATAGGCCTATGTTTCGAAAATGCAGTATTTAATATGTTTAATAAGACTGGGGACCCGACTGGAGGTGTCGGGTCCCCAGACTCAATAGATTTATCGCTAGAAACTGCCACTCCCTCCTTATCGTGACGCATGTCCACAACCAATCCCCACCCATTGACGGACATTGGTGCAGCGTCGCATCTGCACGACTGCAACTAGACTTGAATAATAACCATCCTTGGTACAACTGGACTGAATTAACACACAACATACAACGAGTGTACACACACTGGGGTAGGGCCTAATACCTAATTTTGAGGGAGTGGGCCCACACTACCTCCGGGAGAAACCCAACTGGGTAAAAAAAAACCCTCTGCATGTGAGGGATAAAACCATGTGCATTAGCCCACACACAACCACAAATGTTCTAACACTTCAGGCTTCAAGATTGATGTCAAGGATACACAGCTGCTCTGATGAATCAAATAGCAACAAGATGCTCCTATTGCCCAAATCATGTGTGTAGCCACCCAACTGGGTGAAGCACATAACAAACAGTTGTGTTCAGCCTTTGGGCTATGTATGTGTGCCAATTGGCATGATTGCATGACCCAAAGCTGGTACAGAAGTGTAAGTCTTCTGTGTGATATGCAGTGTACCCACCACCATATGGCACCTCACATGGCTTCTATCCAATCAAACACAACATACCTCATGTGCTGTCCAACCAATCAAACAGAGGGAGCTTAGTTTCTGTCTAATTCATTACCTTCAAACGACAGAAACCTATATCTCCCTCCTTATTGTATGTCCACACCCAATCCCCACTCATTGACTGACATTGGTGCAGCATCGCCTGTGCACGACTGCACAAAGAAAGCTACGGGTGCAATAAAATAAGCAGCTTAAATACCAAGACCTTTTGACACTTGTAACCTACTCTCCAACAGAGTCCTTAACACACCCATCCTTGGCAGATTCTGATTTCCAACGACCATGCCTCTTGAACAACCTGTCAGGAACACCCACATTGGCAGCTGCCATGGCCCCACCTGCCGTAAACTATGCATCCCAAAAAGGGTTTTATCATGTCATGCAGCAATTCCCTCAGTCTTGAATAACTAAGACCCCCATTTTTTCGCAATTGTTCCCTATGCTTTGTTGAAACTATTCCACTAAACACTTTGTCTTGAGATTCCTCCTTCAGATTCCCCATTGCAAAATAGTGCTGCCTCATGCTTACAGGGCAGGTAGGGTGTCAGTACGTGCTATCACTAAGGAGGCTCCCTCCCTGTACTGATCCGTTTTGCTAGACACCACATTTGATTACCATACTATCCCCATTAAATGCACTATCCGTGCACCTTAACTTCAACAGTTCGTCGCACCTTAGAAATCCAGCAAAAGCTACTAAGCAAATACCAAGCAATCTAACTTCCATCAATGAGGGTAATGGGCCAGCTGCCATTACCATGTCATGCAGCATCTGAGCTGTGACTGGCTCCTTACGTTTTTTTTTTTGGGGCTTAGCTAAGAGGTGCCTAAGACCATCCAGAGTTACCTGCACTATTGGTGATGCCCCTGCCAGCTAGTGGGAGGCCGGCCATTTGGTGTAACCATGCAACCACATGCCCTCTACTGCAGATATTGATTGCACAGACTCACTGAGGTGCTGCAGGTACACCACCAGGTATATGTCCTGAACTGGGAAGCTTGGTGCTCCCTGTCTGACCTCCGCCCACACTTTCCACTGCTGGAATGCTTCCAAGTACCTCTTTGTTGTAGAATCCGCTCTGCTTTTCAGAACAGTGGCTGGTAGTGCCGCTGCCAATCTCAGCAGCTCAGGGTCATCAAGGTTGTCAAGCAACGGTCATACTCTGGAGGACAAAACATCTGCAGTAGGAGAATACATGTCAGCATTTAAATAACAACTCTACATCCCCTCCCCCCCTGGCTGCATGGGTTGCTACATGTATTTGCGCCATGTCTTTTATATGCATATCAGTATATGTACTTGCCTGTTCTGTGTTTAGAGTGAACGTGTGTGTTGTGTGTGTGTGTGTGTGTGGTCAACTCACAAAAGTTGACCTTGCACAGGCAATGCATACAAGCCAAAGTTGGCATCATCAGCAGACCAAAGTTAGCCAACATACGATAGCATTCAGGACAGCATCCACCAACGATCACTGGCATGTACAGTAAGGTACATCCTCAGATTCAAATACTGGCAAAATAATATAGAACGTTCATTAAATAAACTCCAATGCTGATTTCAAAAACGAATTCTAATAGCAAGCATGGGTGTGTTGGGATTACCCTGCTTGAACAAAGCCCCTGCTGATCTATCAGGGCACACAAGATATGGGTACGATGGTAGTGAAGTGATCTCTAGCTGTAACAAATGTAGCTAGACTACTGTCAGTGGGACATATTATAGGCCAATAAGCATCAGATTGCCATCCTGGCACTACAAGTGTTCCTAGTGCCTTGCATACCACACTCAGTGGACCGCTTTGCTTCACACTACAATTCGCAGCTGGAGCGTTTTAATTCCCGATACGCATGCCCGGGTACGGAGTCAATTGATGCATTTACAGTGAGGGGGAGAAAAATTGGTGGTGCCCACCTCCATCACTAGTGGTCAGGGTACTCAGGCATGCGAAGGGATCCATAAACTGTCCAAATCGGCAAACATATCTGGGTCTAAAAACCAATCATCATTATCTACAATGCGACTGAGGTAGCCCGCCAGTTGATTCTCTTCTCGTGCGATCCATTCAGGCTCTATGTGAATGTTGTGCTTCAAACGTGATCAAATATAATAACTGCTATGGCCTGCAAAATTTGTTCTGAGCTCCCAGCCTGTAAATCTACTGCACGTTTTGATTGTCAGTAAACCAACGAACACTATTATTAGCCACCAAGCTAGTAATTGAAAGCAATACCCTACCAACAGCTACATGTACCAGTTCCCTCCAAGTTGAGCTATGTACAGCCTCCTGCTGTGACCAATTCCCATGTGCTGCATGAAACCCATGCTTAACAGTGTACAGCCTCCATAACTAGTGCCAGAATATACTATCCCCACAGCAGATGGGCTATGCCATATAGGTTGACCATTATAGCTAACCAAACATTTATCCCAGAACTCCAACTCGGCCATAGCATCTGGTGTAAATACATTTGCCTCACACCACGCATACCTGGACTGAATCATTGTACCTGGCAACTGTGCCCAAGAGCCAAACTCATGGAAATCATGTCCACCATAGCGCGCTCACGAATACCACTAGATCAAACAAATTCGTGCATAACTGAAGTGCAATGTTCCGAGTGTGGGCAGGACACTCAAAGAGCTGCAAATAGGGGGAAATGAGGTCATATAAAAGCTCGCACCAAATGATTGCTCTTCCAATTACACCAATTTTTTTGTATGCACACATTCATGTAGACAATTCACACACAATCACCATCATAAACACACTGCACATGATGGTATTGTTGTACATTGCCCGGTACACTGCAAGCACCAAAAGAATGCTGCCTTCCTCCCTCCGCCCACCCCTTGTCCCCCTCTCCTCGCCCTGTATGCCAACCACTCCCCCATCCTCACATACCTTTCTCTTGAGGTGTTCAGCCACATCCGTCATCACCTGCTATACTGCTGGTGGCATGAACGGCAATACGGTATGACGGTTCCCAGCCTCCTGTGAGGGGAGTCATCAAATGTTGGCTACACTGAACGCTGGCAACAAATTAATTGTGCAAAGTCCATAAGTTTCACCTGTGCTTCAACCAAACAAACTCTGCTGAATGCCTCACGACCAGCAGCATTAAATGCTCCTCTTGTGCTGCAGCAATACACCTGAACCCAGCAATTACAGCACCAGCCAAACAAAACAAACTGATTTATTTGTTACTTAATCATTACCAGTTTAAATTTAGCTCTTTGGCGCCATGCATGCATCTTACATGCGAAGTATATAAGTAATAAAAAAGTGTGCTTATCACAAAAACTTCATGATGCGTGCAACTGCTTGCTGCATGCACTTGTAACATTATAAGTACATACTTGGTTACTACAACCGTGACTGTTATGTCTTCTCAAGAACTCATTATTCAGACGACTTCACTAATGCATCATTCCAGTACTCCCATGCAGAGCAAGAATGTGTAACCAAAATCAGTGTAGTACATCATGTTTAAAATGCCAGCCAGTTCACTCCTCTGGCCTTTTGCCAGTTCAAAGAGGCAACCCTACGTGCAAGGATTATGTATACCCCCACATGGGTTGAAACGTGTTTACGATTTGAGCATCTTTATGGTTAGATGTATGCATGTCAGTAATCATGTCACTGAATTGCATATATATGTATTATCGTTCAAAGCAATTTTTATAATCAGCACAACTCACAGCACACCAGTCATGATTGTGTGAGAATGATTATAATTATATATATATATATATGGAACAGTGTCCAGCAAAATCACCCTTATGGTACTCTATCAAATTTTCCAGGACAAGCAATAAAAAATTAACGCTCGCATTGAAATGTATAGCTAATTATAAATTCAGTGCCTAATAACTTTATGATGGATAATCCAAATTAAGATGCGTAAGGACCATCTGATAGAAGCTCTTTGGAGTTCACAGAAAATGAAAAAATTTTGAAAACTTGAAAAACAATCCAGAAGGCTGGACACTGTCCCATATATATATGGGGTCGAGGCAGCTAAAAGGGACCTACCTCACATTTTTCAAATTATTTCATATTCAAAGAGATACCTATGTCCTCTACAACTTCTTTCTTACGCACTGGTAATTAGCCTGTCCATCATGGAGTTACAGGGTCCTGAATTTTTATTACGAGGACATTTTTATTGCACGTGGGGAGTTAATGCTACTTCCTGGAAATTTTTATAATATGCGCTAGGTCTCTTTTCGCTGCCTCGACCCCATATAATTATGCACATGTTAGTGGTCTGGCTAAAGCCGACCATTTGTGCTGGCCCTGACAATGACAAAATTCCAAGCACTACAAGTTGCCTCAATCAATGTTTTCTGCCGTATCTACCGGCAAAGGACTGCCAACTGTGACTGTTGACTCCGTTGTCATGACCTTCGGCATTCAAATAATGATTGTGACTGTGCCAGATAAGGCTTGAAGCAACCTGCTCGTTACCAGATTGGAAGAGACCCTAGGTGACCAGAACCGTGATCACCTAGGCCTATTCCAGATAGCTGACCATCTGCGAGTTGATTAAATCAGTCGACCACCCACATGTACACACACACACACACACGCACGTATTCACACAAACACACGCACGCAAACTCACACATATATTAACACATGCACACACAAACACATACCTCCCAAGAAGAGTGGCATGAGTCATCCACTTCTGCAAGTGGGACACTAGGAGCAGGGAGGGGCCAGACAGACGAGATGTGATCAGAATAGGAACAACAGAAGAGTTCAAGTTATGATCCACGTGCTACTCAACTAATGGTACCGTATTGACACTGCACACACACAACACACACACACACACACACACACAAAGGTATGCCTCATGAGCATGAAATGTTAGATACACACACCCACAAAAACATGCACACAAACATGCACACACACATACACATAATTGATGCATGCACGTATACATACATATCTTCTGCAACCCCACTCCTCAACATCCTTGTCCTCCCATTTTTTTCCAATCTTTTCTTTGAAACCATCCGACTTCTAAGGAAAGCCACCACCTCCTTGGAACAGCCTACATCACCTCCACTTCCAGGTCTAACACAGGCCTCATTGTAAGGGCCTATCATGCAGTACTGGTCCCACAGCTCAGCTGTGCTGACATGTGCCTTAGCTTGGTATGTAGCACAGTATAGATGCCTCCAACAGTGCGTGTAAAGTTGTTTATGAAGGACATGCTAGTTGACCTGGACAATAGGAGGAGGGGGTGGATGTGCTGTGTAATTAGTGCATCCTCTTGTTGACCCTAAGGAGAATACCCTATGGTGAAGGAGGTAAGGCTACCTCAAGTGAAGGAGATTAGAGGACCGAATTAGACAGAAAATAGGCTCCCATCCAAATATAGACTGTTGTTGCCATGTTATGGTTGTGCAGGTGAATCAATAATGATGGCAGTGTGGGAATGGAAGATGGGAACTTGTAGATCATAAGAATAGTGTGGGAACTAGGGGGCTTATGAGGAGGCGGAGCTGTATCTCAGGTGAGGTAGGAGCACATGGTCTGCATAGACAGAGTCTGCAGCTGTATGCGTGTGCGCAGGTCTGATGGATGATCTGCATGAAGATTTAAGTGCTGGAATCAGTCTAGCATATTGTGCACGACCACTGGTGATATAACCCTGCTTTTTTCACTGCATGTAAAGTGAGAGTGCAGGAATGCAGGAGTGCATGATGGTGGCTTAAACAAGTTGATGCGCAACAGTACAAGACTGACCAGGATATGGCAGCATCAGCTGTGGCCCACTGTACTTCACGAACAATTTGAGTAGCTTGAACTCACTTTTTTTCCCTCTTATGGTTTTTTTTTTCCAGTGGGCACTCCTCTAACTATAGTCAAAATAGTTGGTCCCTGCTCATGAATGTGTTGGCAGTATGGATGTGACTTATGGAATGCACAATGGACGCTGCACCAATTAATATTGAAACAATATAAGATCGGCATATAAAATGCATGGTGGAGTATACAACACTGCCAGAAGGTACGGCTACCTCTAGTGAAGGAGGTAAGGCTACCTCTAGTGAAGGAGGTAAGGCTACCTCTAGTGAAGGATGTATGGCTATAGTAGGCTAGGATGCACTAATATGAACTACATCCCATAAACATTTAGATTAGGTTTGCAAGTGACATGGGAGGACTTCAGGATTTTTAAAACTAATGGCTATGAAGGAAGAATATGCAACCCATGAGAAGAGCGTAGTGGAAACAAGCACTTACACTGGTACTGCTAATAATTCATGCATAAATGGTGCAGCGAATTAAGAGTGCTACTCGACCTTTGAGTAACATTACGCCTTACGCCATTTGCCATCTCAGCACATTGCCCCTATATTGTTACAATGCTGTCTAAGTGTGACGGATCTGAAGTTCCACTTGAACTAACAGCCGCACTCCGCAACCTAATGTATATAGATTGCTACCTCGTAACTCCCGTTCGTAGTTACTTACTGGCAGAACTCTCTTTTTTAATTCCCAATACATGCTTTTATACACATATCAGTAACACTAAATACATGACTTAATTAACCTAAAGTTCGTATCTACAATACAAATGAGTTCAACCCCCTGAATGGCTCCATACAGGTTAGACCTTTGACTCCTCCATTCAGGACCTTTGACAGGTCACTGATTCTGTCACACTAAGTATTATGTTTAGCTTTTGCACATGCACAAGTAATGGTGATAGGGCCTAAGTTATGACATAAATTTAAAAACATTTAGACAACCAAACTCACAGTGTTTCTGATAGTTCTCTCAATCCTGCATACACTCTTAACTATAAGGGAACTGTAACAGTGTGTGACAAATAAAAGATGACATGAGCTTAGTTGTGAGAGCAGACTGAAACACCATGTATCAACAACATATACACATGCATGATGCAGACAAAAAACTGAATCACATGCACACACATGTGCACACACATGTGCACACACAATGCACAGTGGCACACACACACACACACACACACACACACACACACACACACACACACACACACAGGGTCCTGTATACTTTTGTCAACCTAAGTAAATAAATGCATCAGTAGTAAATTCATAATAAAGATAAGACCTTCCTCTGGTCAGGAGATGTAAGAAGGCCCAGTGGTTTAGGACCAGGACATTTGGTAGGAAAGGATTTTTCATTTCAAGTGGAAAAACTGTTGTGTAATACCCTACAGTATCACAATATTAGATAAATCTGTAAGGATTCACAAAGTGTAAAGAGCCATGAGAAGGGAAAGCATTAATCATGCCATTTTCCACCCTAGCTTAAAAACATGAGCTAGTTATGTATCCAACAGTACAAAGTCAATTATAAAGGAATGATTAGATAGAACTTTTTATTAGCATTTCAATGATACTTGATTTATGACATTCTCATGAATTGTGCTAAAGATATTTGTTTATTTGTGGTTCAAAACAAATCTACTTTAGATTCATTGCTCAACGAAGCTAGAGCGCTATATACTGTGTTGTGTGTTTAAATACTTTCATCTATCGTTGGCCCTTAGTATAATGCTCGCCGAATCCTGCCGATTCTTAAACCGACGCGACAAAACACTTCGTAACAGATCAATACTATAACGATAATTTATGAATAACGGGTAAAAATAGCCACAAATAAGAGACTGGGGACTATTAAAGCCACTACGCTACGATGCAAGCGAAGCTGTTCTCGGGCCTTGTGCGCGATAGATAGAAATTACCCATAGACGCCGTATACAATAATTTTATTACGCGTATTACGGAATTCAAATATTTCATGTCCGCAATTGCTGGCCATGATATATATAGCGTTACATTGCATATTTTGTACTAGTCACAGCATAGCGGTGATCACCCGCAGCTGCGATGCATTGGGTCTGGGAACGAGATTATGCGCAGCTGACACAAATCCAGCAATGGTGACAAAACACGAGTAGCAAAATATCCACTAAAGGCCGAAACTTACACAACCAATCGAATCAGCATACATACACTCCGCGCATTTATGAATAGATGGGCTAAGAAGGTGTGGGGGAGGATGGATGCTATAAATGGAAGGGAAAGGAGGGGTGGGTATGAGGAAGAAGGTAAGATAGTCATGTGGTTAGGCAAGGTGTCATCCAATGTGTAATTTGCTTTTGCATGTTACCACACCCATACTCACCCCATCTCCCCCCCCCCCCCCCACCCCCCCCCCCCCCCCCCCCAGGATCAAGGCTGGCATGGGGTTGGTGATGCTGACGTTCAGAGTGAGCTGAGCCAACATGTTTCTGTGATATCTCAACTGACTCATGATGGACGAGACACAACCTACTGTGAGCCATCACCTACACCTACACCCACTTTAACCACATAACTTAACCTACTCGCTAGGTGTTTAATTTGTATCATACAGACACTGTAGATTATAATTGACCTACCGCTTATGATACACATGAATTGGGGGGGGGGGGGCAACTTAATAATTTTCACCATCATAGCTCCTGTATGCTTTTCCTTTTAAATTTTCATTAAGAAGTAAATTATCGCACGTTTTGTAATTCATGGTGAAGAAGAAGAAGAAGAAGGAGGAGGAGGAGGAGGAGGAGGAGGAGGAGGAGGAGGAGGAGGAGGAGGAGGAGGAGGAGGAGGAGGCGGAGGCGGAGGCGGAGGCGGAGGCAGAGGAGGAGGAGGAGGAGGAGGCAGAGGCAGAGGAGGAGGAGGAGGAGGAGGAGGAGGAGGAGGAGGAGGAGGAGGAGGAGGAGGAGGAGGAGGAGGAGGAGGAGGAGGAGGAGCGGAGGCGGAGGAGGAGGAGGAGGAGGAGGAGGAGGAGGAGGAGGAGGAGGAGGAGGAGGAGGAGGAGGAGGAGGAGGAGGAGGAGGAGGAGGAGGAGGAGGAGGAGGAGGAGGAGGAGGAGGAGGAGGAGGAGGAGGAGGAGAAAGAGGAGGAGGAGGAAGAGGAAGAGGAAGAGGAAGAGGAAGAGGAAGAGGAAGAGGAAGAGGAAGAGGAAGAGGACGACGACGACGACGACGACGACGACGACGACGACGACGACGACGACGACGACGGAAAAGAATTGGCATGGGGACGAGGTAAAACACGAACTTTTGAGTGAGCAGTGCAGCGGGGAGTCTGAAATGAAATGGGGAGGTGAGGGAAGGGTACTCAGCTCCCTCCGGTCAAGGTAAAAAATGTTGCGTACAACTTTGTCGACCCCGACCTACGGATTATAATATTAGACAGTAAAATATTATGCATGTGTATTTTGTAATTCAATCCCCGGGGGGGGGGGGGGGGGGGGACTGTGTAAGCTCCATTTGTGCCAACTACCAAATTTTTCAAACGCCTGGCTCTTTTTCCGCTTATTCGTCAATTGTGAAAAGACATGCAGATCCATTTTTTTAAGTGGAATCGCCATATGCAAACGGTACACGTAGAGTGCTCGGTCCCGAACCGACTTTATTTGTAGACAAGCCAATCTAAAATTTGGTTTAAACCTTTTCTAACTTATTTACAGTGCAAAGAAAGAGCAGCTGGTTGGCAATAAGTAATGAATAGCATGCCATTATGTACTAGCTATGACTGAAGCTAATGTACCACCTTTTTCTATTTCCAGGTGAAAAGCAGTGGCATGGGGTCAGCCACGCATAGTTAAAAGGACATAAAATTTAATGTAGGCAAACCTTTGCATGAAATCAGAATCATCACTGACATTCTATGATGTCAAGTTAAGCATACCTTTTTTCAGGAGAGCCAAACTGATCGTTTGTGGAGTTGTTCGTTACGAGGTACTGGTTACGTCCCCATACCTAATGTACGTAGCTGCAGGTTGACCTTGCAATTGCTGACAGCATGTAAGGCAGTGTAAAACTTATTCATTTTAAATAAGAATTTATTTATTTCAGTCTCTGCAGGCATTGCTCCAAACAACGATGATACATGGAAGCTATTGCTTTCCAAGCATCCAAGTTGCCCACCTCCACAGGTTCCCCAGGTTCTAACAATGCCGATCTCCATCGGTCCTGATTTCAACATCCTAGGAGTCCTGCAGTCATTTCCAAAGGGATCAGCTGCAGGTCCATCAGGCCTCAGAATACAGCACCTTCTAGATGCAGCAAGCATTCCTTTACCAACTTCCATATGTTCCTCTCTCAGAGACGTAGTCAATCTCTTGTCATCGGGCAAGCTAGGCACCCACCTCTGTCTGTACTTTTCTGGCTGGAGGCACTTTGACTGCCCTGAATAAATTCAAACCTGGCTGTCTCCCTGACATCAGACCCATTGCTGTTGGAGAAGCATTGAGCATCTTGCCAACAAGGCTCTAGCCACAGCCTGAACCAGGGTGAAGTTCAGCCTGCTGTATAGCTCTGTGAGTACCTTACCTTTGTGGGAAGAGGTGATGATGGCCAGATGAGAAGCTAGGCGAGAGAAAGTAGATTGGGCTTCCCTACCCCAGTTTCCATAAGTCTCTACTATAAGTTGGATACACACCCAACCCAGCTCTGAACACTTTGGGTCATTTTTGTGCTTCCTGACCTCCGCCTCCTCCGCTGCAGCCCCTTCAGACAAGCTTGCTGCTGTTAGGATAGAAGGGATTAAGTGAGAGGTCACTGTGATGTCAAGGGCAGCATGTTTCCCTCTCTCCCAATTGAGAACAAGTACATCTGCTGGCCGGGTGCAGCTTAAGTCTGGTGTAATGCCACTGCCTGACTCTACTCTCACTCCATGATGGGCACAATGGCAAAACTCAACAATCACATTACGCAGATGGTTGTGGCGGGTAACGACATCACCACCCCGTTTACAGGTAGTAGCGTGGTTGCCAAGGCGGTCCAGAGCTAAGCCAGGACAAAGAGAGCACGAGGAGCCTCTAGCTGTATCTATCCCTAGCCACCATTGGATGGAAATTTGCAGCTCATTAGGGTCAAGGTGTAGGTCGAGGCCAGGAGAAGGTGTGACCAGTAGCCAGGATGCAGCATCAGGTGCTGACACAGAGAGCAGCCGAGCCTTGTCGGCTGGTGATGATGCTTCCAACAACAAAGAGAACTGATGGTCCTCTAGTTTCTTTGACAGTACCCTTTGGTGGACGGGTGAGGTAGTGATAGCATCCACAGAGATTACGTAAAGAATTATAAATGCACTCCCTAATTATATTGGCCTTAGACCCCTAGCCAGGATAGCCCTGGCCACAGACCTGGTTAGGGTCAGGTTTAAGCGGCCATAAATGTCAGCTGCTGCCTTCGATTTAGGCACACTGTGATGCGCAGCAAGAAGAGAGGCTAGCTGGGAAAATGTCTCTTGGGCCTCCTTCCCCCAGTTCTCATACGCTTCTATGGCAGTGGAATACAGATCCACCCCAGCTCGACACACTTTGGGTCATTGGCGTCATGTTTGCGGGACTCTGCATTTGCTGCAGCTACTCCAGCTGTCGAACAAGGCTCAACAAGGATAGCAGGAGTAAGTGGAGATGTCACAGTTATGTCCAAAGCTGCAGGCAAAATTAATAATTGAACAAAAGGTGGATTACATCATCGCTACGCGAATCATGTAGCGATAACATATCAGGCTGGGGACGAAACTGACGCAGCGAACCAGAATAACGGATCCGATTACGCTTGTGATGCAGAATGATGAAAAGACTGAGAGACGTATAAATTTTTAATACGTCTGGGTACGAGACTAGGGCGGATACAGGATTTTCGAAAAAGGGGGGTTTCAGGTCAGACCTCGTACGAAAAGTGTGAGGGGGGCTGTCCGCTTCTGGTCCAAAACGAAAAGTGCGGGGGGAGGGGACCTAAATTATGGGGTACCTAGCGGAAAAAGGAACCTTATATGAAAGGGGATTGCACCCCCCCCCCCCCCCCCCCCCCCCCCTCCAACCTCCAAACCCCCGGTGGAATGGAATTCATATCAGTGCCCCCAAATATGGCACTAGCTGGGAGTGTACTATGCGATTTGTGCGCAGCACACACATGGCCATATGTGGAATTGTGACTTCGCTGCTGTCAGTCTTGTGATTCGATACCGCCCCTGAAGATGGTGAGTTGGCCATGCATGACGCGCATCGTTTCCAATAAACAGCTCAGAAAAGAAAATGAGTTTTGTCGTTATGTCATAGCGGCCCCAGCGGCGAGGCATCGTCTATTTTAATAGCAATCCTTAGTATTAAATGATACTACCCATTGCCACTAGTATGCAACAACATGCTGCCTTATTGCGCTTCTCTCTCATCCAGACTTATTACTACATTGAATCAGTGCTACAAGCTGGATATGTACTACAAGCACCAGACGATGGAAACGGTGGTACTGTTACTACGGCCAACAAGGTAACAAATTCAGACAAACAGCTGTGGAGTATACAACCCAACAAAGGTTACACAATAACGCTAAGACCAAAGAGCAAGACAGGATATGCTATGGATATTGGGACGACGGTAAATGGTACTACTCCTGTGGCGTTGTTTCAATACTCAAGTAGTAAAACTAGTCAGCAATGGATACAACAAACATTAGGTAATGGAAGCTGCAGTTTTACAAGCAGTAAATCGGCAATGACTATTTAGGATAGCTCTACAGAACCCGGTACTCTAGTAATACTGCAGCGGACTAAGTATGATAACAACCAGTTGTTTAACTTGACGGTAAGAGTTCTTTAGGAGAGGTGAGGTGGGGTAGAGTAGGTGGGGTGTGATGAGGTGTGATGAGTTGGGATAGGGTGTGATGAGGTAGGGTAGTTGGGGTAGTATGGTGGTTAAGGGAGGGTGTGGTTGGTGGGTGTGGTGTGGCAGAATGGAGTGGTGGCTAGGGGATTGAAAAGAAAAGATAACATACATATCCTTTGTAATCCCAACTGAGGTGATAGTGTTTCTACTGCACATTTAATGTCTAGTTGATGTACCATGCGGCCACCTAAGACAATGCACAGGTAGCTTATTCTGGGAGGAATGCCATGTACATGATCATGGTGGTAATTACCATTATTCACTTTCTCCATTGTGACAAGTATGCAACATGCTGCCTTTCTTACACTTTTCAACATGGCTTCTCTCTCATACAGCGACAGAAATTATATTACATTCGATCAGTGCATGCACCTGAATATGTATTGACAGCTCCAGCTGATCCAAATGATGGCACCATTACTATGAGCCCCAAGTCAGCAAATGAAGATCCAAACCAGCTATGGAGTATAGAAGACAACAGTAATGGCACAATAACCATAATTTCCCAGGGCTACCAAGCATATGCTCTGGATGCTGAGGAGCTGATACAAGAAGGTGATCCTGTGGTATTGAAGCCATTTGAAGAAAATAAACCTAGCCAGCAATGGGATTGTATTTGATACCATCATCAAACAATCCTAGTGGATTGGTAATGACTATTAAGAAGAGAGGTGATACACTATCTGATGCTGAATTAATACTGTCAATGAAAAATGATGATGATTATCAGAGGTTTGATTTTGTGGTAAGTTCTTGAGAGGTTTAGTGTGGTGTGGTGTGGTGTGGTATGGTGGGATGGGGTGGAGGATGGTATGTGGTGGGATGTGGTGGAAGATGGGGAGTGGTGTGATGGGGCAGGTGGGAGTGGGGGTGGTTGCTAGGGTGGGGTGGGGTGGTGAGTGAGGGGATGGCACAGGTGGGAGTGGTGGAATGAGGAGTGGTGGTGGTTGCTAGGGTGGGGAGTGGGTGTAGGGTTAGAGTTGGTTGCTATGGTTTGGAAGCCTTATAATAACTATATTTTGTGGGTTTATGGATACTGTGATTTAGAAGGCATAAGCTTTCTTGATATGCTGATTTAAGCACAAACTATTCATTGAAATTAGAGGGAATTTGGACTATTTGTATTGTCACAATTTATTACCGATCTACTAAGTGTTGTTGAAATAATGTTGTAAAAGTCTCCAATAACATAGTGTCATGCATGATGATATGATGGGGACAATATCCTCTCCCTCCCTCCCCCTCCCTCCCTTCCTCTCTCTCCCTCCCTCCCCCTCCCTCCCTTCCTCTCTCTCCCTCCCTTCCACTCTCTCTCTCTCTCTCTCTCTCTCTCTCTCTCTCTCTCTCTCTCTCTCTCTCTCTCTCTCTCTCTCTCTCTCTCTCTCTCTCTCTCTCTCTCTCTCTCTCTCTCTCTCTCTCTCTCTCTCTCTCTCTCTCTCTCTCTCTCTCTCTCTCTCTCTCTCTCTCTCTCTCTCTCTCTCTCTCTCTCTCTCTCTCTCTCTCTCTCTTTCTCGTACACCCACCACAAATGTACATATATATAACTAAACCATAGCACACACTTACACATTATGGCTGTCCTAAACCATGACAGCACTGTATTGAAGGAATTGCAGAATGACGTCAGATCATACCACGGTGTCTGTGATTAAACCAATATTGGTCCTCCACAGAAATCTAACACGCTTCAATGTGCACACAGCCTTATGCTAAAATGAATTTTAAAATGGGGAAGGCCTCCAACACACACGCACACACACGCACACACATCCCGGGTGAAAAAATACACGTAGTAACGCGTTATTACGCGTGAAAATGGGACATAAATAACGCCAAAACACGCGATTTTCAAGATGATTATCTCCTTGATTGTGCAATACAATAGAGTTGAATTTTACCTATACACAAAGCGGTCCAGTGTGTATAAAGTTCCAAAGACTGGTTGGTTTGGCATGCATCGTTCCGAAGATATTCACATTCAAGTACGAACTTGATTTCGCGGGAAAGTATACAAAAGCCCGCGAAATTAAGCTAGTACATTGAATGTGAATATCATCGGAGCGATGCATGCCAAACCAACCAGTCTTTGGAACTTTATACACACTGGACCGCTTTGTGTATAGGCAAAATTCAACTCTTTTGTATTGCACAATCAAGGAGATAATCATCTTGAAAATCGCGTGTTTTGGCGTTATTTATGTCCCATTTTCACGCGTAATAACGCGTTACTACGTGTATTTTTTCACCCGGGAATTACACACACGTGCACACACATACACACACATGCACACCACTACCACCACACCATACTACGCACCACACACGCTTTGGAGTTACACACTGGGCTCATTGTACAGGCACATGATGTCATTGTAAGAACCAGTGCATGTTCTGTAACTATGGTGATGTGTATAACCAATGCAGTGTATGCTATTCTTTAATACATACTGATATCCCACCTTCAGGACACTGTTCACATAACAGATCTCCCTAGCAGTACCAGTACTGTAAGTATTGATTTGGGTTACCTTACTCCAATGCACACTTGCTAATGTGGTTACAAGGGGATCTACTTCTCAAATTTTGAGGCCTTCATTTAGCAGGTTTCTAGGCATTTTTTTAATATAAAAAATGTAAAAAAAACACTGCCCCTGTGTGTGTGTGTGCATGTGTGTATGTAAGTGTGTGTTCTCTGAGTACTTCATGCTGATAACAATTAATTTTTCTCTATTCCGTATCCACTATGGCATCAGTGATGGCAAAGATCGGAGTATGCAAAATACTTTTAGTGGAGACAATGTCTTTACTAAGTTGTTTGTTAGAAAGATTAGTGGTAGCTCTTTTTAAGAAGTTGAAGTGTGCATATGAGTGGTGTGTGTCATGTTTTGCATTATTTGACTCAGTTCTGATGCTCTATGGGTTAAGGCATTGTAGATCATAACCCCCTGCATTTTACTAGGCTCCACCCCTTTCAAGATGTAAAGCGGACTGCATGCACAGTCCTCTGATGTTTGGGTGTATTTAAGGCCACTATGCATTGGCCCTACCCCAGGACCTGGGGACTCGGATGGGAAACATGTCTGCAATGCACTCGTGCAATGCGTTCAATCACCTTTCAAGATGGCTACCATTAAGTCTGGGCACTCCCCAGTCCACTGTGGGAACAATGCACCCTTTTGGCCCTGTTGTCATGGTAACTTGTCACAAAATGCTCCTGGGACACCCCTAAGCCAATACCACCATTACATCATCCATATCGGCTTTAGCAGGATCGCATTTTACTCAACTAGGCTCCATCCCTTTCAAGATGTACAGCGGACTGCATATGCAGTCCTCTGATGTTTGGGTGTACTTATATATGGTAATGACATTGGTCCCACCCCCTTGGACTTAGGGACTTGGTTCTCATGCTGTGAATTCAATCGCCTTTTGAATATGGCTACTATTATGCCTGGTCATTCTCCCTTGTGGACCTAAATTGTCATGGTAGCCTTACTGTAGTCACCTAGTCTTGTACCAAGACCACACTTGCAGCTGCAGATGGATTACATCACCGCTATGCAAGAGTGGTCTGGGAAAAAATTGGTTCTAGGCATGTTCGTAACAGTAGTGACATCATTGGGTGTAAGTGTCGCAGCACTCCTCATTAACGGTGTCATTGGTCAATAAGTTTGTAGCCACATATTGAATAGATGCAAGTTGTGCAATGCTCCCAAATTAGAAAGCAGGAATAGGAGAGCAGAGCGGTTTTAATGGATTTAGCAATCAAGACAACTAAAAAAAAGGAATCAAGGAATCTGGGAGAGGGAATGAATCAGGATATTTGTGTATAAAGTGCTTTGACTCGATCAAGAAGTACTTGGCACTGTAAGAAAAATCGGAGAGCATTAGAAAGGACCTGCAATCAAAATCAAAGATCTCCCTCCGTCTGCACATTAAATGGAATTGTCTGCGCTTTAAATGGAGTAGACCAATACTTACTTGATCTTTCATTAATGCAATCAAGGGTGAAACGACCACCACGATACTACCAACGCGTTTGAAGACTGAGGTAATCGAACGCGTAGGGTAGCACAGAGAAGCATAACGACTTTCCAGTCCCCGTCGGCAAGCTAATAAAAACATCACGCCCTTCCATGAAGCTTTTAATAGCTCTGTTCTGGTTTGGACGAATCGTGGCATAGCCCAGCTGTTGAGACGCCTGATAAAAATCAATGAAACAAGTAAATAAAAAACATTCTCTATGAGAAAGTTGGTGGCATATAGAATTTGAAGGCAATGGTGGTGTAAAAAGGAAGGAAACAAGGGTCTAATAATAAGGGAAAATGGAATAGTCCTATATTTATCACATATCTATATGCAGGATATAGTATGTTGTTCGTGTGCTAAATATAGGAGTAATGCATTTTCCCTTATTGTTTCCTTCCTTTTTACACCACCATTGCCTTCAAATCCTATATGCCACCAATTTTCTCATAGAGAATGTTTTTTATTTACTTGTTGATACCAACAACGATGACAACAGAGTTCATCCTGAACACTTCTGTCCATCCAGCAAATATGCATAAGACAGGGTAATCAGTGCCATGCACATGAAAATTCACTACAAATGTGGCACTACCCCCCTTTCAGTGGGAGATGCATTCAGACTGGGAATGCAAGGTAGGTGGCTACACATGTGCCCACATAAAATGAAGTGTTGTTATGCATACAGATGTTAATGAAAATGCAAAAGGTGCACTTGCAAAAGGAGAATAAAACAGGTAAAGGGTGCTAACCCTAAACATGATCATTGGATGTGTCAATAAGAATGCCCCTCCCCCAGCCATCTCATCTGAGCATCCTTATCCAAGACAAAGAATAATCTGTCTGTTCTGGACCAACTTGAGTGCCCAGTATGTTTGGAATTCTAACACAGCCAATGGAACATCCCTGAAAAGCAATGGCTTGCGACCGGTGCATCATACATTGCATAACAACTACAGGCTCAGTACATTGTCCTTGCTGCTATTCATGCGAGGCAATGCACATTAAGCCAGCATCAAACCTGGTGCTCCTGATGCTAACGGATGTTCTGGCCCACTGCACAATGCGTACAAGAGATATGTGGCTGGCATGTATGAGCATCATGAGTGCACCCCATCACTTACACATGAGGATCAGCTGTTAAACTCAACAAAAGGATCACTGAGTCCAGAGAAAGGTGTATTTCTACAGGGGGAACAGTTAAGCATATTACTGCTACCATTGTTACATATTTATTTTAGTAAGATTCATGCACGCCTAACCAATACCCACAATCCAACCACAGGGGGGGGGGGGGGGGGGGGGGGGGGGGGGGGGACTCGCAAATGGAGACCTCGCAGATGGAGAAAATACGCAACACTCATTGCACCTTTATAATAACTGTCAGTTGATACAACCCTGCTGACTTCAGTACCGCTTTTAATATTCATTGGCTGCTGAAAACGTTTTGTGCTGCGATTATAATATCATCAAAAAGAGCAAAAAAATGTTGCAGAATGGCACCTTATGCATGATATTTGGATTAGTATATCAAAAGTTACAGCGTTCCAAAGACTGCATTTTGAGTGAACGGTAGTATGGTATGCGCGATCGTAGAAAAAATTGTGACGGTTATGTTCTCTTTACTGCAGTTATTGTATCACTCAATATTATCTTGCCAGAATATCTACTACATGTAGGGTTCACATATGTATATGCATACGCATTAGATTAATTTCAGGTATTTGCAGGTGGTCATCAGTAACATAGTCAACTAAGAACTCATAAATGGCCATAGTAACATCGTCTCCTTCATCCTGATTTTCATCATATTTCCTGTAGGTAGCAGTAACTTTTGGCATATTTGACCTTTTGGAATACTTTACTGATAAGACATGACCTTGGGTTGTTGACAAACCACATATGTTCAAAGTGAAGTCCAATAATTACGGCTGGATTGGTGAGTATTTAATTAATGGTGCTCTTTGATTATCCTGTAGTTCTGGGAACTCATCATGCAGTTGGGCCTTTCCTCAGCCACATACTGCAGTTTTTTTTGCAGTTTTCTTCTGAATGTGCCGTCTTTTTTCTACAAGTCGCTTGTTCTGTTCTTTCGCAATATTTTTTCATGCATTTGAGTACGTACCTTCATCTTTTGAGATTGTTTGATACAAAATTTCATAACTCTATCCTGCTCATCTTGGGTGTTACTTTCAAGCCACTGGCCTTTAAATTTATTTATTTTAGTTTTCACCTTCAAATCTATAAATCCTATTGTAACATTAGGAGCAGTTCTGAAATGATGGTCAGCAAGTCCAAGAGTTTGCTCAGCGAACATATTATGTGCAGGAGCTGAGTATATTTGATGTGCTGTTGCTAATGAAACATTTGAGAGGCTACCATCAACTCATTTGTTTTTCAATGACTTCCATAATGCTAGCTATAAGCCTTGACAAGATTTCTGTTATGTCCTTTGCACTAAAAACTTGCAAACTCAAAATCTTCTTTAGTTTCAATTGTCTGTGTAAACATCTTTCACAGTGGGCTCTTAGCTTCCGTGAGATGGAGCAATAAGAACTACTTGGTTTGTCAACTACTGGACCCAATGAGGTAGAAGTATGAGGTGCTGAAAGGGTTTGAATTGGAAGGATAAATTGCTCATCTAACAGTTTAATCACGGCATCCCAATTCTGATCCACATACTTCTTCATAGTTTTTATTGTATCTGTGAAATGTTATTTTGACCTCTGTAAGCTAGGCATCCATGTTGAAAAATGCTCCAGCTTGCAGAGAAGCTACTTTTATGGCAGTGTCTGAGATGCTTTTATTTGTGTCATTTGTATATAGGTACATCACCAATCCTTTTCTTAGTACTGCAGCCTGTAGAATATTGTCAGCACTCATATCACTTCTAAATTCTTCAAGATGCTTGTTAAAATCATTGGCAGACTTCATCCTAAAATGGCAGAATTGTTTACAACGTCTTCGTGACCGTAAAAGTACGTCAATATATATGGCCTGGGCACTAGGCTTGAAATGAAAACCTTGTTTAAAAAGTACCTTGGGAGTCGGTTGTAAATTACAGAATCCATGAAAGGAATCTTAACTAAAAAGTTGCGCCGCTCGAAGATTAAGGTACACTCTAATTAGAGTTATAATGTGCTTCGATCATTCGATACACATAAATCTATTTTCTGCCGTTTTAAAAGTTACAAAACTAGAAAAAAAAACAGTGCTTGTTACACTAGGAGGGTTTGTAAGTGATATGGTTTTACACAGCGCATACCAAGTGCAAACACGTAGGCCATTTGATAAAACCTTGGGAATCATCTGGAGTCCATGAAAAAAGAAATGCAAGTAGATAATAACCTTTGGTAGGTACTTCAATATATGACGTACGTGTACCGAAAAAGTGGTAACCGAAATAACGAGTAAAAATTGTGACGGAAGTGACAGATTGAAGTTATACGGGACATAGAAGCGAAGGCTAGTTTCTATTGGTTTGGTAGCAATTGAGGACTCTGTTGTGCTTTTCAGGTAGGATACTAAATGATCTAAGCCTCTGTGTAGTCAAAACCTAGAAAACTACACTCGTTCAATATTTCTGGCGCGCTGAAATAATGGTTGACTTTCATATTTTGTGAAACTTTTATACGTGTTGAGCGGCGGGGATAGAGTTCTGATAGACAGGTTCCAAAGGTTATTATCTACTTACATTTCTTTTTTCATCGACTTCAGACGATGCCCAAGGTGTTATCAAATGGCCTACGTGTTTGCACTTGGTATACGCTCTGTGCAAAACCAAATCACTTAAAACGTTTCCTAGTGTAAGAAGCACTGTTTTTTTTACTAGTTTTGTAACTTTCAAAACAGCAGAAAATAGTTTTATGTATCGAATGATCGAGCACATTATAACTCTAATTAGAGTGTACCTTAATCTTCGAGCGGCGCAAATTTTTAGTTAAGATTCCTTTCATGGCTAATGCAACACTAATAGGGATTGCAATTCTGTAATCTACAACCGACTCCCAAGGTACTTTTTTAACAAGGTTTTCATTTCAAGCCTAGTCCCCAGGCCATATATATTGACTTACTTTACGGTCACGAAGTAAATATGTAGATAGACGTTGTAAACAAATCTGTCATTTTTTTATATCAGGATGAAGACTGCCAATGATTTTAACAAGCATCTTGAAAAATTTAGAAGTGATATGAGTGCTGACAATAATATTCTACTGCCTGCAGTACTAAGAAAAGGATTGGTGATGTACCTATATACAAATGACACAAATAAAAGCATTTCAAACACTGCCATAAAAGTGGCTTCTCGGCAAGCTGGAGCATTTTCAACGTGGATGCCTTACAGAGGTCAATACGACGTTTCACATCTACAATAAAAACTATATATATGAAGAAGTTTGTAGATCAAAATTGTGATGCCATGATTAAGCTGTTAGATAAGCAATTTATCCTACCAATTCAAACCCTTTCAGCACCTCATACTTAATTCTACCTCATTGTGTCCATTAGTTGACAAACCAAGTAGTTCTCATGGATGCTAAGAACCATGCACTGTGAAAGATGTTTACACAGACAATTTAAACTAAAGGAGATTTTGAGTTTGCAAGTTTTAGTGCAAAGGATAAGGATAGCATGACAGAAACCTTGTCAAGGCTTGTAGCTAGCATTATAGAAGTCATTAAAAAACAAATGAGTGTGGTAGCCTCTCAAATGTTTCATTAGCAACAGCACATCAAACATACTCAGCTCCTGCACATAACTTTTAGGAAAACCTTAGAGGGGAATTTTAAAATTTGTTGCTATTAGGCAACTCTGAGGGTTGTATCATTTATTGCCAAGGAGGGGCAACAATATGGCCACATCACCAACTCATATGTACACCAAAGGTATGCACTACATGTAACAACAAGATAACATTTATCACATATGCAGTTCCCTTCATACATTTTACATGTAGCCAGCATGACAAAAAGCTTCAGCAACAACTCAAATAGAAGGGACATTGCAGGCTTTGTGTGGTCATCAAGTAGCTACAAGGCTCTGCAGAATTCATGTGATGCATGCATGTAGATTTGTGGTGTGCTTGGCATTTGTATTTGGTAATGCATGATATGTGCATGTGAATGTGGATAGTTACAGAAGGTGCTGGTACATAACGTTGGACAATGGCTGAAAGCGGATAGGAGGCTTGGTCTTTTAGATAAGAACTACATATATAGTAGTTTGTGGGTGCTTTTCTTTCCCTCTTTATAAAACCTTGGCCTATTGAGTGTGTAGCAATATTTTCGCTGAGCTGACCATCATTTCAGAACTCCTCCTAATGTTACAATAGATGGGAAGGCAAAAACAAAAATAACTTTAAAGTGGCTTGAAACAACACCCAAGGTGAGCAGGATAGTTTGTTAAATTTGTTATCAATCAATTTGAAAAGTTGAAGGTACTTAGTCAAATGCATGAAAAAATATTGAAAAAAAAAAGAACTGGACAAGTGACTTGTAAAAAAAAAAATCAGAAAAAAGATGGCACATTCAGAAGAAAACTGCAAAAAACCTGCAGGATGTGGCTGATGGAAAGGCCCAACTGCAAGATAAATTCCAGAACTACTGGATAATCAGAGAAGCACCATTACTGCAATACTCTCTAATCCAGCCGTAATTATTGGACTTCACTTTGAACATATGTGGTTTGTCAACAACCAAAGTGTCCTTTACCAAGGTCATGTCTTATCAGTAAAGTGTTCCAAAAGGTCAAATATGCCAAAAGTTACTGCAACCTACTGGAAACACGATGACAACCAGGATGAAGGAGATGACGTTACTACATGACCATTTATGAGTTCTTAGTTGACTATGTTACTGATGACCTGCAAATACCTGAAATTGTTATTTAATCTAATCTATATGCATATATATGTGTACCCTACATGTAGTTATACTCTGGCAAGATAATATTGAGTGGTTCAATAACTGCAGTAAAAAGAACATAAACCGTCACAATTTTTTCTACGATCGCGCATACCATACCGTTCGCTCAAAATGCTGTCTTTGGAACGCTGTAACTTTGACAATACTAATCCAAATGTCATGTATAAGGTGCCATTCTGCAGCATTTATTTTGCTCTTTTTGATGATATTATAATCGCAGCACAAAACACGATTTCAAAAAAATCTTGAAGTACCTACCTTTGGAATCTGTTTATCAGAACTCTATCCCCGCCGCTCAACACGTATAAAAGTTTTGCAAAATATGAAAGTCAACCATTATTTCAGCGCGCCAGACAAGTGTATTTTTCTAGGTTTTGACTACACAGAGGCTTAGATCTTTTGAATTTAGTATCCTAGCTACCTGAAAAGCACAGCAGAGTCCTCAATTACTACCAAACCAATGCAAACAAGCCTTCGCTTCTATGTCCTATACAACTTCAATCTGTCACTTCCGTCACAATTTTTACTCGTTATTTCGATTACCGCTTTTTCGGTACACGTAAAATATTGAAGTACCTAGGTCTAGGGTGATTACGTCTTGATTCTTCGCGAGTGCGTGACAGTCACGCGAAGAATGCTAATTAGTGCATTGCTGCAATCTGATTGGCAGGATGAAATTCCTACCTGGTTGGCCACGAATTTGTTGGCAGTGTCACCGACCCTACATGTACTGACGCGTAGCGGTGATGTAATCCATCCGCAGCTGTGTCCGTTGGGTCTGGGGGCGAGACTAGGTGGATGCGCATCAATTTAAAAAAATAGCACGTAGTACGACCAGCCACATTTTTGTAAAGGAAGGTTATGTACAATTGCGGATTATAACCCCCCCCCCCCCCCCCCCACCGCTTAAAAGTTAGCCGTACATTCCACAGCCGCACATTCCACACCAATTAACACAATGAACGGCCGTGCGGCCGCAGATGACGTAATTGATTTTGCTGCTGGCAGAATAAACATTTATCTGAGAAACGATATTAGTTTTGGAACTTATGGGGCGTATTTGAATGTGCTTCCATTCTGGACCTCACCCAGAGGTTGCCTGACTTGGTAATGTCTAGCTCATGTCATTGGCCCCTCCCACCTGAGGACCGTGGCTGTGTCATCATTGCCCACATACATTGAGTAAGTTAGATACTGCTTTTAATCACTATGGAAGCATGGTACTGGCGAGGCTGTGCATTCTGGACCTAACCCAGAGGTTGCTTGACTTAGTAATGTCTAGCTCATGTCATTGGCCCCTCCCACCTGAGGACCCATGGCTATGTCACATCATTACACACACATACATTGAGTAAGTTAGATACTGCTTAATCTCCAGGGAAGCATGGTACTGGTGAGGCTGTGAATTCTGGACCTCACCCAGAGGCTGCCTGACGTGTCAAAGTCTAGCTCCTGTCATTGGCCCCTCCCACCTGAGGACCCATGGCTATGTCATCATTACACACACATACATTGAATAAGTTAGATACTGCATTGTAAGCAGGGAAGCATGGTACTGGTGAGGCTGTGAATTATGGACCTCACCCAGGTTGACCTCAGCCTCACCAGTACCATGCTTCCCTGGTGATTAAGCAGTATCTAACTTCCTCAATGTATGTGTGTGTAATGATGACATAGCCATGGGTACTCAGGTGGGAGGGGCCAATGACATGAGCTAGACTTTGCCACGTCAGGCAACCTCTGATTGAGGTCCAGAATGCACAGCCTCACCAGTACCATGCTTCCCTGCTTACAATGCAGTATCTAACTTATTCAATGTATGTGTGTGTAATGATGACATAGTCATGGGTCCTCAGGTGGGAGGGGCCAATGACAGGAGCTAGACTTTGACACGTCAGGCAGCCTCTGGGTGAAGTCCAGAATGCACAGCCTCACCAGTACCATGCTTCCCTGGAGATTAAGCAGTATCTAACTTACTCAATGTATGTGTGTGTAATGAT
This sequence comes from Eunapius fragilis, assembly GCA_963681505.1. Lineage (NCBI taxonomy): Eukaryota > Metazoa > Porifera > Demospongiae > Spongillida > Spongillidae > Eunapius > Eunapius fragilis. Next base: position 1,697,240 of record OY811985.1, read on the forward strand.
GACATAGCCATGGTTCCTCAGGTGGGAGGGGCCAATGGCATGAGCTAGACTTTGCCACGTCAGGCAGCCTCTGGGTGAGGTCCAGAATGCACAGCCTCACCAGTACCATGCTTCCCTGCTTACAATGCAGTATCTAACTTGCTCAATGTATGAGTGTGTAATGATGACATAGCCACAGTCCTCGGGTGGGAGGGGCCAATGACATGAGCTAGACATTACCAAGTCAGGCAACCTCAGGGTGAGGTCCAAAATGGAAGCACATTCGAATACGCCCCATAAGTTCCCAAACTAATATCGTTTCTCAGATAAATGTTTATTCTGCCAGCAGCAAAATCAATTACGTCATCGGCCGCACGGCCGTTCATTTGTGTTAATTGGTGTGGAATGAGCGGCTGTGGAATGTACGGCCAGAGATCATATATAGATCTCTGGTACGGCTAACTTCTAAGCGGACCCCCCCTCCCCCTCTTTTATCAGGAACCGCAGTATACCGCCACAATCATGACCTCATTCTTTGATCAACCTGTTCGTACTGTCTGAAAGTAAAAGTACTGCACATATAGCCGTATAAAAGTTAGGAGCGCATATTTTCTGAGTATAGATGAGGCTCAAATTATTTAATGCTCGAGTATCCTTTTTGCTTATGTCTTGCGGCTTCTTGGGGTGCAAAAATTTGCTATGCTTTTTACATCTACCGTTGTATGGTGCTTGGGCTTTAGCATATACTGGGAAACATCAGCTAGTATGAAGCAAACTTCGGACATCATGGCCACCGTGGATGTGATCATGTGCTGTAGGTGTCTTGGGTGTGTGTCCCTGGTTTTAGTAGTGTCCCTGGTTCATAGTACATAGGTATCTCCCTGGTGTTAGATGTGTCCCTGGTGTGTCATGTGTCCCTTGTGTGTAGGTGTGTCCCTGTGTGTGCATGTGTCCTTGTGTGTAGGTGTGTCCCTGGTGTGTAGGTGTGTCCCAGTGTATAAGTGTGTTCCTGGTGTGTAATGGTATAGGTGTTCCCTGAGAGTGTGTAGGTGTGAGTAGGTATGTAGGTATGTAGGTGTAGTATCCCGCAGGGGGTGAACGTTGTCTCTCTTTAGTCTCTTATAGTATGACCAACATGGTAACCTAAGAATGCCTTGTGCCTCCTGACATCCTGGCAATGTGTGGCAAGTTCACTCAGTGCTGTTTTAAGCATAGTGTGCTCCAGTTAACCGATTAGCATCAGAATATCTATGTTCAACTAAAGCAGAATTGTTCAAAATCAATAAAATGAGACAGCAGTGGAATTGTAGAAAATAGGAAGGTGGTTTCAACAATATAATCTGAACTGTGCTCAGTATCCAAAAAGATCAGCAAGATGATCTGCTGCCTTCTGCACATGAGCATGGCTTTTACTGACCTTCTCCTTGTCCCACAGCAATAAAAAGGCGCAAATCATCATATTTTGATTTCACAAGTAATCTGTTTTTTCATATCTGTTCAAAAATGATAACAGTTTTGATACAGATATGATGATCAACTTGTGGAATCAAAATACGACTTTTTTTTTGCTGTGGTACGTCCTCGATGTGCCTCTGGTTCACCTAGAAGGGGGAGGATACCGGCCTGGGGCATTGTCTGGACGGACAAGCTGGGCAGCTGGCTTCTCCAGATGTGAAGCAGGCTATGTTGTGGGAGCGGAATGCACTGAAACAGTCCAGCTAAGGGGAGGAAGGGTGGCCCCAGAAACTTCTTGAAAAAGTCACAGTATAGTTATAGCATTTGCAGCTAGCAATTATTTGGGATAGCCAGTGCCCAATTAAGATACTTGGGCACTAGACTAAAAACATATATGCATGGGGCCCCATCTCCACCCACCAATGCATTGGATCGATCTGATTTTAAATAAAGATTCTACTGCATAAAATGAGTTAGAACCATTAGATTAGTTATTGTATCATCTGGCATAGTATTCCTGGCCATGAGGGGCCCACCTAATGCCAGGGGCCCTAGACTATGTAGCTTAGCCCCAGATTTTAGCCTAGCCAGTCCTATGGTTAATCTGGACCCGGGGAGTTAGCCTGCAACATTTTTTTACCCTTCACAACCATGTCACACTACTAATCTGGACATTGTTCAGTCGAGGAACGCTTTTGCATATGGTATTTTGTTTGCTGTGATTGTTTTGTATATCTGTTCCTGGTCTGTGTAAATGCGTTTTTTAATACGTCTTTATGTCCTTATTTTTTTTCATCTTATTGGATGGTATGCAAACACTGCCTGGTAGGGACCCACTTTACAAAATACACACTCGCCAATGGTAGATCAAGACAAGAATATTTAATTTTGGGGGGGTGGGGTGGTAACTGATGCATGATGAGGACTCAGTGAAGTCATTTCCAGCTTGCATAGTTTTAATTGGAGGGAACATACAACCATGACCGTGATACAGAAAACAATATTTTTTCCACGGTATCTCACTTACCTTTATAAAATAACCTAGCATGCTAATGTTCCTATCAACACTAAACTCCTGTGTACTGTATGCCTTAATCCAGACCCAATGCTTTAGTGCTAGTAATGAAGCTGGTGGTGTGTGCATTGTTATTACCAAAATATTAAATTTAATTCATACTTGGCTATACAGGTAAAATTAGACGTTAGGCTCCCTCAGAAATTTTCACGAGCAAAGCTCATTCAGGGGGGAGTAAGGAACTCCCTTATAAAACACTCTGAGAATACGACAGTTTGCTTCTGGAAATAAAGAGCTGTCTGCTGAAGTATTATGGACAATTAATGTGGTCCAAAAGTACTGGCCCAGTATAATAAACTAGCTTAGCACTTCTTTTGTACATTCACATGTACTAAATATAGGATTTTTGTCTCATTTTTGGTCAATTTAAAGTCACTCATGTTCATGACTTCAGATTATAGTGTTGAAACCACATTCCTACTACCTAACGTTAGTTAAACTTAAATATTCTGCCACTCCTACTCCTCCATGGCCATGCAGATTATTGCCCAGATCAAAAATATCCAGAAAGAATGAAGTGCTTTTGATCAACCCCACAGCGGGAAAAAAGTTCTTTCTTTAATTTCAGAATTCCCATCAGTTTAGGTTTCAGAAAAATTAACTTGTTGTCAGTATTAATGTTAATTAACTTTAATCAATTAACCTGTGATTTAATTGCATGATACTTTCTTCCTGAAAGTGATTAGTATTATATGAAAAGTACAGAATGTTTTATAATTAATAAAGATTTTTCGCTGATGTGGAACACTGCATTATGGTGCAATATGTCGACCAGGTAATGAATGCTTTGAGATAAATAATTATTTAATACATCACTTAGTATGCATACCAGATAGGTATTAAGAGGCAGGCAACAATACCAAACACCATGGTAATGAATTGAACTTGTAACACAATATTTTTCACACCAATTCCATTGCAATTTTCACAAATCCGGTTTTTAAGGCATATGTGTACGATGAATGAAGTGCTTTTATATATCTTCCCATGAATGGTCATATATGGTGTTTGTATGATAATCTGTTTGTTTATCAAATCAGGTTTGGACAATAACATTTTTACTTTAAGTGTGTGTATGTGTGTGTGTGGGGGGGGTGTTGAGTGTTGTTCGACCCCCCCCCCCCCCCCCCCCCACCCCACCCCTGGCTATGGCTTTGTACAATGATGCTTTCATGATTTTCATACCAGCTGCGCCGTGTGATACTACATTTTTTGAGTTTTATTTTTTAAAAGCCCTTCAAAACAAGAAATCATATGCAATGGTGAATCATTGTACCTCTTATTTTCTTGTATGGGATATTACTTTTAAAGGGTTTGCGTGCTAACCACAAGGAGAAAAGCCATGTTTGATGTTTTTCAAACCCCAGACCACTTTCTGCTTCAACATGAGGACCCAGGCTAGTCCATTGGCAGGAAATCCCTGGCTCTAATGTGACATCTCCCTGTACTTGCATGTTAAGGCATGGTGACATAAAGGATCCAAACCATATTATACCGGGCGGTAACCCATTACAATAGAATGTTTACAGCACCAAGGACTCATGCAGAAGTTCAACATATAATCACACCATTCACATAATTATGGTCTACGAATAAATACTCTGCCGGGCTGATACGAAATATTACACATTGGAATTATAGGTGCCACAGGGGGGAATCTTCTCTTAATTATAAAATTTCGATATATGTATATGCAATTAACCAATCTGAATGTGCAAATTGTGTATAGCTGTTGTCTAATTAGAGTTATAACCTACTTATAAATCATTGTAGAACAGTGGTGGAGGTACAGATCCGAGAAAAGCACCTCACCAATAACTCTCCTCTGTGACCTTAAATTAATAATTTTTGTGACTCTACCTTTTAAATGGCACAGTACAGAAGTGATTCTCAATCCACAAGTGAATACTAGTGGATATACAACTTTAAATTGCCCAACATCATAGTGCTTGAATGAATGCAGGCCGGGAAAACTGGGCATTGAGCGCACCCATGGATGATCTACGAGGCAGGCACATGTATGCAACAAAGGTATGCATGATATATCACCCATCCAAATAATGCATGGCAAAAATGGAATTTTAAATACGCAGTGAGATGATAATCATGTGTAACCCATCAAATTAAAACTGGTTAATTAAAAAGTGGGGTTACAGTCAGAACTGACATGTGTTGTCTTTCACAAAATCATGTGTTTGTACTTTCCATTCCGTTTAGGACTCTGAACTCTGAGAAAATGGGAGAGTGATTATTGCATACAACTGGGCACAACACTTTTGCAGTCAGGGTGAGGTTAGTAAAGTCGGTATTCATCCAAATCCCAAACCTAGCTCCTTTTGAAAAGGGAACAAGTACTGTTGGTTGCTCACATAGCAAAATTTTGCCATAGCTGGTAAGCAGAAGAAAGTTGATGACAGTAGAAATGCCAGGAGCAGGAGTAAATTAAGGTTACCCAGCACACATATACACACTCACCCTCCCACACCCACATACATTCACTGCATGAGTACATGTTCCATGAATCCACAAATCAAATTCAGTGACACTGTTGTTACATATACGATCATACTTGCACCGTCTACATCCCATCACATTCTCACAAATTGTCACACGCACACACAAACACCATGCTTAACACATGCAACACATCATAATTAGCACCACACACACTTGGCATGTTCATCCCTCCACAATAGTGCGTTCACATTCACTGAGGAGGATGCACAGAGAGGATGTCGGCACAGCTTAGAAGGGAGAGCTGGTCCAGCAGAGGTCTGGCTGCATAACCTAGAAGGGGAGCAATGTGAAGGACAGAGAAATGCCCTCCTGGCAGTATGAGATGACAGGGATATGATCAATCCCATGGGCTCGATTCTCCCATCTTTGGTACACCTCATGTTCTTCACAATGTTGTATTCAAAAATGCCACATGTACTCATAAGACATGACCACATACACTATGCTCCCATGTGTGTGTGTGTGTGTGTGTGTGTGTGTGCCCATTAAACTATATATACTGCTCGATTCACCCTTTATCTATGATGTTTTTAAAAATGACATTCATCCTATTCCTATATGGAACCTACTCTCATAGGTTCCAATACTGCAGAGGGCAGGAACCTAGCTCAACATGAACGTGCATATACTGCACTATCAGCTGTGCACTATGCCAAACAGAAAGGTTCTATTTAACGCTGTACTACAACCATCTAGTAATACAATATTAGCTAAATGCCTCCAGAGTAAATTCCCAGTGGGTAGACGGTTGGGTAATTGTATTGTTTTTAGATCAATTAATTTCTTTACCAATTAGTCCCATTACCTGCTGTCATCTAGACAGGAGAAACCTTAGCAAAGGGCATAAAAAATAACCGATTGTCATGTTAGTGTTGCACAGGATGGTAGGGTGCAGGGAGCAGCATGTATAGAGGGAACAGGTGTGGGGGTGTGGTCTACCCCATGGGCACATCCCATCACATGTTCTCTGCAGGGGAGGAGCATATGGGAGTGGTCAGGAATGTCAAGCGAATGAGACAAAGTTCTGCATCCAGTGATCAAAATGGTGTGTTTGTAGGAGGGTGGAAGGGTCAGTGTGAGGTCTCTGTGTATTTTGTGAAGAGCCATCAAATTTGAGTGCAGAAATAACAGAGCTGACCAAAACTTGTTTAGAAGATATTGAAATCTTATTGTATTAAGTATTTTGTGATTGCAATATAGTGAGGGAGGAGGAGGAGGAGGAGGGGAGGAGGAGATGGGAAAGGAGGAATGTATCAGGGACCTAGGGAGGAGGAGGGGTAAGAAGATTGGAGGGTGATGTCTCAGTGATGAGGATGATGTAATAGTGAGGTGATGTCACAATGTGGAGGACCTTGGGTGTTAAACATTGGAATGTTTTTTTCTGCTCAGCAGATCCAGACACATGGACATGCAACCAGGAGGGCAAGCAGTAGAAGTGTGGGGATATACATGTAGAGAACTTGCAACTATGAGATGCCTCAGATTAAACTTAGGTACATACACATGCATATTCAAACTTTCAAACACTCATGCACACATACATGACACAAACTCTCAGTTACACATGTCAAACAAAACATCATCTGCTTGATTTAGTCTCCATTAATGATCCTTCCTATAGTTATGGTGTGTTTTGCCTTGAGATGCAGCTAAACAACTGTCACAGTTCCAAGCAATAAAAATGTGGTCCTTTTCCACCTCGCTAGGGGGTATTATAGGCTTAGCCTCTGAAAAGTATTTGATTGCCTGTGAATCTTACTGGGGTACAGCCCCCCTCCATTGACCCGTCATTGAATTACATGAAGATAAGCGGATAATCAACTAGCCGCCTAGGCTGTCCTTCAGTTTACCCCCCCCCCCCCCCCCCCCCCCCCCTCCCCCCCCCCCCCCCCCCCTCCCCCCCCCCCCCCCCCCCCGCCCTCCCTGATTTTGTAATTTGTAAACTTACCATACATACTGCTGAAACCTATACTAAACTAAGCCCAGCTAGACGGGGGAACAGTTGGCTGATCCGCTAACAAATCCAGCTAGACCCGGATTTGGGGGGGGGGGGGGGTAAACTGCAACCCCGGTCTAGCTACATTTGTAAGCGGATCAGCCGACTGTTCCCCCGTCTAGCTGGGCTTAGTTTAGCTTAGGTTCAGCAGTATGTATGGTAAGTTTACAAATCACAAAATCAGGGGGGGGGGGGGTGGGGAACTGAAGTACAACCTGAACCACACCACTTAGTATTCTTTCGGGTGAGGTCAATTAAAGTAGCCTTACTTCTTCCAATCCTGAAGAATTTTATAATCGATAAGGCCTTAAGGACCCGCTTTCGTTTTGATAATTAATAACTTGTTTAATTATTCGTACTGAATAATAAAAGTTGAGGGCTGTGAGTAACCACAGGTCCACAACATCGATCACCTCAAATTCGACATCACCAGTTGCCTCTCGAAAAGAACTACAGTTTACACCTCAAGCAACTGCCGTAAATACATGGATGAGCATCAAATAGAATAACAAACCGACGTGCCATTATTAGTAACCATTTGGTTATGACCGGTATTGTAGCAGCAAGAGTGGCCAGATAAGGCCTACTGGTAGCGACACCTCGTTCACGATCATAGAATCAGGGGCGGATCCAGGATTTCAGAAAAGGGGGGGTTGCTAATTAGTATTCATGAAGCGGGGGAGGGGTCTGGGGCGGAGCCCCAGCCGCCAACGCTTTTTTATTGTATCATGCGCACAACACTACATAATACTGCCTTGCCGTTTGTTTCCTCGCAGAGCTGCAGTTGTATTACGAATTTCAGCCATCGCAATAATTCTTAATTGTTACTAACGATAATTATTCATTACGGGTTTGAAAGGGGGGGTTGCAACCCCCCCAACCCCCCCAACCCCCCCCCCCCCCCCCCACCTGGATCCGCCTCTGTAGAATGATGTAGGGCTGTATATATTCTTTTATCCTTTTTTCCCCTGCACCTAGCTGTATACGGCCATGTCAGCCAGCCCGACCACCATCTAATAATGTTTTTCTCAGCATATCGATTATTATAATACAGATTCGATACACATATGATTTCTGGGCACGAGATCGCTGGGCTGCGTCATCTGTCGTTGCGCTGCGCGTGACCGACTTTTGGCACTAATCACACCCCATATATATGTTCCAGATTGTTGCGACAACATTCATGCCATGAATGTTGTCGCAATATCTGGAACATATCCGTTCAGCAGTCATTCCTGTACCAGGTTGTTAAGATTTGGCTGTGCAAATGGATTATTCAAGTGAAGAGGGAGATGCCAAAAATGGGAACCTAGTAGAAGAAGCACATGAGTACTTGGTAAGAAATGCGTACCCTGTGGGTGCAAGCGTAGGGTAGCGTAGGTAGTGTTCGCCACCCGCGAGTACCGATGTCGGTTGTCTTCAATATACAGCAAACAGGAGGGATAATTATATCAGTAAACATACCTGATTCCAAGAGCCTGGATTGCCAGCCCTCACTCTATACTAATACAGCTTCTTTTGTTCAAAAACGAGCTCCATACGAGGGAGAACAACTGCATGTTTTATCCAATTAAGCAGATTTCTGGTATAGTCGCCAGTGCGGTTGGTCTTTCGCCACGTCAGTTTGGTTGCAGTGTTCGCCAACCCCCCTGTATTTCGTTGTTACGTATAGCGTATGGTAGGTGGATTGTAACACAACATTGCTTAACCAAGTTAACCGTTTGAAAGGAAATGTCGCGAACACCCCCCCCCCCTCACTATACCTGACGATACCCTAGCACGCAAGCGTTATATAATTCATCACTCTCCCTTTTTTACTTGCATGTGTACGTGGCGCCTCGAAAGAAACTTACAATTATAACGTTGTAAGTAGCCAGCTGAAAAAAAAAAAGCTTGGACACACTTTGCATGTATTGTTACTCAGTGATCGAATAGCGGACCGTTTTTGGCAAGGCAGGACTACTTTTAATTTGGCGGACAATTATAGTCCAGCCGGACCTTTTTTGGCGACCAAAAGTGGTCCGGCCGGACCAATTTTGGCGACCAAAAGTGGTCCGCCGGACCACTTTTAGGTATAGAACCACTTTTGCCGTGACACACCACTACAATTAGTTGGGCGTAGCCCAACCTTCGCGTATTGGCGGAAGGTCGGGTACCAAACCCGCACAGTTGTTGTACAAGCTGCAACGGGGATTGCAGTCCAATCAGAATGCAGCATTTCACTGCGGGCTGGTACCCCAATTTGGAATTACCTACACTCTTCCAAGATTTTCGTTACATGATGTGCCCACTTGAGTGTGAATGTGGAGAGAGGTCATGGTCTCACCAAACCTCCTGACATCCTCATTGCTGGCTGCTTAGATCTGATCCATCACTTCACCACTCTGCTCTACCATTTTGAGTGAATTGTGTCGCAGCCCTTGCAGCAGAGGCCCACAAGCTCCGCTCCATCGGACCAAATTTCGGCTGGTCTTGTATTCCAGTGGAGACATCTGGCAATTGGGGCAAGGAGGCCAACGATACTTTCTCTAGGCTGGCATCCCACCTTCCAAATCAGCATTGTGGTAGAGATTAATAACATGTTGCATATGGCCCTGCATCCTTTAAGCACCAGAACCAGCCTGGTCAGAGAGCTCCTGCACTCATAACTGCTTTAGTTTTTTTCTTAGTGTGTAAAGTTTTTAGGGTGTCATATAAGATGTATTATTGTAACTTTATTCTATACAATACAATACACATTTGGCATCATTGGCCCTGTGCTTTCTGCCTTCAGTGGCTAGGGCAGCTGATCCTGCAGACACTCCCACTTCCATCAGAGTATGTGTGTTAAGTGGTATCTCTACCGCTTCACACACACATACCCTAATGGAAGCACCAGGAGTGTCTGCAGAATCAGCTATGCTAGCCACTAAAGGCAGAGCCAAATACGGCTGGTTATGTCATCCACTGGCAGCCAAGTCCTATGGTGCATAGGGAAATGAAGCTATTGAAAGCTTCTCAACATCAAGTTTTTCTACTGTTACATGTTTTTTTCTACTGTTACATGCAGGCAGGCCTAAGTTGGCAGGTATCTATGGTTATGCACAAATTTGAAGCAAACAAGAACAAAAAATGTTATAAGCATTATGGGTCTACTTCAGATTTGAGGGGATCGAAGCCTGTCCTAGCATATCAAACCAGACGCAAGTGGGAGACTCGATGTGCCATGAATGCATAAAGCTCATAATCTAGAAGAGCTGACATTCTGATCAAATTCCTATGTTTTAAATCGCTATTCATTTCATATCGAGTAGAATCGGAAATTTACGCACAATAAGGATTACGGTCAGTCCAAAAAATCACCGCACGCGCGGTGCATTGAAGCGTGGCCTTGCGGTGTTTAGAGAAAGGATGCTGCGGTAGTTATGGCACAAATCACATCCCATACTGTACACACTCTATGCATTTATATAAGTCAGCACAATAATGCGGCACAGACAAAAGCGCCCCCACCGCGGGCGCATCTTCGGCCCGCGCACAACTGTAAGCCGAAGGGACACCCCCCACCACATAAACAATAGACAACTTCACGATCTGATTATTTTGTACTCCGGATGTGATGTCATCTAGACACTACGAAGAAGTCCGTTGTTGTCTCTAGCTTTTATTGGGCCCCACAACGATGTAACTATATGAGGCCCAGTAAAAGCTAGAGACAACAAAGAGACAACAACGGACTTCTTCGTAGTGACTAGGTGACATCACATCCGGAGTACAAAATAATCAGATCGTGAAGTTGTCTATTAACAGTCCGCCACATGCACAGCGATAATATTTATAACACTTATTAACCTTATCACCCTCATATCAACCCCTTGGGAAAATATGTCCTATTGTAGTGTAGTTGCATGGGCGTAGCCCGACCTTCGCGTATTGGCGGAAGGTCGGGTACCAAACCCGCACAGTTGTTGTACAGACATATTATGCAATCTGTCTATGAATTTTGGCGTGTTATACAATCGGGATCTATGAATAATTGTAAAATTAAGTGTACATCAGATTGGCTTTACTACCAGCTGCGCAGAATATATTTATTGGGCGATAAGGATGTCCAGATTTTGCAGGAGAAAGCACCTCATATCAGATGGGAATGAAGCATTACCCTCGTGCTGAGTAACTAAGTTCACATGTAGGCCCCTATCAGATGCAAGGCATGCAGTACAGCTGAGTGGGTGCCCGCCAAGGCTCCATCATTGAGGTACCAAGGGTAAAGGAGGATTTCTGCACACTCATCATCTGCGTGCAGGTACCAACTTCTGGAGGACAAAAGCAAACTGTATAGGGACATAAGGGGTCACCAGGGGCAGACACAGGATTTATAGTTGGGGGGAAGGGGGGGGGGTGCAATGGGCAGAGGGTAGGAAAGGGGGTGGGTGCGTGGCCCCCTCCCACTCCAGTTATGTGGTATGGGGGAGTGCTGTAAGCTCCCCCATTTGCCCCAGAAGCTTTGCAAGTTCCGCATTATGAAGCTTCAGAACAATAAGGAATCTCATTCCTTTCACACCTTTTTTATCATCCGTATATTAAGGGGGGAAGAAGGGGGGGGGCATGCACCCTCCATGCCCCCCCCCCCCCCCCCCCCCTAAATCCGCCACTGGTCAACTTGCTGCACTCCAGACTCCGAGCTGATCCAGCCAAGAGGATGCCATGCGTCCCATAGCAACTAGACACACCAAGGTAGCAGCAACTCAGGGGAAAATGTAGCACACTCATCAACGGCTGTGATATTATGTGCAATGTGCACAATTAATAAACCACACTTGGCTGGGGGTCCCCCCACCCCCCACCCCCCCACCCCCACCCCACTTTGCCCTAGACCCATCACTCACTGTACATGTTGAAGAGCTACACACGACTGCATACCTTACAGTACACCAAGGGGATATTAACACACAGGATTTGGGGGTTAAAGTCTGTTAACTAGAAATCATATTTTGTGTTTTTAAAGATACTGTGCTTTCAAAGGCATAAGTTTTCTTGATATGCTGATTTAAGTGCTAACTATTCATTATTACGAAACTAGAGGGAATCTGGACTATTTGTATTGTCACAATGTACTACCGATCTACTAAGTGTTGTTGGTAGTTATTAATACTCTCAGTGGTGGTTGTTGATGTTCTGGGTTGTGGGGTAGTGATTTTGGAGTGGGGGTAGTGAGGGGAGGGGAGGTTTGTGTAGGGGTTTGCTCTGATTGTTGCTTTGAGATTTTCTGTGTGGGCTTTAAGGTTCTTGATTTTTTTTTGTTTGTTTTCATGTGTAGTGTTGTAATTGTCTCCACCAACATGGTGTCATACATGATGATATGAGGGTGACAATATCCTGACCCTCCCTCCCTCCATCCCTCCCATCCTCCCTACCTTCCTTCCTCCCTTGCTCTCTCTCCCTCTCTTCTCTCTCTCTCTCTCTCTCTCTCTCTCTCTCTCTCTCTCTCTCTCTCTCTCTCTCTCTCTCTCTCTCTCTCTCTCTCTCTCTCTCTCTCTCTCTCTCTCTCTCTCTCTCTCTCTCTCTCTCTCTCTCTCTCTTACACCCACCACAAGTGTACATATATATATATATATATAACTAAACCCTAGCACACACTTACACATTATGGCTGTCCTACACTCTCATGAAGAAATTGCAGAATTAAATTAATTTTGATCATACCACGACGTACGGTGTCTGTGATTAAACTAATATTGGTCCTCCACAGAAATCTAACACTCAAGATGAACACTCACCAAAGCCAGAAGTGCACGTAAGCTAAAGGGTTACATACTGAACTCATTGTGTCATTTATGTGTTCCATATTATTGTGAATGCATCTGCAATGCAACTGCTGTGTCACAAATGCTATTATGCTCACTTCTTTAAATATCCACTTTCAGGACACAGTTCCAACTCCAAGGAACCAGGTTAGTACTAGTATTAATTTAGCTTACTTTATTTAATGCACACTTGCCAATGCATGAATTGTGGCAGTCACCAGGTGATCTATTTATCATGTTTTCCGGACACTACATACCTACCCTTACATGTACATGTTAGAAGCTCATGCAGGCCCATAGAGGGGGGGGAGAGGAATCGGGGGATCGGGGGATCGGGGGATTGACCGGGACACTTGAGTTCCACTTCATTGAATACTTTTTAATTCCCCATAAAAGAAATTTTCTCAGTCTCTTATTACACCAGTTACCCGGCCCCGTACCCTTTATGATCCTGCTCAACTCCCCACTTGATTTGACCATTTTATTTTTAAAGCTTGTCAGTGTCACATGGGATGAGTGGTCTAGGGTTGGGTAGTTGGGGTAGTATTGCTGTCGCTAGGGTGGGGTGGGTAGGACCAACATCCAAGTTGCTATGGTGGCAGTGATAGGAGTTGTCCATCATACTTCAATCAATACTGATTTCCCATCTTCAGGACACAGTTTCATTTAATATATCTCAATCCTTGCAACGCCAGTAAATTTTGATTTGGGTTATGTTGTTTTAATGCACACTATTAATTTATGAATTGTGGTCACAACTACTGATGCCTCTGTTTCTAGGTGTTAGATACATACCTAGATGATATTTATAAAAATGCTGGTCCATTTGCAATTATATATGGGACGTTTTATGACAAAACCAGGCTTGTGCTTTTCAATAAAACCATTATAAAACAGCATCGATTTCAAACCCACATATCTTCCAAGCTAAATGACCCACATCCTTCCTATTTTCAGCACTTATTGCCACATTAGTACTGTTTTTTACACATTATGAACCCTTTACACTCACCCATGCCAATGTTCGATAACTGTCTGGGTTAAAAATACGTACACCTGAAATGAAGGAGCGTCTCTCAAGTGTCAAAATTGCAACGTACCTGAAGGGGTCCTGTTGATATCGGATTCTTCAGATCATTGGATTTTATTTAATCTATATCAAGATATTGATATTCAAAGAATTTTTTCAGTCATTTTGCACCATTCTATATTTGAGAAGAGGTTCCACCATTGAATGGAGTTTCTTCTAAAATATAGAATGGATGGAAACTCTTGTAAAATATCAAACGGCGCGAGATGGCCGGGAAAATTTTTCTGACTTTGAACATCAATATCAATTAAGTAAAAATCAACAGGACTCCTTCAGGTACGTTGCAGTTTTGACAGTGGAGGGACACTCCTTCGTTCAGTTTTACATGTTGTTAACCCTGATGGTTATCTAAATTTGGCATTAACGAGTGTAAAGAGCTAATTGTGTGTAGAAATACAGAACAGAGGTGGCAATAAGTGAAGGAGGTGGCTCGTTTAGCTCGTGGTATTATTGAAAAAAGCACCCCATATAATTACATGTATAAATTAATGAGCACCTCTGCCACAGAGCAAAGGCAAAGACAGCCTTACTGTATGCTGGTGGGACAGTTCACACATAAACGTCGTATTGTTATTTACTATTGTAATAAAAAGTTATTAAAATGCTGTACATTTGAATTGCTGTAAACTTAAGCTACCGACGTTACTATCTGTATCTCATCCTACCATAGCATGTCCCTATGGCAAACTTTATTTATGTCCCTTATAGGTTGGACATAAAAATGGCATTACCACTAGGTGTTCAAAATTCCTTCTGCTGGAGAGTCGAAATGAAAGTGTATTGTCACCTCAGCATAGTCCCAATGTGTCAAAATGTCCAAGCTCTTGGCTCCATCAGCTCCTTCCCCTAGGCTATATGTGCATGCTAAATTTAAGATCATTTCGCTTAATTGAATTCTACATACCATATCATATTGAAATAGAAATGAGGATCACATGACCATCACATATTTTTCTGTTTAGTGTCCCCAATCCACAACTGCATGAAGATACTCCCAATCGCAGTCTTAAAAAGACAACTCAGCTCAACATGTGCATTCTCTGAGAAAGTATGCTGTCACAGTTGTAGATAGAAATGGATGGAATAGACCAATCAACCATCTCAAAGAGAGTGTGCCAAGTATTTGGGGAAGTTATGTCTGAGACACATTTTGAAAGATTATATAACTCTCCAGAAGTGTGGACACTTCTCTTCATGCTTCCTAAATTGTGTGCTGCCTTCTAGTAATCATGGCTTCAGTTGCCATGGTAAATGTAAGAGAACACAGGTACCATTCATAAAGCTCTGCCAAATGTGGTAGGAGTAGAGACAGTGTTACCCTCTACCCTTAGTAGAGACAGTGTTACCCTCTACCCTTAGTAGGGACAGTGTTACCTCTACCCTTAGTAGGGACAGTGTTACCCTCTACCCTTAGTAGGGACAGTGTTACCCTCTACCCTTAGTAGGACAGTGTTACCCTCTACCCTTAGTAGGGACAGTGTTACCCTCTACCCTTAGTAGGGACAGTGTTACCCTCTACCCTTAGTAGGGACAGTGTTACCCTCTACCCTTAGTAGGGACAGAGTTGCCCTCTACCCTTAGTAGGGACAGTGTTACCCTCTACCCTTAGTAGGGACAGTGTTAACTCTACCCTTAGTAGGGACAGTGTTACCTCTACCCTTAGTAGAGACAGTGTTACCCTCTACCCTAGGGACAGTGTTACCCTCTACCCTTAGTAGGGACAGTGTTACCCTCTACCCTTAGTAGGACAGTGTTACCATCTACCCTTAGTAGGGACAGAGTTGCCCTCTACCCTTAGTAGGGACAGTGTTACCCTCTACCCTTAGTAGGGACAGTGTTAACTCTACCCTTAGTAGGGACAGTGTTACCCTCTACCCTTAGTAGGGACAGTGTTACCCTCTACCCTTAGTAGGGACAGTGTTACCCTCTACCCTTAGTAGGGACAGAGACATTCTTACTCTCTTCACTTTCACCCCCCCCCCCCCCCCCCCCCCCCCCCCCCCCCTCAAAACTGGCCCGCTTTTGAATTTCCATGGGTTGTTGCAAAGATCTGAAAATTCACAGCATATAATACAGTGGTATATTTGAGTGAGACATAAATTTAAAACCTTCATCTGCTAACTCATTTTGCTTAATTCATCTGTTTATATCCTCTATTTGTATACTTGCTGTATGTTAGCACTCTTATGTTGCCATGAAGTAATGTTTGCATTGTACAAATGTTTCAAACTGCTCAGATCCTAACCTACATGTACATGTGCTAGCATATAAGATTCGTTACTACTGCTTGTTAATGTCCATGTACAGGTAGTGTATTCTTTATGAGGAATGCCATGTACATGTACATGTTAATGGTGATGTTTGCTTTCTTGATTCATCCGTTGTCACAAGTATGCAACACATAGCCTAGTACAGTTCTCAATATGGATTCTCTCTCATTCAGACTTATTACTACATTCAATCAAGGCTTAGTGCTGGATGTGTACTACAAGCACCAGATAAGGATGGTGGCACTATTACTACAGCCAACAAGTCAAAAAATGCAGCAAACCAGCTGTGGCGTATACAACCCAGCGACAAAAACACAATGATAAAACCAAAGAGCAAACCAACATGGAGTGTGGATATTGGGACGGCCGTAAATGGTCCTGTAGTAGTGAAGTCATCCTCTAGTTTTCAATGGAGCCAGGTACAAGTGGGCACTGCAAAACGTTTCAATCCTTTGTCAATAAATAACTTTTCAATGGCTATTGAAAATGGTACTTCAGATCCTGGTACTCGACTAATTATTGAGAGCACTATACCTGGTCTTGATCGCGAGTTATTTGATACAATTGTAAGAGCTCTCTATGAGAGGTGGGGTGGGATGGTTGTGAGTAGTTCGGATAGCATTGTTGGTGGTAGTAGAGTAGGGAGGGGTGGGATTGTGCAAAGTGAGGTAGGTGGTGTCGTGGTGTAGGGTGAAGCTTACTAAGGTAGGGGTAGGGTGTGGTGTGGCTTTTATCCATAATTCCTCCATTGTGACAAGTATGCAACATGCGGCCTTATTACACTTCTCAACGTGGCTTCTCTCTTGTACAGCTGCACCATCTGGAAATGATTTTGATGATCAGAAATTTGACGTTGGGGTAAGTTATTGAGAGGTATGGTGATGTATGGTATGGTATGGTAGGGTGTGATGTGATGCAGTTTTGTGTGATTGTGAGTGGGGAGTGGTGGGATGGGGTTGTTATGGTGGGATAGGATGGGGTGTGGTGGTGGTTGCTAGGGTGGGATAGGATGGGTGTGGTGGTGGTTGCTAGGGTGGGATAGGATGGGGTGTGGTGGTGGTTACTAGGGTGGGATAGGATGGGTGTGGTGGTGGTTGTTATGGTGGGGTGGGATATACTGGGTTGGGTAACCTTGTAACACTCGGGATTTTGGGGTTTGTTGTCTGCTAACTAATTTAGGGTTTTGTATTATATATATGATTTTGAAGTGGCATAAGTTTTTTTATTATGCTGATTTTAAAAATCATCCTTAGTAAACTACAGGAAGTTAAGACTACATTGTATTGTCATTTTTTTTTAACACCGCGTCCATGAGAATCGAATACTTTTTTGGCCTATTTTGTCGAAGTCACTTTTTGGAAAATTAGTCGGAACGGTACCAATTGCCACAAATACCGGTGTACTATGTAGTTCAACTCCTTAGACGATGTTTCAAGCTACTGGCAGTCTTGCAACTACTTCCTCTGAGGACCTACGTTTGTTTAGAGTCGAGCGGGTAAGATCGCTACCGGAAACGGGACACATTTTTCTGACAAGGATTCTGAGTTTAAAAACAGTATAGACATGCTCAACTGGGTCAGATAGATAGCGTTTGAATCAATTCCTGCAGTAACCTATTATGCTAGCGTCGAAACAGACACTAAACTTCTTTGGATCTCGACTCCGGACCCAAATATTGGTCGTGCACAGGCCCAAACACTTAACATTCGGCCATACGTAAGCATTATTTGACGTCATATGGGTCTCAGTTACACATCTATCGTGGACACTAACCTGTATGCTTTCAAAGTGACTCGGTCGAGTCGGTTCTATGTTTTTTCGGTTACGAAGCGTAGCGGAGGACACTTTTTCCCTAGGCAATTAAGAGCTGTTTTGGATACGCTTTAAAACGTCATTTGGTACTATCAGGAGGTCACAATGGATACCGTGTTGGCAGTTAGCTTAGTTCTTGTGCAAAACTCACCGACAGTTTTTACCTCGTTCGAGGACTTATAATTACATAGATCATTGTAGTTTATTATTGTCTGGGTATAATTTTGTTAATAATTTCGTAATAAGTTGCCATAATCATATGTCACGTGAGCCAAATGCAATACCTTCTTTTCCGTTCCCGTCCGGGTATTGATTACTCGTACCCAGACATTAATAAACTACAATGATCTATGTAAGTCCTCGAACGAGGTAAAAACTGTCGGTGAGTTTTGCACAAGAACTAAGCTAACTGCCAACACGGTATCCATTGTGGCCCCCTGATAGTACCAAATGACGTTTTAAAGCGTATCCAAAACAGCTCTTAATTGCCTAGAAAAAAAGTGTCCTCCGCTGCGCTTCGTAACCGAAAAACATAGAACCGATTCACTTTGAAAGTATACAGGTTAGTGTCCACGATAGATATAAGGCAGACAACAACGCCATATGTCTAGGCGATAGTTAAACTATCCAAAAATATGCTTTTCCATACAATTAGGGGCCTTCCGACTAATTTTTAGAATGTTGGGTTCGACAACAAAAGTATTCGATTCTCATGGATCCGGTGTTAATAAGGAAAATATTTATATTACCGAACAAAAATCTGCATACACATGAACACAAATGTTAGCAGAAGACGCCCATCTTCTAAGTGTTTATTAATACCCACAGTACTATAATAGTCTCCAAGAATATGGCGTCATCATAACAATATGATGGTGACAATATCCTGCATGTGAGTTGGGACCAATGGTGTGTGGCCATGATAGTACTCTGGAGCATGACATCAAAGCAGCCCTCATAGGCTATGGGCCATGTATGGACTGGTTTATACTTCAATATGCACACAGCCTTATGCTAGCTTTTATGACCATGACAAAAGGAATTACAAAATGAGGAAATGTATGGTGTTGAGTTAGTCCTCCAACACACACACACACACACACACACACACACACACATACATATACACACACACCACACAAGCTTTGGAGTTACACACTGAACTCATTGTACAGGCACATGATGTCATTGTAAGAACCAGTGCATGTTCCATAACTATGGTGATGTGTATAACCAATGCAGTGTATGCTATTCTTTAATACATACTGATATCCCACCTTCAGGACACTGTTCAAATAACAGATCTCCCTAGCAGTGCCAGTACTCTAAGTATTGATTTGGGCTACCTTACTTCAATGCACACTTGCTAATGTGGTTACAAGGTGATCTACTTCTCAAATATTGAGGCCTTCATTTTTCAGGTTTCTAGGCATTCCTATGCTGCTAGATGCATTTGTCTACATGCACCATTTGCTCACTGCTGGTTCATTTGCTAATTTTAAAAACTATATTGCAATCTTCGTTGGGCACCATTGCTAAAAAAACAAAGACTGCCCTAATGTGTGCCTGTGTGTGTATGCATGTGTGAGTGTTTGTGCCTTTGAGTACTGAGTACCTTTAACAATTATTTTGTACCCACTTTAGGATCACTGATGGTATGGATTTGAGTTTGCAAAATACTTACAGTGGAGACATGACATTACTAAATTGATTTGACAGTTGTAAGAAGTTGAAGTGTGCACGTGAATAATGTGTGTCATGTTTTGTATTATTGGACACACTTCTGATGCTCTATGAGAGATGAGCTATATCACCATCTTCTCCCAGAGCAATATTAGAAATGTTAGGGAACTGTTGAGATGAACAACTTTGTTTCTGACGAGAAGCTCGATGGTTATCCAATCACCTCTTTTTGTTCTGACAGCTTCCAAAACAGCATCATAGCATCACCATCACTATGTTAACCATTTGTATGGTGTGAATGGCTACATAAGTAACATAGTGATATGCTTACAGTTGTACATTAATGTATAAGTAACAAGTTAAGTGATATGCTTATAATTACAGTGTTGTACATTAATGTATAAGTAACATAGTGATATGCTTACAGTTGTACATTAATATATAAGTAACATAGTGATATGTTTACAGTTGTGCATGATATAATGCAGTGATTATGCTCACAGTTTTATGTGATTGTAGTGTTCCACCAGCTTGAATGCATGTAGAGCACCTTTTATCATTTTCAGCTTTAGAGCTTATAAAGGTGAAGGCAATTGGGTTTTAGAACCCCATGAATACCACCCAAGGTTTCTGTTATCCAATTGTTCATTATTGCAAAGAATCGATTATTTAATTATATTGCCACATGTCCAATTAAGTTGTTGTGCCAAGGAGGATGGTGTGTGTATGTGTGTATGTGTGCAAAAGAGGATAATATGCAGTCATTTCAGCTGTACTGGGCACACACATTAGGTGGTTGGGGCACATATCTGCTGGCAGGAAATGCATTTCCACCCTAGCCATTACATGCAACGTTTGAATTTATGGAATCAGTAATTGATTACAGAGTGCATACATGGTTCAAAAAAAGCACCATCAAAACTGACACAAACCGCATAGTATCAAAGTATCAGAAGAAGCAGCAGTCATCAAATATATAAACCCCCATCTGATTCTTTCATCAATATACTCTCTGCTGTACGTTTGAAAATGGACATGCAGCAATTTGCTTCGTTCCAAGAACTTCGTGATCGAATAGCTGAATTTGAACAACAGTCTTACGTCCAGCTGTAAATTAGAAGGTCACGTACTATTGAAGCAGCTATGAAGCGTGCACCAAAAAAGTCCTTTCTTCAAGAACTGAAATATTCGGAGGTGGATTATGCGTGTATTCATGGTGGAAAGAAATTTGCTTCCCGTTCAAAAGGGAAAAGAACGAACCATGCGTAAGACTAGTGCATTGTACCGAAACGTATTTTCACGTACATGTATATTGTTTTTGAAAACCACTGATAACGGACAAAAGCGTTTTGTTAAGTCCATGAATTCAGAACACAACCATGAAATTAACAAAGTAAGGCAATATTGTAATTCCCTTTGCCGCTAATATGTTGGTTTTCCAATGTCTATATAGGTAGCATTTGAACATCTCCCAAAACAAAGAAAACTTGGTCATGAAGCAGCTAACGAAGCATTATCTATGCTGAAGATGAGGGCAAATAAAAAGTTGATAAACAGCACCTGTACAAAGAGTCTGGAAAGGTTGTAACTCTGAAAGATATTCATAATCTTGCCAGCACTCTAGCTCCTGATAATGATCTCAACACACTGGTAGAAGAAATAAAAAAACATGAAGGTATATGCTGCTATTTTTGTAATGTTGTAAAAAAACATTGGGCTTTTATTTGGAACTTTTTATGACACGTACTTAACTTAAGTGCTTTTAAAGGCATCTAGTTAGGGTAATCCTGTGATAAAAATATTGATTACTGACCTGAGAAATGATATGTGATTTGTATGAATTTAACTAGTCTACTGAGTGATATTGATGTCAGTTATAGAGAGTATTATTTTACATGGCATTATATAGTAGTGTGAATTAATACTTTATGCCATTTCATGAAAAAAAAAAGATAATAGGTACAATACACTTTTACTCAGTCACAAATGAGAATTAAATTTAAAAGACTATATTATACCTTAACTTATTAAATGTTATAGTTATATATTTCATTTAATATAGTTGATTCAATTGTTGAGATCGTAAAAGATGAAAAGAATGTTCTGCAAGGCATTTATTATCAGAAAAAAATCATGCAAGAGATGTTTTCAAATTTTCCTGAGCTATTGTTGATAGATGCAACATACAAGCTGAATGACCTTCGAATGCCACTATACAGTATGATGGTAGTAGATGGCAATGGTGAGAGTGACATAGTGGCATTATGGATAGTTGCTTCTGAAGATCGAATCTCTATTAAGAACATGGTCCGTATCTTTAAACGCCACAATTCTACAGATAGAACAGTGTGCATTATGTCTGATAAGGATATGACAGAAAGGGATGTACTTAGTGAAGAAATACCAAATGCAGTTCTACAGATAAGTCTTTTTTATACTCTTAGAAGCTTTAAGCGGGAAATTTCCACGGAGAAATTGCATATTACTAGTGACCAAAGACAGATGACATTAGAAATAATAACAAAGTTAGTATATTCCAAGAATGAGACTGAATATCAGCAACACTATCAGTAGCTTATTGATACAAAACTGAAGCCAGTTATTGAATACTTCAATAAAAATTGGCATGCTATAAGAGCAGAATGGGTTGAAGGTCTTAAAAATAATGCATGTAATTTTCTAAACAGAACAAATAACCGGCTCGAAGCAATAGATCAAAAGATCAAGAGTGTTGTGCAAAAATATTCTTCGTTAGTGAAATTCTTCCAAGATCTCCTGAAGTGCTTGGATTCTCTTGCACTTGAAAGAGATCACCGTGCCATCACTATATTTCAAAAGGCACCAGTACAGTTGTACACTTCAGAGTCAGCTCTACATCATTATCAGTTGCTTTTCACTCCTTACGCTATTTCATTTCTCAAGGAACAATTTGATGTAGCCAAAAAAATAAGTGAAGATGCTGGTACTGCAGAAAGCAATGTGTTGCAATCATCAGAAGGTCTTTTAGTGGTATCTGCACTTAGCTGCCAGTGCAGTTTTTTTAAAGCCATGAAACTTCCATGCAGACATGTATTTTCACATCGTATTACACACAATATGGAACTATTTGACAAAATATTTGTTCAGCGCGATGGACAAAAAATTATTACCATGAAAGTCACAGGGTATTTTCATCTGATTTTGTACAGAACATTGGCATACCAGTTCAAGTCTCTGACATTCAACGTACTTCATCAAGAATTTTATCACAGCACGAAAAGTATAGGAAAGCTTTTGGAATAGCACAGAAGCTTGCTAGTTTGGCCTCAGAGATCCCAATGAATGAGTATCATTACGTTTTGGAATGCCTGCAAAAACTTGTTGAGAAAGGGAAGCATGTAGCTGTTAAAATCATTGATGCAGACCAAAATGCTCATATACCACCACGCCAGTCACAGCCACCAGTCACAATGGACATGCCTTCAACCACCAGTAATATCCCTCTTGATGCAGAACACCATGGTCATACACTTCAGCTCCCACCATTACATTCACAGCCCCCAGATATGCCTCCTACCACCAGCCATACACCTCTCACCCATCTCTCACCCAACCAATCACAGCCATCCACCAAATCTAAACCACTATCTGATTTCAATTATGAGGAGGGTGTATTGAGTATTAAAATCCAGTTACCACCAAAAATGATTAAAAGAGGAAGGCCAAAAGGATCAGATCTTACAGTCATTGGGTTACCTGCAAAAAAGCGCAGACAAAAAGAAACTTTGCCTACACCATTCATAAAGAAGAGCCCAGAAAAAAAGGAGAAATATATAGTTAGCTGGATCATTCCTACATATTTTGGAGAATCATTATTGGGGGAAAAGTTTGGTGTTAAAGATTTACCTGAGCGTGCAAACCAGTTGTCACCAAAGCTTCATGATGTCAATGTTGAATTGCAAAGAGTTAAGAAGTACTTTGAAATTAGTGCATGGGATGTTCTTGGAGCACTTATCGCAGAAAAAGAACAACTTCCAAATTGGCTATGCTCAACTTGTGAAGATGATCTTCATGAGTTTGAGTCAATTCAATGTGACTCTTGTCTGAATTGGCATCACCTGAAATGTGTTTGTCTGAAAACAGCTCCTAAACAAAAATGGTGGTATTGCTCACGATGCTATGAGATATGTGGACGTTAATATTTTATTCATTTACAACCTATACACTTCATATTATTTCATTGATTCTAACGTGTTATTCATTTCATTTACAAACTGTACATTTTTGGACAATGCTATCTACATATTCATATTTCTGCTTGCGTTTAGAGTTCACGGTTCTAACGACTATAGTTCAAATAGACCTATGAAGTTTGGAACGAAGCAAATTGCTGTCCATTTAGGACATTGATTTCGTTAGCAGTCATAGTGCCGTCATATTTGCGTCACGTGATGATATGCCGTACCCGTAGCCAAAATAATTAACGATACGGGCCCGTACCCGTAGCCACTGCGTTTTCCAATAGTATTTATTACAATAATTTAACCAAGTATAGGTAAACAAGTTTGTTTTGCTGAATTCCAGCGATTCTCACTGTAATATATTGTGTGTGTGTGTGTCAATTGTAATATGTTAGCGCATGCGCGGGAAAGAATGATCACTTTTTGAGTCAGTCACGCAGCGAGATGTTCACCTCTCTTGTAGCGGCTTAAACGAGTGACTAGGACACTACATTTTTGGCGACGAGGGTAAAGTACAACTCTTTTGTTTGCTGTCACGAAATGGCGGCGAAACACGGGTTTTTGCCGGAGTTCGTGCCAGGGACAGAAGAGTGGGGGTCATACGTGGAGCGCGCTGAGCACTACTTTGTGGCGAATGGAGTCGACACACAGGAGACTCGACGCGCCGTTCTACTGAGTTCATGTGGAGCGCCGTTCTACTGAGTTCATGTGGAGCGCCGACGTATCGACTAATACGAAATTTGTCGACACCACTTAAACCAGGTGAGAAAACCTATAAGGAGATTGTAGAGTTAGTGGCTAGCCACCTCCAACCAAAGCCTTCAGTTATTATGCAGCGGTTCAAATTTAATTCCCGTGTAAGGGGAGAAGGGGAGTCCATTGCGGATTTTTGTAGCTGCTTTAAGACAATTGTCAGAACATTGTGCATTTGGTGATACTCTGCAGGACGTATTAAGAGACCGTTTAGTTTGCGGGGTGAAGGACGAGCGTATTCAGAGGCGCCTACTAGGAGAGGTTGAGTTAACATTCGCAAGGGCATTTCAAATAGCCTTAGCAGTGGAATCTGCAAATAAACATGCAATTGAGTTACAATCCTCTGTGCCTACCACTGTACCCCCCGTGATCAATGCGGTAGGAAGTAGACCAAAGGATAAGGCTAAAAAAGTAATAGAATGCTACAGATGTGGAGGAAACCATTATGCCTCATCTTGTAGGTTTAAGGGAGCAATCTGTAGTCAATGTGGGAAACGCGGGCATTTAGCCAAAGTGTGTAGAGGTGTTACTCACAAGAGAGAAGATGCTGTAGAGAAAACTCATAGAATAAACGACGAAGAGAATGAGAAAGAGGTTTTACAGACATTAAATGTGTTGGGTTTGCCCAAAGTGCGGCCATTCATAGTACCCATGGAGATTAACGGGGCTAGAATTGATATGGAACTAGATACGGGTGCTGCTATGACTGTAATCAGCAAAAGAATGTTTGAGGATTTGTGGGGATCGTGTGAAAAGGGAATGCCAACGTTGCATCCTACGGCAACTCGATTAAGCACCTATACAGGAGAGCCGTTATCTATTGCGGGAGTGGCAGAAGTGGTAGTATCGTATAAGTCTCAAACAGCCCGTTTACCGTTGCTAGTAGTGAATTCAAAGGGACCAAACTTATTGGGCCGGAATTGGTTGCAAGTTATTAAGATTGATTGGGGGGAGATTCACAATGTACGGGTGAATAAGAACCTGGAAGAGCTGTTGGAGAAGCATAGAGTGTTGTTCCAGGATGAATTGGGAACCTTGAAGGGAGTTTTGCTAAATTCTCAGTTGATCCACTGGTTAGTCCAAGGTTTTATAAAGCCCGTTCCGTGCCTTATGTCCTAAAGGATAAGATTGAGGTGGAGTTCAGACGTCTAGAGACGTCTGGGGTGATTCGACCTGTGCCTTTTGCGGATTGGGCAGCACCAATAGTGCCAATAGTGAAAGAGGATGGGACAGTTAGAATATGTGGAGACTATAAGCTAACGGTGAATCAGGCATCCAAATTGGAATCGTACCCTGTTCCTCGAGTAGAGGACTTATTTGCTTCTTTGTCAGGGGGCCGCTTATTCTCAAAAATTGACTTGACTAATGCTTATCAACAGATGAGATTAGATGATGCCTCCAAAGCATATACTACTATTAACACGCATAAAGGTCTGTTTGAGTACAACCGATTACCTTTTGGGGTGGCATCGGCCCCAGCCATGTTTCAGAGGGCTATGGAATGTGTGCTACAGGGTATAGATCACACAGTGGTGTACGTTGATGACATTCTGGTAACGGGTGCATCGATAGAGGAACACTTACATACTTTAGACAAGGTTCTAAGTAAACTTGGTGAAAGTGGGTTGCGGCTTTAAAAGGCAAAATGTATATTCATGGCTTCGTCTGTAGAATATTTGGGTCATCGTATTGATAGAGAAGGGTTGCACCCTACCGATGCCAAGGTTCAGGCAATAAACGAAGCACAATCACCCAAGAATATCACAGAATTAAAATCTTTCTTGGGACTGCTTAATTATTATTCCAAGTTTTTGCCAAACCTTGCCTCCAAGCTGTCCTCTTTGTACCAATTGTTGAGAAAACAGCAGAAATGGAGTTGGACATCTGAACAGGAGCAGGCGTTTGCTGCTGAGAAAAACATGTTGAAGACGTCAGCTCTTTTGGTGCATTATGATAGCCACAAGCCAATCCTTCTGGCGTGTGATGCTTCACCCTACGGGATAGGGGCAGTACTGTCCCACAAAATGGAGGATGGATCGGAGAGACCTATAGGGTTTGTTTCACGTACCTTGTCACCTGCTGAAAAGGGTTATTCCCAATTGGATAAGGAAGCTTTGGCTATATACTTTGGTGTTTCCAAATTTCATCAGTACTTGTATGGTCGTCCTTTTACCATCTTTTCTGACCATAAACCACTTATCTATTTATTTGGAGAACATAGGGGTATACCACCTATGGCCTCATCTAGAATACAGAGGTGGGCTTTAGCACTTAGCACGTACCAATACTCAATCAGATACAAGTCTGGAGCTCAACATGCCAATGCTGATGCCTTCAGCCGTCTGCCCAGCCCACAATCCATTAGTTGCATATCCACTCCTGGGGATGTTCTTACCTTGCTTGACTTACTCTCAACCATTCCTATTACGGTTAGCCAAATTAGGGGTTGGACGGACCGAGACCCAGTTCTGTCGAGAGTTCGAGGATTTGTTAAGAGTGGGTGGCCTGGCGGAAATCTAGGTGATGATTTGAGCTCCTATCAGCAGAGAAAGAATGAGTTGAGCGTTTTGGATGGTTGTTTGTTGTGGGGAGCTAGAGTTATCATTCCACCGCAGGGCAGGCAACAAGTCTTGGCAGAATTGCATGAATCGCACCCAGGGATTAATAAGATGAAAGGCTTAGCTCGAGGATATGTGTGGTGGCCCAATATGGATAAAGAGATAGAGGACGTAGTCAAGCAATGCGACACTTGTCAGTCATCTCGATTCCTGCCACCAGTGGCTCCTCTCCATCCATGGGAATGGCCCCAAGAACCCTGGTCTCGGTTGCATATTGATTTTGCAGGGCCATTCATGGGACATATGTTTTTGGTGTTGATTGATGCCCACTCAAAGTGGCTCGAGGTTCACCTTATGAAGTCGATATCAGCTCCTTCCTCTATACACGCTCCGCCCTCAGATCCATTCACATAACATCAGGTATACATAGGCGTGGTGCCCGTAATGTACGTCACTGGTAGCCACATAGTACATACACCATCTGAAATTACTGAATACACATGATCGTCTAGCAAAATGTCCATGTATGATCATGACTTCTCGGCATTTAGAAGGGCCGCACTGCCCTCCAAGGAAAAAACCTAGCAGCACCAAAAACCCTTCAGGAAAAAAGGTTGTTGCCAGGAGAAAAAACCTGTTCCACCATTCGGTCTTGCATTGTACACGAGCTGCATCAGATGACCGTCCATGTCATGTAGCGGTACCCCACCATATTGAAGATTCACCTGCACCCTACCTGTGAAACTTGAGCAAACACATTAATGCACTGCAAATATCAGTAAATACGATATTGAGAAAAAACCTGCCAGTGACGTGCAGGACACCTAGAATGCTTCCTGCTCACTAACCCTCACTTTATATACACAATATCGTTGCGCACGCAAGCACATGGTCATTCAACACATCACTGCACACACATGACCTTTTAGCACATTCCACGAATCCCGCCTCACACTTCTTACTGATCCTTTTTGCTCTCATCACCTGGGGCTCCGCCCACCGTATACCGCAAGGAGCAAATTTTCTGTCTAATTCGTTCCTCAAACGACAGAAAATGTTATCAGTACCTACTATTGAGCGTTTGAAGAGCATATTTGCAATTCATGGGGTACCACGGAAGATAGTAACAGACAATGGGCCGGCTTTCGTGAGTGAAGAGTTCAGACTGTTTACGAGTCAGAATGGTATCATCCACGTCAAGTCTGCCCCCTATCATCCCTCGACAAACGGTTTAGCCGAAAGAGCCGTTCAGACTTTCAAACAGGGTCTTCTACACCAAAAGCTAGGATCTATTGAAACAAAACTCTCTTGTTTCTTGTTTAAGTACCGGTTGACTCCTCACAGCACCACAGGTTCGTCACTGGCTGAACTTTTGCTGGGTCGTCGCCCTCGTTCCCGACTTGACATTTTGCATCCTGACCTTGCTGTTCGAGTGGAGTCTCGCCAAGCCGCGCAGAAGCAGGATCATGATACTCGAGGTATCAGTGAGCGTAAGTTTGTTGAAGGTGACCTAGTATACGTTCGGGATTTTTGTTTTCCCAAGAAGTGGATTCCAGGAGTCATTGTCACTGTTACCGGGCCTCTCTCCTATACTGTTAAGATTGGAAGTGGAGTAGTCCGCAGACATATAGACCATCTGAGGGCCCGCCACAACTCTCAAGTAGACGCTAGTGATGATGTCTATGTGGACAACCCTAATGATATTACATCAGGTCCGTCAAGTGCCCCTGTGGTTTCACCAAGTTCTTCTGACGAAAGAGCTGTTCCTACTGCTGATTCATCTTCATCTGAGCCTTGTGCCCAAGCTCCCCCTGAAGTACCTCCCTCTATTCCCTCTACTGTTGGTATTCCTGTAGCGAGTGCAGAGGACAATGATATACCACAGCCACAAGTGCCTATTTCAGCACCAGTGCGTCAGTCGACAAGAGTGAGGAAGCCTCCAGACTATTATGGTCATTAATGGTGATTAAACTCATGCTGTAGTATATGTAATATATTAGGACATTAGAAGGGGTTGAACTTTAGGGAGGGGGAAATGTAATATATTGTGTGTGTGTGTGTGTCAATTGTAATATGTTAGCGCATGCGCGTGAAACAATGATCACTTTTTGAGTCAGTCACGCAGCGAGATGTTCACCTCTCTTGTAGCGGCTTAAACGAGTGACTAGGACACTACACTCACGAAGCTTCTCTTTGACTTGAAGTAGCTCTTACGCGTAACCACTTATAACAAAGTTTTAAGCTTAAAATCGATGTCTCATGACTTATGAATAGAAAGATGGAGAAAAGGAGGGCTTTTGCTAGCTCTTGCAATGCATGGCGTTTTTTAAATCACCACCTTTCGAACTAACAGAAAGTGACGTAGTTGCAGACAGAGAACGCATTTGTGTGTTTAGAACTTCACTTCGGATACTTTACTTCTAGATATGTTGGCGGCGTTGCTGGTTGTCTGTACGATTGAAACTAATAAAAAAAGCTACGACACACCCCCTGTTCTAATTTGGCACTCATCGCAAACCCCCCCCCCCCCCCCCCCCCCCTCAGAGGTGCGAGTGGATATACAAAACTAAAGGTGCTGGAAAACTTTAAAAACGATGGTATGGTGCGCATCCATCAGTAGTGACACTTGGTGGTGTTAAAACGCCCTCCAGACGATGCGTTTGACTTGTACAGTCCGTTTAAAAACCGGTTCTAATATGGCAGCTTACCTTATATATGATATCTGCCTAGGTCTAGGGTCAGTGATTACGTCGCGAGTGCGTGACAGTCACGCGAAGAATGCTAATTAGTACATTGCTGCAATCTGATTGGCAGGATGAAATTCCTACCTGGTTGGCCACGAATTTGTTGCCAGTGTCACCGACCCTACATGTACTGACGCGTAGCGGTGATGTAATCCATCCGCAGCTGTGTCCGTTGGGTCTGGGGGCGAGACTAGGTGGATGCGCATCAATTAAAAAAAATAGCACGTAGTACGACCAACCACATTTTTTGTAAAGGTGGGTTATGTAAAATTGCGTATTGTAACCCCCCCCCCCCCCCCCCACCGTTTAGAAGTTAGCCGTACATTCCACAGCCGCACATTCCAGGGCTGGCGGAAGCCTTTAAGGATTGGACCGGCGAGTGGGCGGGAAAAGGTCCTCCATCGCGCCGGGGTCTGGGGCGGAGCCCTAGCCGCTTTGCAACTTTCGCTATTTTTAAGTCACAAAACATAGCATAATTGCATAGAAATATACTAGAAAGTAAATAGCAATGAAAGACAAAGTGGTCCAGCTAATGCATAAGATGTAGTTCACTGCAAAATAGGTTGGTTGCTATGTCAACCCAAAATTTGGTCCGAGGTGTCGACTACATAGTGTAAACCAGATTTGGTTAAACTGTTTCATGGTTTTATGTGCGCACTACATTGGTTTAAGGATTAGTTTACTGGTTAAGCTAGCGATATAGTATGAAGATTAGAGCAACCCTGCCATGCAGAGCATCAATGCACCATTTTAATATCTATTTTGTGTGATGTCTATTGATGCAGCTCATTCCTTGGAAACAGGCAAAGGCTTTAGGGTTAAAAACTAACCTCAAGGCACTCGATTTCATCAATCCTATATAGATTCGCGTCAAATAGGTGTTTACATTCATTTGGGACATGACCAAGGTATTTTATTTGGGACCTACCTGAAACATTGTACCAATCGGTGACCATGGACGTATTGTACTTGTGGCTGGGCATGCATGTAGCTTCGCAATTTGCTCTTCTATGTGGATATGCATCCAAACTCGCCAACCCATCCAATAGTCGTGTCAATATAGGTGTTTATAGTAACCAAAGTATTTTGTTTGGAACATGACCACGTACCTTTGAAACGTTATACTAATTTGTGGTTATGTAGCTTTAAAACATTATACCAATCTCTGACCATGTATGTATAGCTTTGATACATTATGCCAATTTGTGGGCATGTAGCTTTGCAATTTTCTCTTCTTCATGATCATGGCTTCAGTTTGTCTTGTAAGAAGTTCTTTCTTGCCATGAAATATTCCTTAATATTCTTCCTTGCCACACTGAACTGTGCTGCTGCAGTGGCTCGGCTTTTAAACAAACACACGTGGCAAAATGCCAAATTGTAATGCAACCATGGTTATCCGCTACTGTGAAGACACCAATCTGCCCTAAAGACCCTTTCTTCTTTCTTTGCGCTACCAAACACACGCTTTGGAAAGGCAAATTCCATGGTAGCCGAGGAAACCAATTATTACAATAAATAGACTCAATGATATTGCAGCTGTCATAAATAGAACGGTATTGCAGCTACATTACTAAACTACTAGACTATAGTACATATATACAATTCATATTGTAATCAATTAATTAATTAGAAAATGGATGTAGTTGGGTAAAAATATTGGTCCGGCGGCCGCCGGACCTGCCAGACCGGTTCTGCCAGCCCTGCATTCCACGGCGACACCAAATAACACATTGACAAATGAACGGCCATGCGGCCGATGACGTATTTGATTTTGCTGCTGGCGACATTTATCTGAGAAACGATATTAGTTTGGGAACTTATGGGGCGTATTCGAATGTGCTTCCATTTTGGACCTCACCCTGATCGAGGTTGCCTGACTTTGTAATGTCTAGCTCATGTCATTGGCCCCTCCCACCCGAGGACTGTGGCTATGTCATCATT
This sequence comes from Eunapius fragilis, assembly GCA_963681505.1. Classification (NCBI taxonomy): domain Eukaryota; kingdom Metazoa; phylum Porifera; class Demospongiae; order Spongillida; family Spongillidae; genus Eunapius; species Eunapius fragilis. Next base: position 1,729,119 of record OY811985.1, read on the forward strand.
ACACACTCATACATTGAGCAAGTTAGATACTGCATTGTAAGCAGGGAAGCATGGTACTGGTGAGGCTGTGCATTCTGGACCTCACCCAGATGCTGCCTGATGTGGCAAAGTCTAGCTCATGCCATTGGCCCCTCCCACCTGAGGAACCATGGCTATGTCATCATTACTCACACATACATTGAGTAAGTTAGATACTGCATTGTAAGCAGGGAAACATGGTACTGGTGAGGTTGTGAATTATGGACCTCACCCAGGTTGACCTCAACCTCACCAGTACCATGCTTCCCTGGTGATTAAGCAGTATCTAACTTACTCAATGTATGTCTGTGCAATGATGACACAGCCACGGTCCTCAGGTGGGAGGGGCCAATGACATGAGCTAGACATTACCATAGCAGGCAACCTCTGGGTGAGGTCCAAAATGGAAGCACATCGAATACACCCCATAAGTTCCCAAACTAATATTGTTTCTCAGATAAATGTCTGCCAGCAGCAAAATCAATTACGTCATCGGCCGCACGGCCATTCATTTGTGTTATTTGGTGTGGGATGTGCGGCTGTGGAATGTACGGCTAACTTCTAAGCAGACCCCCCCCCCCCCCCCCCCCCTCTCTCCCCCTCTTTTCTCAGGAACCGCAGTATACCGTCACAATCATGACCTCATTCTTTGATCTACCTGTTCGTACTGTCTGAAAGTAAAAGTACTGCACATATAGCCGTGTAAAAGTTAGGAGCACATATTTTCTGAGTATAGGTAAGGCTCAAATTGCTTGAGTATCCTTTTTGCTTATGTCTTGCGGCTTCTTGGGGTGCAAAAATTTGCTATGCTCTTTACATCTACCATTGTATGGTGCTTGGGCTTTAGCATACTGGGAAACATCAGCTAGTATGAAGCAAACTTCGGACAACATGTGCTGTAGGTGTCTTGGGTGTGTGTCCCTGGTTTTAGTAGTGTCCCTGGTTCATAGTACAAGGGGAGACGAGTTAGTGAGTTTCAATGAAGAGTGTCGGGAGGGAGGGACGGGTGCAATTTGAGGGCGGATTCGGAGAGGGGGTGAAAAGTTGAAGGGCGTACCGGGCCTTCGGCCCCCCGTACCCTGCCTAAAGCCCAATTTAATCCTCTAACAATCGCAGTCCTTCGGACTGCTTATGTTAGCACGCAGAATCACAGAATAATGTGCAGCCTCCTTCTCAGATTCAGAGAAGACTATGCTCAGTACTAGCGTGTCCCCCGTGAAAAATCACGGACTAATTATTCGTCTCGCTATTCATTTGCCAGATGAACAGTTGGTCTTCCTAGCTCCTCTTTTTTTACTGTCTTACCCAATGTTGCATATATAATCTGCCACCTGTTCTAACATACGGTTACTACGCAACCTCTATAACATGCCCGCGCAATACAATATTACATTATATTATGTCAGATAGTAACTACATGTTCTCGGCCTGTTCAATGAGACTTGAGAGTGAACCACAATAGCGTTGCTTTTATTCTTTCTGCATGTGATGACATTATTACCTGTACAGGCATATATATACTAAGTACGCGTTGCTATGTACTTCTGTGTGGGAGGTGGACGTTCCTATTGGTTGCTAGGTACGCGTACATACCTAGCAACCAATAGGCGCTAAGGCCGAGTATATAAATGAGTTACGCGTACGTACGGACGTACGTCCGTACGTACGTTGGAAATTATAGTATTAGATTCCAAAAAGATCAGCAAGATGATCTGCTGCCTTCTGCACATGAGCATGGCCTTTGCTGACCTTCTCCTTGTCCTCGATGTACCACTGGTTCACCTAGAAGGGGGAGGATACCGGCCTGGGGCATTGTCTGGACGAACAGGCTGCATGCATGGGCAGCTGGCTTCTCCAGATGTGAAGCAGGCTATGCTGTGGGCGCGGAATGCACCGTGGGACATTCCTGATGAGGTGTTAAGAACTGCTGGCGATCTTCTCCAGCAGCCACGACACAATAATTAAGCTTTGCTCACCACTTGTGTTTAAAGCAAGCAACGATACCCTGATCGAGGGGCTGCACGGTGGACGTTGTGTTATTGGGATGTAATGCTGCAGCTACAATTTGTAAGGCAACGTTCACATTTGTCATGCACCATATCCATCAACGTTACACGGTACTGTACAGCTGCAGGTAAGTTTATTTCCTTCGATTCGGAGCCAAAGGATGGTTTGCATGCAGTATAGTATTCCGTTAACCGATGACGTCGGAAATATTTTTGTTTAACTAAAGGATGGTTGTTAAACAAAACATCTAAATGAGGCAGCAGAGGAATCTTTGGTAGCTGGATGAGGTTTCAACAACATAATCTGAAGCCCGTGAACATGAGTAACTTCAATTGGTATCAAAGCCTGTAAGAATTCATCGGTAACGGTAAACACATTTTTGACGCAGATAGGCGGTAATAACTATACTGGGAGAATCAACAGGGGTAAACTACCATCACAAAGTGTACCTCATTGGCGGTGGGTTGAGTCGATCTCTAGGATCACAAAACCTTAGCCTAACACCACTATAATCGATAAATTATGAGCATGCATGGTATATTGCTAAAATGGAAGGAATAGTTTAGTTACAGCGGTAGAGATACTGCGTCTCTCCGTTTTATAGTAATATGCGCTGTTTGAAATGTGTGTATAACGCCAAAGTTGCTTACGTCAATTTGGTCATGTATTGTGGTGCATAGTTTATCTGATTATAGCGTGAGATCAGTTTACTTAAGAGTACATTTATCCTTTTTATTATATGGCTTCGCTTTTAACCTTTATCAATCCTTTGCTCCTCAATGGAGATAGTCTGGGGACTAGTGTAATATTTGGTACACACCTCAACAGAATTGCAGATTCTAATATAAACCTGTCATCATCGCGCAAGTTGACGTTTATGCTACCTGATTCTATGCGTTTCAAGCTAGAACTGAATACAATACCAAATCCACCAGAAAAATTTAGGAAGCAAGTAATAAAAACATTCTCTACACGAGAAGGTTGGTGGTATATAGGAATCAAAGGTGATGGTGGTGTAAAAAGCAAGGGAACAAGGCTTCTGATTGAAAAGGAAAAATGAAATAGACCTTTATTAGCACGCACATTTAAATATGACAACATGCTGCTAATATAGGTCTATTTCATTTTTCCTTTTCAATACTTTAACACAATGTATTGTAGAGTTTCAAGAAGACGTTTCAGTATTTCAAAAAAGGATAAAAGCCATATGCATCCTTCAGTGGGTTATCTAAGGAAGTATTAAGTACAGATTAGTGCAACTACGTTTCTTTTTAAAAATAATAACATATCGGACTACCTAATCTATCTTGCTACATATTAACCAGTTCTAACAATTGGGATGAACTTATGTGTCCCAACCCATGAATGTTGTACTGCCCGGCATCAGAGTATCTGCAGCTGAGTGAAATATCCATACTAATATCATGGACAGTCCTCTGGCTCAAGCCAGCAACACCTATAATACATGCGGATGAGGACAGCAGAGATCAGCCACCTAATCCCTCTTCCTCAAAACAGAGTTGCAATTATATAAACCGCAGCGAGCGGTACTGGCTGTCAATCAACTTCAGAAATATACATTGCCCCCCCCCCCCCCCCCCCCCCTCCCAACAATGTGGCTACAAGCAAATACTTGATTCAGTTAGTACCCTACTGTCTTCTCTTAGAATAACTTTGAATGGAATCTTTCTTAGGATTGGGAGCTTGGAAAACTTGCTTGTAAGTGGAGGGATCTCTCGAGGGTTACCCGCTTTCACAAGCCATAACTTGCCGTAGCGATATAGCTGTGCCATGAGGAAGTACAAGAATGATGCCTCTTTTGTGTTAGGCTTTTAATTATCACTACGTTTGCTCACGTTTCTTAGATGTAGTTGTCAAGGACATTGCTAAGGGCATAACATCATCATTTCGATTTTTCGGGTTATAAGCCTACTGCCACAAAATTTATGGCTTACGGAGCAGTAGGTTTTGTGCCAAAGCTTATATTAACCATCACATTTCAGAGTGAACTAATCAGGCTATTCATGCTGGGCATTCCAGAACAGCTGGTTTATCGTGAATACACGTTCTTCATTACTTAATTGTCTTTTTGGAGCATGGATAACGTTACTATCCTTTTCCACAAATTTACAGTAATTTTTTACACAGTAATGCATCCCTGGACGCCATATTTGTACCTTGAAATTAAAATGTTATTAATAGATTTTCGGTTTTCGGCTATTTAGAAAAAAGTAACTTGTTTAGAAGACAAGGACAAGAGATTTTCCTACACGTACGCTCTTCTTGGGGCTTAGCTCCTATCATAATTATATGCTCAACGCTCGATCATAAGGTCTGTTGCCCTGAATGTACAGGAAAAAGTGTTTTGCCGTTCGTATTTCAAGGTGCTCGTAAAACAAGCCATGCTAGTGTTTCTGCACGTTATTCAAATGCTATCAAGGTGGCATATCTTAAACAATAAGGTGGATTCTCTATGAATTATATACGGTACTTGAACAGAACTACCAATTGTTGATGACGTATTTTAATAATTCAGACCCCAAAAAACATGGCGGACTCAAACTGTGCGCATGTGTGCGTGAATTAAGATGGAGGATGCGAAAATTCAAGGCACTGCGCTACTCATCCAAATAAAATCAAGGTGGCATATCTTAAACAACAAGGTGGATCTTACCAAATTTTTTTCCAAAAAAAAACATCGTTATGGGTTACAACTACCTTAATTGCATTAATAATATATTAGCCAATCCCAACGTGTAAAAGACCCATCCATATCTATATATGGGTTACGATCATGTATGGCTGTAGAATTATACCACATCTCCTCTCAATGTTCAGTGTTCCTCTCTTTCCTCTCCTTTCTCTTCTCTTGTTCCTCTCTCTCTGTCCCTTCCTCTCTCTCTCTCTCTCTTCCTCCCTCTCCCTCCCTCCCTCTCTCTCTCTCTTCCTCCCTCCATCCCTCAATCTCTCTAGTACCCCACCACAAATGTGCATAAGTAAACTAAACCACAGAAAACACTTACACATTATGGCTGCCCTAAACTATTACATAACTGCCTTTGTATATGTGAAGACATGTTATATTGCAGAAATAAATTCAGTACCACGATGTCTGTGATTAAACCAATATTGGTCCTCCACAGAAATCTAACACTCAAGATGAACACTCACCAAAGCCAGAAGTGCACGTAAGCTAAGGGGTTACATACTGAGCTCATTGTGTCATTTATGTGTTCCATATTATTGTGAATGCATCTGCAATGCAACTGCTGTGGTGACAAATGCTATTATGCTCACTTCTTTAAATATCCACTTTCAGGACACCATTCCATTTACAGATCTCACTCAAAGCAAACCGGTAAGTGCTGGTATTAATTTGGCTTACTTTATTCAATGCAAGCTTGCCAATGCATGAATTGTGGCAGTCAAAATGTGATCTATTTCTCCTGTTTTCCTGACACTACATACATATCCTTACATGTACATGTACATGTTAGATGCTATTTGTCAACATGCAGGCCCATAGGGGGAATCAGGGGATTGACCAAGATGCTTGAGCTCCACTTAATTGGATACTTTGTAATTACCCATAAAAGTAATTTTCTCAGTCTCTTAGTACACCAGTTACCCGGCCCCGTACCCTTTATGATCCTGCTCGACTCCCCACTTGATTTGATTATTGACTGATAATTTATTTTCAAAACTTATACAGTGCCACATGGGACAAGTGGTCTAGGGTTGGGTAGTTGGGGTGGTGGGGTGACGTAGGACCAACGTCCTGGTTGCTATGGTGGCAGTGATTGGGGATGGGTAGCATTCAATCATACTTTAATAAATACCGATTTCCCATCTTCAGGAATAGACCTCAATCCTGAAATAACAGTAAATTTTGATTAGGGTTACATTGTTTTAGCAAAGGCAAAGACAGCCTTACTGTATGCTGGTGGGACAGTTCACACATAAACGTCGCATTGTTATTTACTATTGTAATAAAAAGTTACTCCATTTGAATTGCTTTTAACTTCGGAACAACTTAAGCTACCGACGTCACTATCTGTATCACATCCTACCATACCATGTCGCCTATGGCAAACTTTATTTCTGTCCCTTATAGGTTGGACATAAAAATGGCATTACCACTAGGAGTTCAAAACTTAAATATTCCTTCTGCAGGAGAGTCCAAATGAAAGTGTAATGTCACCTCAGCATAGTCCCGATGTGTCAAAATGCCCAAGCTCTTGGCTCCATCAGCTCCTTCCCCTAGGCTATATGTGCGTGCTAAATTTAGGATCATTTCGCTTACTTGAATTCTACATACCATTTCATATTGAGGATCACATAACCATCACATAGATGTCCCCAATCCACAACTGAAGATACTCCCAATCGCATTCTTAAAACGACAACTCAGCTCAACATGTTCATTCACTGAGAAAGTTTGCTGTCACAGTTATGGATAGAAAATTGTCTGGAAAATGGTAGTGGATGGAATAGACCAATAGAGAGAATTACTGGCCATACATATTGTTGAGGTGGGAGGGTTCCACTCACCTACATGGACGTACGCAGCCTTCGTGAAAGGGGGGGGTCGAATTTTTTTAATAGGTGACCTTAATTACAATAATATATACTTGAGTGTTATTTCCATTTTGTACATCGATGCTTTGTATGATGCTATTCAGGATAATAAATATCCATTGACGCTAAAAAGTAAGTTGCATAACTAAGGGAGACCGATTAATTACAACAACCATGCATAATCTATATTGTTGACCTTTCCACCCCATCATGAAAACCAATCTAATACACTTGCATTGACTAATATTGGCACAGCTAGGATTGTTACCTGATTAGAACATGCTCGTGCATGCATTCATGAATCATGCAGACATCCAACATGAGGAATCAAATCAAGGCTCTAAAACATGGGATTATCAATCTATATCATAAAATGATAGCTGAATACATTTGATTTAAAAACAGATGACATATTGATTGTTAGAACAATTAATCAACTAATATAATACTATATTGTCCATTTCAAGGCGTCTCGGGTGCCATATGTGCAAACATATTGACAATTAACCTCAGTGTATGTTAGTTGAAACGTCGCTTACATCCTCTCATGTATTCAATTCCTCAGGAAAAGTCTATAGAAGGTACAAAATGATGCTTATATAAGCAAATGATACTTTTGGCCTAAAGTCATTGCTTGGAGTACGTATGGTGGCTGTTGACCAATTAAGAGTAGTCCAACATCATTTTTGAACTCATCAATTTCTGCTGTTACATTCAATGGGATGTAGTTATGATTGGAATAACTGGTGGTGTAGGTGGATGCGCAGATAAGTCATAGACACACGCTTCACTGGACAACAATGACCCTGATGCATCTCTCTGATCGCTATGTGGTACGGGAAACAAAATAGGGCTATTCTCAGTTTCCCTTCCATCAGCAACAACGACCGTATTGCAAGGCACATCAAAAACACTCCCGCTCAGGCTAGCGCTATCATCCGTTGTGCTTGCCGCGTTGTCTCATCTAGCCTACCAGCTACAACCGGACCGGTCAAACTATCATCTCCAACCACCCCCACCTGCTTTGCTTTCTTGGTATACCTTGTAGTGTCTTGACACATTGCCGCCGCTTTTTTCTTTCTCCTGCCTTTTTTCCTGGCATAGTAATTGTGACGTGAGGCAAAGTTAGTAAGTTACATTTTGCCGTCATTACCGGTACTACGTATAAGCGCAATCGTACTTAGCGTACTTAGCGTACTACGCGATTTGAAAAAAAAAATTCCAATGGTGAAGGTGACCTCGCTTAGGGGAGGGGGGGTCGTTCGAACCCATCGACACCCCCTTGCGTACGCCCATGACCTATCTTCTTTAGAGGCAGTGTTGTCTTGCTGCAGTCCAACCATCTCAAAGAGAGTGTACCAAGTATTTGGTGAAGTTATGTCTGAGGCTCATTTAGAAATATAACTCTCCAGAAGTGTGGACACTTCTTTTCATGCTTCCTAAAATGTGTGCTGCCTTCTAGTAATCATGGCTTCAGTTGCCATGGTAAATGAATGAGAACACAGGTATCAGTTAAAAAGCTCTGCCAAATGTGGTAGGACAATCGCTTTAGTAGGGACAGTGTTACCCTCTACCCTTAGTAGGGACAGTGTTACCCTCTACCCTTAGTAGGGACAGTGTTACCCTCTACCCTTAGTAGGGACGGTGTTACCTTCTACCCTTAGTAGGGACAGTGTTACCCTCTACCCTTAGTAGGGACAGTGTTACCCTCTACCCTTAGTAGGGACAGTGTTACCCTCTACCCTTAGTAGGGACAGTGTTACCCTCTACCCTTAGTAGGGACAGTGTTACCCTCTACCCTTAGTAGGGACAGTGTTACCCTCTACCCTTAGTAGGGACAGTGTTACCCTCTACCCTTAGTAGGGACGGTGTTACCCTCTACCCTTAGTAGGGACAGTGTTACCCTCTACCCTTAGTAGGGACAGTGTTACCCTCTACCCTTAGTAGGGACAGTGTTACCCTCTACCCTTAGTAGGGACAGTGTTATCCTCTACCCTTAGTAGGGACAGTGTTACCCTCTACCCTTAGTAGGGACGGTGTTACCTTCTACCCTTAGTAGGGACAGTGTTACCCTCTACCCTTAGTAGGGACAGTGTTACCCTCTACCCTTAGTAGGGACAGTGTTACCCTCTACCCTTAGTAGGGACAGTGTTACCCTCTACCCTTAGTAGGGACAGTGTTACCCTCTACCCTTAGTAGGGACAGTGTTACCCTCTACCCTTAGTAGGGACAGTGTTACCCTCTACCCTTAGTAGGGACAGTGTTACCCTCTACCCTTAGTAGGGACAGTGTTACCCTCTACCCTTAGTAGGGACAGTGTTACCCTCTACCCTTAGTAGGGACGGTGTTACCCTCTACCCTTAGTAGGGACAGTGTTACCCTCTACCCTTAGTAGGGACAGTGTTACCCTCTACCCTTAGTAGGGACAGTGTTACCCTCTACCCTTAGTAGGGACAGTGTTATCCTCTACCCTTAGTAGGGACAGTGTTACCCTCTACCCTTAGTAGGGACAGTGTTATCCTCTACCCTTAGTAGAGACAGTGTTACCCTCTACCCTTAGTAGGGACAGTGTTACCCTCTACCCTTAGTAGGGACAGTGTTATCCTCTACCCTTAGTAGGGACAGTGTTATCCTCTACCCTTAGTAGAGACAGTGTTACCCTCTACCCTTAGTAGGGACAGTGTTATCCTCTACCCTTAGTAGGGACAGTGTTACCCTCTACCCTTAGTAGGGACAGTGTTATCCTCTACCCTTAGTAGAGACAGTGTTACCCTCTACCCTTAGTAGGGACAGTGTTATCCTCTACCCTTAGTAGGGACAGTGTTACCTTAGTAGGGACAGAGACATTCTTACTCCCTTCACTTTCACCCCCCCCCCCCTCCCCCCCCTCAATATTGGCCCACTTTTCAATTTCCATGGGTTGTTGCAAAGATCTGAAAATTCACAGCATATAATACAGTGGTATATTTGAGTCTGACATAAATTTAAAACCTTCATCTGCAAGTAATTTTTGGATTGTAAATATTTCAAACTGCTCAGATCCTAACCTATATGTACATGTAAGAGCATATAAGTTTGTTTATTCACACTGTTTTCTCTTACAGGTAGTGAGTCTATACATAGTAGTGGGGCACCCTTACTACTGCTTGTTAATGTGCATGTACAGGTAGTGTATTCTTTATGAGGAATGCCATGTACATGTACATGTTAATGGTGATATATGCTTTCTTGATTCGTCCATTGTCACAAGTATGCAACACTAGTACAGTTCTCAATATGGATTCTCTCTCATTCAGACTTATTTCTACATTACATCAAGGCTTAGTGCTGAATGTGTACTACAAGCACCAGAGCAGGATGGTGGCACTATTACTACAGCCAAAAAGTTAACAAATGCAGCAAACCAGCTGTGGTGTACAAAACCCAGCGGCATGAACATAATGATAAAACCAAAGAGCAAACCAACATGGAGTGGGGATATTGGGACGGCCGTAAATGGTCCTGTAGTAGTGAAGTCATCCTCCAATTTTCAATGGAGCGAGGTACCAGATGGCACTGCAAAACGTTTCAAACCTTTTTCAAATCCTAATTTTTCAATGGCTATTGAAAGTGGTACTTCAGATCCTGGTGCTCGACTAATTATTGAGAGCACTATACCTGGTCTTGATCGCGAGTTATTTGATACAAGTGTAAGAGTTCTTTATGAGAGGTGGGGTGGGGTGGGATGGTTGTGTGTAGTAGAGTAGTTGGGATAGCATTGTTGGTGGTAGTAGAGTAGGGAGGGGTGGGATTGTGCAAGGTGAGGTAGGTGGTGTCGTGGTGTAGGGTGAAGCTTACTAAGGTAGGGGTAGGGTGTGGTGTGGCTTTTATCCATAATTCCTCCATTGTGACAAGTATGCAACATGCAGCCTTATTATGGTTATGCTTCAATATGCATGCAGCCTTATGCTAGCTTTTATGACCATGGCAAAAGGAATTACAAAATGAGAAAATGTACGGTGTTGAGTTAGTCCTCCAACAAACACACACAAACACACATACACACACATACGTTCACACATGTAATACCCTTGTTTCTCTAGTTCAACCCGAACTTGATGGCTTAACTCAGTCAAGAATATACCCACACAGTACATGCATCGATACACACATGCAGCTGTTTAGAGCCTATGTTCAACAGCAGTCTGATTGGGAATGCCAGCTTCCCTCCTGCTCTATGCCTATCGTACGGCTCGTCACACATCAACCCACCTGAGCCCGTTTTTACTGCTAATGAGAAGAGAACCTGTGCTTCCAATCATGCCATCACTGGCGGGAGATGATGGGAAGGGTCACGATCCACACAGTTATGAACATACCCTGACAGTCAGATTGGCAGACCTGGTGGAGTGCCATATCACACAGGAAGCACAATGGCAGAAAGCGTTCTATGACAGCACAACTAAAAGCAGAACCTTCAATGTTGGAGATGCTGTCTGGCTACATGTACCAACAGCTGGCAAGCTGGATGCGAGATGGGAAGGAGGATGGACTGTGAAGGAGGTGCTTTCCCCAGTAAACGTTGCAGTTGAACACACCACGACAGCAAGGACTCGTGTGGTGCATGTTAACAGACTCCAGCAACGTATTGTTAGAGGAGAGGTCGAGACACATGGTGAAGATCATGATCAACATGGTGTACCAGTAGCTGACTGGGAAGCACCTCACATCGAACACTTCATCCTTCCACCTCAACAAAAGCAGCAAGCTGAAGTCGGAAGGCGCTACCCTCAACGTGTTTGGCACCCAGTGTTGAGATACTAAGCTTGGGGTCAAGCTTAAAAAGATGGTGGGACGAATGTAATGTCACGTAAATCTAGTCTGGGGACTTGTAGCTGACATCAATAATTATGTTCTAAATATATGTGCTTGGCGGGACAACTACTGCTGCATAGCCGGTTTGAAAGACTGATCCGTGTTCCGGATTCCTATGCTGCTAGATGCATTTGTCTACATGCACCATTTGCTCACTGCTGATTCATTTGCTAATTTTAAAAACTATATTGCAATCTTCGTTGGGCACCTTTGCTAAAATAAAATAAAAAAACAACGACTGCCCTAATGTGTGCCAGTGTGTGTGCATGTGTGAGTGTTTTTGCCTTTGAGTACTGAGTACCTTTAACAATTAATTCTTCCCTATTTTGTACCCACTTTAGGATCACTGATGCATGATGGCATGGATTTGAGTTTGCAAAATACTTACAGTGGAGACAATGACTTTACTAAATTGATTTGGTAGATAGTGGTAGCTCTTTTTAGCAGTTGTAAGAAGTTAAAGTGTGCACGTGAATAATGTTTGTCATGTTTTGTATTATTGGACATTTATGTATCTGAATCACTACAACTTCAAAATTATTAAAGCTATGACCTCCTATTGTCAACACATCATCCTGCACCATTTATAAACGGTAGCAATCACGTCTTATCATATGTAAAGGGTCAGCGTATGTGTTCAGCAAAATTGCCATTCTGGCGTTATAATAAAAAAATTTACCTGTCTACGTTGTATTCAGCAGCTTAATGATAGATCGAACAAACGCCTACATGTAGGCGAAAAGTGCTGTTTTAGCCTACGTGTTCCTCGCATTCAATGCCGTATAAAACTTTGAACTCGAATAAAGTAACACTTAAGCATAGGGCTTCGTTTTTTATTCGCTTTGCCTTTGGAGCTCATTCAACCATCGGCTCTTTAGATACACGATCGAGATAGAGGAGCGTACAAAAATTGCCTACGATCTTGATGAAAGTGAGTATAAAAGTTGGAAATCGTGTGTATTTGGCAAAAAGAGCTCAAATTATATCTGCCTATAAACGGTTTTTTGCAAATTGGAACAACTCCAGCAAAATGAGGGGCGTGCCCCAACAGAGCGTTCGTAGCACTAGCAGCACGCTGGCGTTGTTCTCTGCCGCCAGCTTGCAAGTAGCCCTCTTTATTATATCGGTCCTTATTATTTCAAGCATTGGCTGTTTGTACATAGTTTGGAATATAGCAATTTGCAACGTAGGTTAACACGCCTACGCGTAGGTGACGATCTATCCTTTAATATCTAGAGTACCAAAATCGATTACTTAGAAAAAGGGGAACTCTGAAATAAAGAGTTGTATGGTAGTGAAGATTTTATGTTCAAATTATTACTATATTTATACTGCTAAAATTATAACCCCAGAAGGGTGACTTTGCTGGACACTGTCCCATACCTTTCTGCATGAGTGTTCAATTAAATTGGGTTGTAAGTAGAGGGGTCCTGTCACTATTGATTTGATTGTTAGTTATAGCTGTGCAAAGCTAGTGCCTGCATGGTTTCCCACTCAATGATGTAGTATCCCACTGAATGTATGGAGGTGGTCAGTGTTACCGTCTAGCCTGCTTACTTGTGACTACAACAATGTGTGTCATAACCATTGCCTCGATGGTTCTCTACAAGATGCTGCTCAAAAGACCATAACATCATGTGCAGCACTGAACAGTTGCAGCATTCTAGAGGCAGGCTTAATGAGTGCACATTCCAGCCGTGAATTCGTCTAACGACATGGACAATGGGCAGTCAACAGTAAGCTACACGTGTAAATATCTAGATACCCTGTCCATTCATCAAGAGTACATTTTTAATGACACTCACGACCTAGGTCAATTTCTATATAGGAACTACTAATGAAATTCCTGATGTTGGAGGACTTTTTAAAGGATAAAACTAGACATATGTAAAACAAATTCCCCTTCAATTTCTCCATGTTTCATTTTAATACTTAAACATTTAGTTAAAACCTGCATGCCAGCTTGATTACCTGTGTGAGCTTAAAAGAAGGGTCTGTTTCTTTTGAGCTTTGAAAAATTACTTCTGGGTTACGATTTCATTGTTACATTGAAACAAAGAAATTGATCAAATACTCATGACTTGGCTTCTATGCCATTGTGCAAATAGGATAATTATACATGTACGATACTCTATAATAGTGTGCATGGAAACGTTGTATGCAAATCGGACATTTTATGACAAAACACTTATTGCCACATCCATTCTGTATATAAGTCTATGTTTACACACTAAGAGCCCGTTACACTCGTTCATAGTTAAAAACTGACTCAACAGCAAACAGCTAGTGAAGCACTGCAAGGGACATAACAAACTCTAAGCAAACGGGAGACAATGTGGTCCTTCCCACCACAATTCTAGCAAGTAACAGGTCTCCTCCGCCTCAATTCCAGCATGCAAACAGGTCTCCTCCCTGCAACTCCCCTCTTCTCTGACCTTAACACTAGGGCGGGCATTCTCGTCTCTTGAATTCAAGATCATTCCAGGTGGTGAAGTCAAGGCAACAGGGAAACTCCAGTCCCTCAGTGGCTTGGGCCAACTACATGAGGGAAACATGAAAGGCCCCAAACAATACTGTGACTATACGTGTCTGTCACTTGTGGTGTGAATTTTCGTATTGTTGTTGTTTCGGTGGATAGAATGTTTGGTTGACACTGGAGCTGCACTCTCTCTCCTGCATGCAAATGTTTGGTCAAAGATAGCGACTACTAGTGCTCTGGGAATAGTCTGGTCAGGCGCTTGTTGGAGTGAATGGAAACAAGCTGTTGGAAAGGTGATAAGTCTTCTACCACAGCCAATAATGCAATGGTTCTCCTGTACAAAATCTAGCCCAAGGTTGCATCCACCATGATATCATCTATCACTATAAATTTTGACATCAAACTTGTTTACATTTCAGAGAGACTGGGATTCGTCTTCTGTAGCCCCTATGTAATTTTCTCTGTCGCATGAGATGGTCACCGTTATAATTCCTTCAGAGTCATTGGGGTAATCATTAACTCAGTGACAACTGAAGTGAAATTGAGATAATGGATTGGCGAGGGGGAGGTTTCAGGCAGTCATGGTTGCCCATAATGGTTGCCCATGCATTAGTGTGTCCTAACATCCAATCTGTACCTATTCGAGTTCTCAACCCCCGCGAGCACAACCAGTCGTAATTATGAAAGGAGAGTCAATCGCCAAGATGGAACTTGTGGAGGTAGAAACCAGCTTGAATGCAGTACGCATTTTGGTGAGTCCAACAAGTTTAGAATTTATTAAAGCTTTGCATTGATTGCTAAGCCACTACAACGTCTAACCGGGGGAAAAAACGCCCTTTTTGACTGGACCATGGCGTGCCAAAAATCTTTTGCATGACGATCTCCATAAATGTTTAGTGTCAGCCCCCATCCTTGCTTACCCTGATCACACCATAGATAATAGAATATAGGGATTGAAAATGGTGAAGATTACGGGATTCATCCGCATTTCACGATTCCGTAAATTATATACCCTGGCCAGGGCACTTTTGTGAGCTTTGCCGAGAAAATAGTCGGTACATTTGAGAAGCTTGTGCCCAATCAGGCTATCCAAATCGTAAAAATACGTTTAACAATAAGAAGAGGCATTTGTGGAGCAATTCCATTCAACACGGAGCTTCGACCCAAACGAACTTGCGAGCCATTTGCTCCTACAACACATGCACAACACATAAGAAATTTTGATCACGCCACTCAATATGCATCTCTGATTCAATATATGTCCTCAATTATTCTAGAACCCTGATCACTTTTCTTTTCTGGGAAAAGTACGTTATTTGAATATCAAATATTATTGACATGTTTACGATCTAGAACCTTTCGTAGGGACTCCAGAACGTTACTACGCCACACTACCAACTACGTAATCTATATGGGAACTCCCAAAATGGATTAATAATGTTACCTGTGTCCAGGAAAATCACACAACCACTACCCGATCAGGAGGCAGCTACGATCACTTGCTGGCTACAGTAAAAAGAATAACTATACGATTTGTTGCTGTCAAAGGGGCTGTCCTCACACATTCATAGGTTAAACTACATGACTCTTTACGGAAAGTTGCTAACGGTTCACACGTCCACTAGCTAGAAGGTTCGATGCGAAGCACGGTCACATAACGGAACGTGCATGACATCACATCACGTGAATGTATATACCATTTCCAATAACTGTATTCTATTATCTATGATCACACAAAGCCCTTCATTCTAGACACTGATGTGAGCGATGTAAGCATAGGTGCAGTCCTCTCAAAAATTCAAGATAGTGGAGCTTATTAAAGTGTAATAGCATATGCTTGCTGCTGGCAAGAACAACAATATTACATAACCCACAAGGAACTGCTAGCGATGGTGGAATTCACACCCCATTTCCGATCCTATGCATTGGGCCGGAAGATCAGCACCTTAAGAACAGACCACGGTTCGCTGGTATGGATGAAAAACTTTAAGGAGCCAGAGGGTCAACTGGCTCGTTGGCTGGAAAAACTACAAGAATCACCATTCTACATCGCGAATGTTCCAACATAGCAATGTTCTACATCGTCATGGTTCCCAACATAGCAATGTTCTACATCCACAGCAAAAAAACACGTCGAATCAAATTTCGATTTGTAACATCCTGCATCAGGAATGTGACTGTCAAATCAATTGCAAATCAAAATTTGATTCGATCCCCTTTTTTTTGCTGTGATCGTCATGGTTCCCAACATAATAATGCGGATGAACTGTCAAGAATTCGGTGCAAGCAGTGTGGGCGGGGCAATATGTGTGCAAAGTTAAGAAGTTAATGATATGTGTTGTCACGCCTTGTTTTCTCCAGGCTAACACCTTAGGCTCACAGGGAAAAAACGCGTCAAATCCAAAAAAGATTTATCACAAGATTTGTTCATACAAATCATGCATTAAATCATATCGGATTGAATAGACTTCCAGATGATAAATCGTTCGTGAATCCAATAATGAATCTGTATTTGATTTTATATCTGATAAATACTCAAAATCATTAATCTAATCCATTGATAAATCAAATAGGATATTTCATAGGGTTTTATATATGATTTCATGCAAAATTCATCTGAAAAATCTAACGACCAATCAGCGACCGATTTCGCATGCGATTCTAACTTTAAATCCAATAGCAAATCAAATCAATTTTCAATAATGGATTTATACCAGATTTGGGCTCAAATCTCATGCGCGTGCACAACAGTTACAGTTTCAACTTTGCATTGTCCAAGCATTTCATCCTTCAGCTAGTTCTCCGAGTCATCTGATTCGCCTTCCGAGAAGCGTTCCGCCAAGTCCACGCTACAACTGAGCTGCTCGCGATTGAGATGTGGATCTGGATCAGGAAGCTGGGCCGCTCGTGCTGTCCTCTTTGCACCTGCACCACACGCAGCGCGTGCGATTGCAATGTTGTTCAGTCGCGCTTTTTGGATAGAAGCTTGCAAAGTTTCTTCATCCACATCCTCTGCATGTGGATCCCTATCTTGTACGTTGTCTAGTAGTGCTGGCTTGACAGCAGCCCTCAGCTTTTTTATTCCTTCTGTATCTTGCGGTAGTACGTCTCCTTTGTGCAAGGCCTCTTTGACTGCTTTGTCGCGTGCAGCCTGCAGAGGAATTTCATTTTATATCATGTATCAAAAAACCACTGAATATAACTTACGTGAGTCAATCGGCTTCTTTTTAACTCAGAGCGGCGTTTTCTTACTTTGGAACTGTCGGCCTTCATAAGGACAGTAGATCGTCTGTTAGAATAGTAGTCCTATATATATAATAATAAATAAAAAAGCGTAATCATAATCTATTTACTAAACTTGACACACCTTAACTCTTTTCATAATCTTCTTCTCGGGTGGTACAGTGTACTTGCTGTGCCTGAGGTGGCCCCGCACTGACTCAAGAAGCTTGGACTTTAACGTAGTACTCACGTCTGACCACACAAATGAGGGCAGAACCTCTGCCAATTCATCACTGTTCTCGTGGAACGCGTCCTGTAAAATTGTCTGCACAAGAACGCAGAAGATGCGTATGTGCATGTCAGCTCATTGCCGGCATGTATTATTTGTACACTAACCAAGGGTACAACGTCTTTCGCTCGAGGTGAGTCACTTCGCCCGCGATCCGAGTTAAGGCCGGCATACACGGGGTCAACTTTTGTTGAGCAACAAATGAATTTTTGTAAATTTCTTGTAAAATATCAGTAAACTAATGTTTTACTGAAAATATAATTGCATTCATCGCACAATCAACTTGTTGCTCAACAAAAGTTGACCCGTGTATGCCGGCCTTTAGATGCGCTGACTATAAAAAGCATGAATTCGTCTATGTATACCGCCTTAAAAACAACTAGCTTACATGTACAATCCCTCATTGTAGTTTTGAGTTCATTCACGGTCTTATCGATCTCATCAATACGGTCGACGACGTTCTCGAGCAAGGCGAGCCTATCTTCCAATTCCCTTACTTGCGTCCTTAATGCAGACCAATCCCCAGCCGGTTTTCGAGACTGTTGGGTAGACATTGCACACGTGCATGCGTTGCAAAAACTATGAGTCAGCATACACGTGTCAGTCACGTTTCACAATGCATAAATGCACATTTAATGAGCTTGCAATCCCGCCTTTTTCAATACGATACCCAAGCAAAATGCCTAAGAAAAACTATCTCCATTCGTGCGATTGTGCAAGGTGCAAGCGAAGGTATACCTTTTCGTACTCGACTGTACGAAGACATCGGACGATTTACGGTGTGGAAAGTGGGGCTACAGTACCAGAAACAGCATCGACAACTGCATGCGCTAACGCAACGGTGGATTCTAATTCAAGCACTTCTGTGATTACTGATCGTAAAGTTTTATGAGCGCACTTGCGTGTTGATAATCACTGCACTTCTATCGTGCATGCATTCTTTAGACAACAGTGGACTTGTATTGGATGTTGATAATGAAAGTGGTTCAAAAACACAACTGCAGGCAAATGCATCATGTGGGGATGACGGCTGCAGACATGATCTGGACATATGCTCAGATTCAGGTACATGAATGGAAACGTACCAAATTACTAACCTAGCTTGTAATTGATTTTCATGTAGAGAATGAAGATGATTTTGCTGGTACTGGATTAGAAAAATTCCCACAGAATTGCTGTGAGGCAGAAGAATCAGGTACAATAGCATGTATGTGTATATAGGTATGGTTCTTTCAGAACAAGCATAATGAGCGCTAGCCATTGCAACATATAAGTTCATGCTCATATAAAATGTAGAACTAAAGATTGAGCAACTTAATATAGTGCAGGTTAATGTTATGCAAGGAGGATTGAACAAAAAATGAATACATCACTGAATGAGTTGCTTTACTTTTTAAGGAATGGGCTGTGTGGTTGATACTGAAAATGTCTCTACATATGCTGGGGACTGTGCAATGGATTGTACAGAGGAGGAAGTGATTGAAGAAGGTGAGCATGCAGGTAATTTTATAACAATGAGCAATGACAACATATTAGTGTGCCAGTACATTGTATATGTTAGGTTGTGTTGTTGTTAGCCATATATGTTAGTTTATATAATAATGTAGTTCTGTATGTGCATTTATTCCTTTCATGTATTCTCTTGTAACTTTATTATTACCTATTATAATATTAAAAATTAAAAAAAAAAAAAAATTTTTTTTTTATATATATATATGTGTTCAAATAAGCTGCATGCATACGTGAACTATTCATGTCAATTATAATGTATATGTCATATCATGCATTTCAATTAGATTGTGGTGAAAATGATGATGAATCTGTTCTGTATTCATGCCAACGACAATTACTTCAAGGTATGTGAGTATATCGTAGTAAACAAAAATTATTAATAAAATGCATGACAGTTGATGACACTGCAACTTCGGCCAGTATTTCTGAATCTGCAAATCCTTCCAAAAGCAGTAATGAGAGTCAAGGCAACTTACAACACATCACACCTCCATCCATGATGTTAAGATGGATTTGTACCTTGCTCTTAAGGATATCTATAATTTTCAGATTGACACAACCAGTTATTGCATGCATCTGTGGCCTAATATCAGTAGTACTGAAGCTTACCTCACATCCTTTACATGCTGTATTTCCCACGTCACTGTATGCATTACAGAAAGTGGTTGCATTGCCTAAAATAGAGAAAACAGTTTATGTTGTTTGCCCTAATGACACTTGTAACTGTCTTTACAATCTGGAAGAAGCTCAAAGGGTTGCACATTGCAAAGCAGTACATTTTGGGAAAAAATGTGGTTATGAACTAGGATACTTCAGAAATTTGGCATTTGCCCAGAAGAAATGGTCCTATCACAAAGCATTTCACTTTATACCACCTTCTGTTTGGTTAAAAGCTATGTTCAGTGATGAACCATTTCGTACGCTATTGGCTACATCACAAAACAGAGAAGTAGCATCTGATGAAAAACAAGATGTGTATGATGGTGAAATTTGGAAGGAGTTTCTTGAAAATCCTCTCGACACATCAGTGCCATTTCTATCAAATCAAAACAACATTGGTTTAATGTTGAATGTTGATTGGTTTAAGCCATTCAAAAGATCTGAATATAAAGTGGCTGCTTTGATGATGACAGTGCTGAACTTACCACGAGCAGAGAGATTTAAGGAAAGATGGACAATGGTTTTAGGCATAATACCTGGGCCAACAGAACCAAAAGGAAATATTAACACATTTCTTAAGCCACTGGTGGATGATTTGCTGCTCTTGTGGGATGGCTTGCCTTTACATCCTGAAGGCAAAACTGTAAAAGCTGCACTTATTGCATTGTCTGCAGATATGCCTGCATTACGAAAAGTCTCCCAGTTTGTTAGCCACAAAGCAGATTATGGTTGCTCACGATGCAAGTTCAAAGCTGAGAGGGAACCTTCAATGAGAGGGTCATCAGGGAACATGAGTTACTTGACATCAATTATGGCACCTAACAGAACAAAGGAGGAGACAAATTTACAATCCAAAGAATATCTGCTTGCCAAATCCAAAACGGAAGCCCTTTCTATTCAAAAAAAGAATGGGGTTCGGTATAGTGAACTTATAAGGCTACCATACTTTGATATTGTTCGAATGTCTATAACGGACCCTATGCATACATTCTTATTGGGTATGGCACACAACGAAATCAAACTGTGCCTTTCTTCTCTACCTAAAGACAAGAAGTTACAGTTCCAGGATCGCTTCAAACATGTCAAAGTACCATATGATGTAGGACGAATTCCCACTGGCATTAAAGATGAGGATGATCTTCCTGGCATGACTGCACAACAGTGGAAAAACTTTCTGTGTATTTATGCCAGGCCTTGCTTTGCAGGGCTGCTACCTGTGAGCCAGTATCAGTGTCTCTGCTTGCTCTGTGAAATTGTAGAGATTATTATCAAGCCGTCATTACTCCAAGATGACATATGCATGTTATATACAAAGCTTTACCAACATCACAAACTGTTTGAGAAGGTCTATGGAAAGTGGAAGGTTTCAGTTAACTACCATCTAGCACTGCACCTTCCTGATGTTGTTGCTGATTATGGCCCCCCACATGGGTACTGGTGTTTTGGGTATGAGCGTATGAATGGAGTGCTTGCAGACATTCCAAACAGTAACAGAAACATTGAAATACAAATATTAAACAAAATAATACAGCAGTTCTGTTTCAACTGTTATACTGATCCTCTAACACCAATGGATGAAAAATTTATGTCTAAGGCTTTAATAGAACTTACTAGTGTGGACAGAAATATTTCCACTAAGTATAATGAACTGAAACACTTGAAAGAACTTACCCAAATAAGGGAGGACATGTTTGAGTATTATAGAGCAATTGATCGTGGTGACGTTAATGACTGGCCAATTGAATTGTTGCATCCCAGCAAGTTTAAAGTTAAAGTTGATGACAGTTTCTACCAGGAGATCACACTATTTTGTACCAACTCGTTCAACAATGAAGTACATGTATTTCCAAGAATTGATAAATTTGGAAGGTGCCGGGTAAATGGACAATTATTTTAATCTGATTATAATTCAACTGATAGAGGTGCATTGATACAAGCAATGTTTGTAATGAATGACAGCAATGAACTGCACCCTTACTTTGGGATTGTGAGATTCTACTTCCAAATATGCATTAAGCATAAAAGTGACACTGGAAACCTCCAAAATGTAATACTGGCTTATGTAACTTGGATGGTGTTTAAGACACCTGAGAAAGATAAATTCTCAAACCTATATTTAGTGAGTGATGCATTTTATCAACGCGATAAGATCATTAGTCCTCGAAGGTTTATCAGTCGCTGTACCCTGGTACGTGGTGAGAAGAAATCTTCATATTATGTTGCCAATCTACCAGAGATGTAACTGAACAATGTACTTCAATGTATGAATGTGTGCAGTTATGTTGAACTGTTGTGTATGCAGCATGTATATTGTTGAAAGCCATAACTACAATGACTGGCTAAATGTACTAATAATAATATATTAAATCATATGTATTGTTGGATTTCTTAAAATCACTCATTGATTCCCAATCTGAAGCCAATCATGTGAAAAATCCAGCGCATAATCAAACAGGATTTGGTGCACATTTTCCAAGCATAATCTAGTAGAAAATCTTTTCAAAATCTACACTAGATTTGTCAAAGGATTAAAAATCTATGGGAAATCAAAAACAGATAAAAAATCAAACACGAAATCATTCGTGTGATTTAGAATCTAAATAAATCTTCATTTGATTTCAAATCATAAGTAAATCAAATAAATCAATTGTAAAATCGTTCTCACAATCAAATAAGATTCGACGCGTTTTTTCCCTGTGCATGACATGTTATCGAACGAATCATGATGAGCCACCGACCGAAAACGAAGGACAAAAATGTTCCCAAGGGTCGATCCAATTAAAGACGCTCCAGTCCCTGACCCCATCCCTCAAGTACGCATCAAGGAGCCACCCAGCTGCCCCTAAACACACAGGGGCGCCAAAATGCAGTGAGGACGCCAAAATACCGACCAAAGTTCTAAAAAAAGGAGATTTTTTTTAAGTGCAGGGGCACCTTTATATGCTTCCCCCCCCCCCCCCCCCCCCCCCCGGCAGTGGGTGCACCAGAATGTCACTGGAGCCACCGGATTCCCGACCATTGACAAAGGAGTGATGGAATAATGATGTCATCCACGCGTCGGAGCCGCACATCATACAAGTCTGCACCTTGAACTCCGTGTGACTGTTAGATACATGCACCACGCGAGGGTAACATACTGTACTGCGGCGATTCATTTTGTAGCTGCTAAAGTCATTACTTTATACACTGCTAATTAATGTAAAACTTACACAGTGTACACATGCCGACATTTAGACAATACGTGCAAACATCTCACTATAACGATGCTGCATGGAAAACCAGTTAGAATTCTAAATAAATAAATCAAAGCGAACACACTAAATAATAACTTCCAAACCAACAGCAAGTTAATGCTATGGTGAACCTACTTCTTGCAACCATTTTGGGCAACAACAAACAAATTAGCAACATGACGAACATAGTGGAACCCATTGGAGCAATAAATAACTATCCTGTGCGATAACATCCCAAAACAAAGCACTTTTACTGGCAGTCATTTCAGCTGTACTGGGCACGCACAGTAGGTGTTTGGGGCACATATCTGATTGCATTTCCACCCTGGCCATTACATGCAAGCTTTGAATTTATCGAATCAGCAATTGATTACAGAGTGCATACTATACAAGTATATGGTTAAAAAAAAATAGTACCATCAAAACACAAACCCTCATAGTATCAAAGAAGCAGCAGTCATCAAATATACAAAGCTGAATCTGATTCGCTCATCAATTTACTCTCTGGATTATCTGGAACCAGAACCTGAATAAAAATGAATCTGATAAACCATTAGAAACAGGTACGTAAGTGATCAATGGTTTTCAATAAACAAATTGGCAGATGCAGTAATGGCTTGCACTTGCACAATCACCAGCAGTTAATTGACTTATTAATTAAAGCCGGGTGGTATATTTAGCACTTTTGTAACCATGGACTAGAGAGAATTCAGGAACAGGTTATTAATTAACATTCACTACATGATATTCTGCTAAATGATTAATTAATATTTTGATATAAATTGCTCTCACCTGTTGGACCAATTGAATTTGTTGTAATTTCTGAATTCAGATTTAATGACTACTCTATATAATAAACCTCATTTGGGTACCTGCAAGCTGCTGTTCACTAAAAACCTTGTCTCCTGAGCTATTCAAAATTACTTGTGGTTATGATTTCATAAATAAATTGTTTGATCAACTGTTTTAATATAACATGCGATAATTTTGTTTAGTTTGCACAAGGTAAAAAGTGTATGAAGATGGGGATAACATTTTAAGGCTGTATTTTGAAAGCCAAACAAGCAGAAAATGAAATTTTTTGCATGTAGAGGATGCGGTACAAATCCCTCTTAAGTTAAAAATTTTGACTAGTTAAGTCGCACAAGGTTCATTTTTACAGCCTGCATATATCGCTGATAGATTTTTCCATTGTGGTGTTGTTAACAATGCCATTAATGCGTATTCCCTTGATGTTGTCAACAGCTTTAATGGTATGATGGATATGCTCTATTCAGTTGGTGGTTATGCACTATTCAGTACGGTGGTTATGCACTGAGTATGGGTGATATTAATGGTATGGTGGAAATGCTCTATGTTAATGGTATGGTGGATTTGCTCTACATTAATGTTGCGGTGGATGTGACACAATAATTAGTACCATAGATTAAACATCATACTGATAAAATTTAGAGGTTAGTTAACAGAACACCTATAAGAGTATTTATGATAGACCAGTAAGGCATACAAACCCCAGAACTCAACCTGTACATGTTCAATGTAACGTGGAGTAGGTAGTGATACAGCCCCTTCGTTGGCCATCATAACTCCATGGGTTTCGATATCCTGCATCTGTTGCTATACAGAACATAATGTTTGGAGCTTACAATACACAACTAGAGCCAGTTGACTTACTTGGTTGACATAGTCATTGGTAGGAAGCATGCCACAAGCCTCGCATGCTAACGTATTGGCACAACCCTTGCCAGGAGGTGGCAGTTGAATGGTGCTGGTGCTTTCCTGTGTATGGTTGAAGGCAAAGAGCACGTGAACTACAGAACTGGCATACCATGTTACAACTAAGCTGTGTTGAAAACATTGTTATGATTTTAGTGGACAGTGAGGTTGTGAGGTTATGACAATAGGAACAAAACGTACAGAGCCTTCAATTGATCAATTTTGTTTTCATTTACCATTAATAGTCCTCTGTGATCATCTTGAGGTGCTGGGGTAGCCAGTAAGGAGAGATCCAGGTAATCAGACATCATCTGGAGGGACTTGGAGATGGTGTGGGCAATCTTTGTAAATGATGGTCTGTCCTCAGGATCAGAATCCCAACACCTCAGCATCAGTGAGTACCTTGGAAATGTCAAGACACCACTGATGAATGACCATGCACTCTATTTACATTACATTGTTTCAGAACAAGCCAAATTTTCAGGTTTCTCCAGTCTCCTCCCATTTCTTAGAAAAGTAGGTAGATCACTGGCATTCAGACCAGGGTATGGGACATTCCCAGCAGTAAATATTTCCCAGTACGTCACGCCAAATGACCACTGGAGGTGAGGGTAGAAGAGGGATGGATGACTTAGTCAACAACACTATTCAAATGATGGCAGTGTGCACCTTTGCAACAGTGGTTGCTATGGATACCAATATATTGTCATTGGGTCCACCACCATGTGTTGAAGGACAACCCATTTCAGGATATAAATGACATTACACTTAAGTACTATAGTTGTGCACATGTTACATGTAGCCATTTGATGTGTTCGCACATCCATTATTGTCAAATACATTACACATGGTTTGTTTTACTCATGTTCCAACCTTACTCCAAACCACAACATCATATATGTGCTTTTATTACGACCATTTCTTACACATGTCTAGGAGACAAGGAATAATGAAAATGCAAAGGTATGCTTGTGTTATCTGTACTGCAGACAATGGTAACATGCGGGTTTCTTTGGTTCAGTAAAGAGCTGAAACCTTGAAGTGCTTTAGGTGAGCACACACACATCTCACCACATCAGTCTTCTCACTGAACACTAAATCCTGAATGCTCTCTGGGGCCAACCACTTGAAGGGCAGTTTAACTCCCGGTGAACTCTTGTCTATTCTGAAGTACCCCGATACATAAACATCTTCTGACAGACCAAAGTCCCCCACCTTGATGACACCATCTCCATCAATCCTGCAGCAGTTGGCCAGATGCATATCATTACTACTGCCCCACCCCTGCTACCATCACACTTAGTGTGCTCACTCCCTCACATGCAGTTCCTTGCTGCTAAGTCTCTGTGTACAAACTTTTGTGCTGCAAGGTATTCCATCCCCTGGGCTATCTGGTAACATGATGTTATCAGCAGCTTCTGGGACGTGTGCAGCTAAAATGATGGCATAAAACCTTTATTGTATTTTGTGCATTAGTCGGGTGGACCCCCTCTTACCTTGTCCTCATCAGCCATGTCAAGTATCAGCAGAAGAGGTCTGTTGTTCTTGAGGTAGGAGAGGAGACATCCATTGGCCATGTAAGGCATCACCATGGAGGGGGTATTGGCGGCATCAAAGGACATGCCCATTAGGGTCATCACATGGGGGTGGTGGAAGTCTTGCATCTTTAGGATCTCACTCATCATACCAGCGAGGTCATTCAGTGTGAACAGACCTGGTTATAATGGAGGTGGCTGAGCTTAATGGAGAGAACATTTGCCATATGGACACACACACACACACACACACACACACACCACACACACACACACACACGCACACACATACACACACACATACACACACACACACACACACACACACACACACACACACACTTCACCTTTCAATGTCTTAATAGCCACTACTTCAGGTTCAGCATTATTTCCATGAAGGAGATGTGCTTTGTACACCACTCCAAATTCACCTTATCACCCAGCAACAGACCAAGTGAGGATGAAGATCACAGTACACCAGAGTGAGGACCAATATGGGGTTACAGTAGACCAGCAGTGGGGATCGGGTCACATCAGAGGATCAGTTGGGGTCACAGATGACCAGGGTGACGATCAGGTGATGTCACAGTACACCAGGGGTGACAGGTCACAGTAGACCAGAGGTGACGATCAGGTGAGGTCACAGCAGACCAGGGTGAGGTTAAGGTGAGGTCACAGATGACCAGAGCGAGGATCAGGTGAGGTCACAGCAGACCAATGTGATGATCAGGTGAGGTCACAACAGACCAGAGTGAGGATCAGATGATGTCACAGCAGACCAAGGTGATGATCAGGTGAGGTCACAGCAGACCAGGATGATAATCAGGTGAGGTCACACCAGACCAGGTGATGATCAGGGTGGTGATCACAGCACATAATCAGGTGTAGTTAGGAATTGATATGGAGAAGGTTAGATAAGGTTAATTGCAACATACCATTGCCAAGGGTATTTAGAACACGAATCTGTTCAATGGGTATGATGGTTCCAGTGTACTGCTTCATAAAGACTTCCATACTAGATAGTCCTGTAGAGATATGCACATTATTGATTAATGCATCAACGGTTATTTATTAATTTAGTTATTTATACTGATGTATCAATAACTAGAACATATCAATGGCAAGTTACAATGTAGGGCTAGGTCTTGAAATTAAGAGAAGATGAACAGTTCAGAAGCTCATTTGATTATAGTGGGGACGTTGATGTTACACACACCCCTATTGTACTCCACAATTGCCTAAAGATCCAATTCCGTATACAATATGTATGTTACACACCTTTACTGGCTATTTAAGGTGTTGTGTGTCCTCCTACATCCACCAATGTTGTTACAACAACTATCACCCCCCCCCCCCCCCTTCCCCTCGCTACTGTAATCATTTTATCTGCCATTGATTATTTTAAAAATAACGAACATGCAAACTGTACCTCCATTCCCTCCATCCTTCTTAGCCAGTAGCTCAGACATCAGTTCACTGATCTTATAGCTCTTCTGCAAGGAAGACCTTCTGTGGATCACCAAGATGGTTACCACAACCAGACCCAGGAGGAGGAGGAGGAAAGTCACACCCCCTGCCACACCTCCTGCTATTGCAGCTACTGGATATGTTATGCCATTGGCTGGTGGTTGCTGTGTAATATTTCCAGGCAGCATTTGCTGTGTAATATTTCCAGGCAGCGCTTGCAGTGTAATGTATCCAGGTATGAAGTTCAGATATCGACCAACACTAATATTGACCTACACATAAAATATGAATGCAAACTAAACATTTTGATTGTTTTACTACAGCAAGGAAGGGGGCAGAGAGTGTGTGTGTAAGAGGGGGTGGATGGGTTGTGGGTGTGGTGAGGTAGGGACAGTACCAGAGCATCAAATGAAGACACAGCGGAAAGGAACTGAGAAGGCTGGCAAGCCAGGACCTGAGGTGACAGAGGTACGGGGGGGGGGGGGGGGGGGGGGGAGGGGGGTGGGTCACCTCTCTGCAAAGAAAGGTAGGACTGTCTCACCGTGCTGGTTGTGACTTCTAAGTTTACCTCACACTTCTCTCCTCCAACGGTCACTGTGATCTCAAACAAGACATCAACGCTGGTTATGTAGTAGCCCTGAGAGGGAACATTGTTGATTTGAATATTAATATTAGTGTTTTGAGATGACCATGGCCACCTACGTATATTTTTATGGTTTTAACGAGACCAATAATTTGTGTCTGATCTTCAGGGTAAATGTACAGGAAGAAAGGATCAAAGTCTAAACTGATAGTCAGGTCATTTCCTGTTGGTCCAGGGGCATTCCCCATCATTATAGTGTAGTTCACATCAGGGATCAAGAATACATCATTTTCAGCAGAATACAAATCTATTCCAAGAGGTGGGACAATACATTTGAGGGTACTAAATGTCTGTTCACACTCCTAAAGAGAAAAGAGGCAAAGAGGAAGAGACAGGGAGAGGAGCAGACAGGGGTAGGGTGAGGATGAGGAGGTGGTATGGATGAGGGGGACAAAGAGGACAGGTGGAGGGAGAATGGGGGAAGTACATAGATTACTAATGCCCTGTCGGAGCTTGGATACCACCACATACCGATGTACCTCCATTGAACACCACGAATACAGCCTTTTGGGTGGTGTTGAGGTATGTTCCACGGAATGTAAGGGCAATGCCTCCACTGTGGAAGAAGCCAATGATGATGTTGTAAACATACGACTATGGCAATATTCTCCCTTACGAAGGTATAGTTTTAGTAGGGTAAACTGAAGTGTATGTAGGGATGCCGGTAGACATGAAGACCCTGGAGGGACATTGGCTTGTGCTACCCTGCAACCAGTGTCCAGATGCTGTGCTGCTGTGACACTGTGACCTCCGGGAACACTTCTGATCCACAGTACACCATCCACACAGAGGGTTCACATTAGCTACACAACTCAGACAATCAGTAAAATTGGAACATTGCTCTATGCGGACCTGGACAACCTTTAAGATGTGGAGAAGGGGGTGGTATGGCTAAAGGAGTGGTCCAATGGAGATATGAAAATCTGACTATACCTCAAACCTGCTGCATCCCACAACAGACACCAATCCATCCCTCAACCACTACCCTACCTAATAAATAATGATATTCATAAGGAAGCAAAAGCAACTGCAATACAGTACCGGCTCGATCATGAGAAAATTCGCAGCTCGATCATAGAGAAAATAAAGCGTATACATTGGTAACTAAAGAAACCATCAGTGTTCATAGCAACCGCTATGAAAACTAATAGTTGGCTTAGTCCCAATGTATACGCTTTATTTTCTCTATGAGCGAGCTGCGAAATTTCTCTATGACCGAGCCGGTACTGTGTAGTGTTATACAGTACTGGCTCGCAATAGCACAACTGAAAATAAGGTATATTCATGGTGTTCATAGCGCAACCTTACTGCTTCATCTTATCAATATCAATCGATCTGGACCGTCCTTCACCAAATGAATTTTTACAGGATGAAAGCAGTATGGATGTGCTATTAACACCATCCAACTCCACCATGAATATTCCTTATTTTCGTTTTTGCGAGCTGTGACTTTTCTTATGGCTTTTAATTAAGTAAAATACGATGTTCAAAAGTATAATGGCCCTGGGGTGTGAAATTTCATACCCTCTGAAGATTTTAGTTTTATTTTCCAGGTACACTAGGTGTAGTTTTCTTGGTACACGGGCGGCTTCGGAACAGTGGACTTTTGACATCATTCATTGGAATTGCAAATGTTAACGTGGTTTAGGAGTTGCGGGATGGGAAAGATTACGATAGCGTCTGCATTGCGTAACATTGTGCAAATGTGTCACATCATAGATACTTTAGACTCTAAAGTATCTATGGTCACACGCTATGGACGTTCTTAAATCATGACGCTACTCCAGTATCACGCTCTTAAAATCTACAAGCTTAACCAACATGTTTCATCATATGCATGCATATCACGTGCCTACATCGATCAACACGCGCCGGTTGATCTTACCTATTACGGTAGGCACTGGGGAATCTATGATTTTAGATCGTAAAAATCCTAGACGTGAAATGAAATAATTTCTGTTCGCAATTTAAAACTTTTCTGTTGACACCATTTGGTAAAAACGATCTGGTAGCTTCATTCAGCTTGATTATGGCTTATCGTGCATTCAGAACGACTGCTGAATGCGTAAGCAATAGGACAGACTAGTTTTTAAGCTTTAAAACACGCATCGTATTTCGTAAGTGTTGCTCAAATCGAATACAATTTTCTACCCACAATTTTCGACTCTTAAACGCTGTGTCCCCTCCAAGGTAAGCATTCTCCCCTCTAGATACTTCATCCATCTATCCTTTTACGAAATTTTGTAAAGATTATAGTCCTAGCGCCGCGGTCCTTGTACGATGCGCCAGTTACTGAACATCATTGAACCAATACATCAAATGGTACTTTACACTAGGATCTTAAAAAACATCATGGTTAATATCTTTAATCATACCGTTTGAGTTACCATCACTAAAAATATCAGAATTCCAATTTGAGACAGAACTTTCAGGGTCAAAACATTAATGCATCATCAGGACTAGGTTTTTGGCTTACAACTCAACAAATAGTTCGACTTAAGAGCTCATTTTTTGATGCATAGATAACTGATTATAAGAGCTATGTATATAGAATGCTTGAACTCTTAAGTCCAATTCGTTTTGAAGATAGGTTTGTTTTTATAAAGATTTTGATATGACCGCTGCTTATATAGCATCCGATTTAATTCGACTTAAGAGATGAAAATCATGTCACACTACTCAGAGGTCCCTAAAGTAGCCATATAATTTTTTTATAATTTATTGGGCACTTGCTAACATTGATAAAAATTGCAACAAAAGCAGAATTTTTAAGAACTGCATTCAATGTTTGGATTCTTCAGTAAATGTATACGATACACGCGTGACGTCAGTGTTGGTGTGCGCACGTACTAGAGATAGCTATGTACGGCGAGTTTTCCGTTTCGAACGCCACGGGTTCTTTTCAGTACCATTGCAGCGTGGCATCCCAAATGAACCCTTTCGCTGATGAACCAAGCTCTAGCCAAGAGACCGATCCGCAGGCGCGATATGACGGCTATATTAGCGGAAGTTGCTTTGCCATCGCCAATGAACTCGAGATCTGACAAGGCGCTTGCAGAGCTCGTTCACAACCCAAAAATAATAAGAGTTTCAGCAGACGCTAATGATCATGACAATCATACCAGAGATCATACCATCGACAAAGAAGTCGTAGACGTTAACCATTCAACGGCAGCCGTAGGCACAGCTGGTACTGCAGTAGTCAGCCAGGTAAGGGTTTGTACATATCGTAACTGCCACATAGTTGGAAATGATTGCTACATACATTGCAACTCACAGTAGAGGACGTATTAGTGTACATGCTTTACAAAAGAAGGCATGCATGTAATTTAATTGGAAGAGTTAAAAGTATGAAGAAAAAGCTTTCTAGAAATTGGTACAAGCTAACATTTTTTCTCAATGAAGAATTTGCAATCCCTATTAATGATGAAGAGTCTCATCCCAGAAGAACCAAATACCATAATAATGTTGCAACAGTATGTACTACATCCTTGACATTGAAAATAGACTGTATGAAATGTGTTACAAGAAGGAGTGTAGTTAAAGAACTCGTGGATTCATACAAAAAGTTGAAAATAATTCAACACCAATGTGAGGAAACTCTAAAAAGAGTACAAGATGAAAGGCACAAGGAGAAGCATCAGAAGATTGACCAGAGAGAGAGAGAGAGAAGGAAAGTGGAGAAAAAATGGCTTCTGTATTTAATGAAAAAAGCACTTTAAATGATGAGTTTCCTGAAATTACACATGAGCAGAAAACATTCATTTCTAGAGCCTTTACTGATTTAAATTCTCTGCTAGGTATATACTTATATCACAGGTGGTATGAGAATTTCACCAATGTAATACACAATGGGCATGTTGTAAAAATAAGCCATAAAGCAAAGTTACCAAAACTAACAATTACATACTGGACTATAGATGAATCAGAAGAAAAAGGAATTGATAACACAATTACAGTTATTGAAATGCTCGTGGACTATTTAAATGGTGATTTAGTGTTTGTTGAGGATGGAAATGATGTACTTCAATATTGAATAATAATATTATTGTGCTTGATTGTGTGGGTGTTTCATTGTTTGTCAATTTTTATGTTAACAATTTGAAAAGATAAAAGTGAGGAAACTAAATGATGAGCCTTTTAAAAGTCTTCCCTATATCAGAATCACTTATGTGCAATGCTTGAAATTAAAATCTCCGGGTTACGCCTCGTTATAACACAACCGTCACAGTTTTGATTACGCATTAACCGCTGTACTAAAAATGTTGTCACTTTGAGGATATGTATCTCTGGTATCGAATATGCTAGATGACGCAAGAAGTACTGTTAAACTCAGCTTTTTTTGCTCTTTCTAATGATCGTAATATTATTATCCTCTGAGCTTTTAAAAAAAAATTCCCCAGTACCTAATTACGGTGTGCGTGGCACTACAATCACGCGAGGCATGTTTAGTTAAGGCCCTTTTTGTCTATAGCCTAGACTGCACTCCGTGCAGCCTGGTTTTTTGGTCCTAATAAACTTTGAAGTTTTTTTTTTGTTTAGCAAATGGCATGTGACATTGTGCTATGTTATGCAATGTAGACTCTTTCTCATCCCGCAATGCCTAATCACGTTTACTTTTGCAATCATATCTGGGAACCTAAAATACATGTAACAAAGAATGATGTCAATTGACCACTGTTCCGAGCCGCCCCTGTAGTGAGTACTTCCATGGCTCAGAATAAGTTATATTCATGAGTACAATTGAAATCCTAGTTAGGTTATGTAACCCACAGGTTAGACAAAAACACCGGCTACAACAACACCCACGAGGTGTCTTGGTTCACTTACAGACACATTGCTGATGGCATAAATGTGGCTATGTCCACTGCTCCCTA
Source organism: Eunapius fragilis (assembly GCA_963681505.1). Classification (NCBI taxonomy): domain Eukaryota; kingdom Metazoa; phylum Porifera; class Demospongiae; order Spongillida; family Spongillidae; genus Eunapius; species Eunapius fragilis. The sequence continues at coordinate 1,762,209 of OY811985.1, forward strand.
CCAGTTTGGTCACTGGGTAGGGCATCACCCACGAGGAGAACCACCTGCCAGCACTGTTCACAGAGCCATCAACAACATGGAACTACAGGGTTAACAGATATGCATGCTGACTGTGCATGGTAAAATGCACGTGCACTTTTCTACTCACAGCTTGTAGAACGGAGTCCCCCTGTTGGTTGGTAGACGCGATGAACATTAAGGTTAGAGATTCCGTGTAGATGGACAGTACATAGCTCAGTTCATAGGAGGTGTTGGCCAATGGTACAGACACAGGACGCGACGCTGCAGGCAGCTTTGGTGCAGCGGTTGCCCCGGGCGACGACATATTGCACCCGCTGCTGCACTCAAAGGTCGAGTCGTTAGCAATCCGCCATGGAAGGGCCCCAGAGGAGCAGGTGCGTGCGGAGGTGGGCGTGGAGGCGTTGTCCATCCTCGCATCAACCTGGGACAGTGGGTAGGCGCACACACCGCTGCGGTACGTACCTCCAACGTTGCTACCCGTTGGGAGAGTGACGACTAGTCCAACCAGAAGGGTGGCTTCAGAGGACGCGGGTCCATTTATCGGGTAGGAAACAAGAGACGCACCGGCTAGCATAGCGTAACTGTTAGCCTGCCCGGCAAGGCCCAAACAATCCAGTTCTATTTCGGACATAGCCGTTACCAGTGTCTCGTTGATGTTGTCGCACACCCTCAGTACCCTGATCCCTGGCGACGACCCGGTAGAAGCATTCACATCGAGCACCACAAAGTACGCATAGGAGCCCGCCACGAACCCTCCAAACCATTTGCGGGTGAATGTGGTTGCAGTCACACGAAACAGATCACCCGACGCCCTGCTCAAGTTTAGAGCCGGACCGTCAAGTCCGTACTGACCAATAAGGATCACAGTACCGTTGCTACTGCCTACGTAGAAGCTGTTCTCTCCATCTCTGACGCGGGCACTCACCAAGGCCACGCTATCGCTGCTGGACAGAACGTTTTCAAATACCTTGCTGGAGCCATTGTTCAAATCGCTTGCATCGCGGACGGTACAGCTTCTGTCGTGCGCGCACGCCACAAGTTTGCTGCCGTCCGGTGTCAAAGCCATTCCCAAATGGAGCATTTCTCCAGTCGACCATAAAGCCTCTTGTATCGTCAGATTGCCGTTCAACCTGTACACCACGCTTCGCCCGCTAACAATTGCGCTTACAAACAGTTGACTGCCATCGTCGTCGCTAATGGCTAAGTCCGTCAACTGTCCATTGGGTGTAATGCCATAAAGTTGGGCATCGCATTCCGTCTGCGTCAGGCAAAATATTAATATCCTAGCTAAGCAAACGCGCAGGACTAAGAGAGTAGCTGTCCAATTCCAACGTGCCATGGCCCAGAGATCATATATAGAGGGATTGGCAACAGGCCCACTTAACACTAATTAACGCGTGCCATCCGCACCTGAATCCATAGAAATGCTCCCTCCTAAACCCCTGTACCATGCACTTGACCACATACTTTGTGCAGCGTCGACTGTGCACGCAGCCAGTATCACACAACAACAACAACAACAACAAATAGCTTACAGCACCAACAGATAAGAGAAACATAATCAACACACAACACCTAAACACACAGCTGAGCGGGGGCCGGGGGGCAAACTTAAAACCTATATTCGGAACTGAGAAGTGAGCCCACACTTCCCCAGGAAAAAAACCCGTGGCAAACCCTCTAACAGGGGAAATCCACATGATGGGGAAAAATAACCTCTACCTATAGCACCGCTCAGCAAACACAAACACAGAATATCCAATATGATGACTTCAGTAGACGTCGGGCCATCACCATCATCTGCAATCTGCCTTAAGGAAAAATGCCTCCTTCCATCATGACACCAAAAATAAAAATAAAATAAAAGTTACTGGCTCTGCACGAACGCTTAGACTGAAGAAGAGTCTACCTACCTACTCACACTTAAATACCACCACGTGGATGAGTCACGTGCATTACCCATATACCGGATTCCGGAGAGAGCATAGTTTCCATCTAATTCGCTGCACTCAACCGATGGAAACATATATGTACAATGCATTCCGATGTCACTGCTAACGGTATAGAGGAGTTGCATGTGACGTCGCGCGCGTCTTACATCACTAAGTATGTTACTATAAATATGCGCTGCGTGGGTACGAGATAAACAATAACCGGACGGGAACGATAGAAGGCGGCGGCATACGCTCACGTGGTACATATTTATAGCGTGCCGTATACATAAATAGCAGCATACGTATGATGTAACTAAACAATGCAAGGCGCGCGTGACGTCAATGCAACTCCTCTATAGAAACAGGGAAGGCCAGCGGTGGCGGTAGAGGTAGAGCGGGAGTCAATGTTGGGGCGGTACAAAAATATTCAGAAACGGAGTAACAGAAACACTGGCACTCTCGCGAGGAACAGACACGATTAGACACCGTCCGACGCGCTCTTCATTCTTCTGATGCTGCCCCAATTTAAATATTCTTTTTCCCATCCCCCTTCAAAAAAATACTTGCCGTGATCCCCCAATTTAAATATTCTTTTTCCCATCCCCCTTCAAAAAAATACTTGCCGTGATCCAAACGCGTGGTGCACATAACAACACCTCAACAATAAAATATAATGAAAGAGCTACAAGCTAATGCCTTTTTTACCACACTTATCTGCCCTGCTATGGCAAAACTGTCCCACAAGTTTTACATACCCAGTATGCTATAGGGATCGCTACGAGGGCGCGTTGGACAAAAAAACTACGTCTCGATACAATATAACGTGTTTGTATGGTAGAAAAACGATCGCATACTTAAAAAACCAGCGGATGCCCAAGATACTGTCCCACAAAAAAACCACATTCGATTTTGAAAAATTTCTTCGAACTTACAGCAGTATAAAATCACGCGTAAAACTTTAAATGCCCCTTTAAATGATTAAAAATACCTTTCGTTATATCGCACTCGATCGCAGCTATAGAAAACTTCGTTGTAGCTTGGTTACAACAAGCAAGCGAATTTAGAGTCTTTTTCACACTTTTATACACGTGCGATTAACAACATATCGGGTGGCACAGAAAAAATTGCGAACATCTATGGCTCACGTGACACGTTGCCAATCCCTCTATATATGATCTCTGCATGGCCATTGAAGCTGCAGTTATTTAATTTGTTTGTCAGTTGGATAGTCGGGTCCCCAGACTCAATCACTTAGAAAACTTCGTATGCCCATACCTCACGTACTGTCCAACAAATCAAACGGAGGGAGCTTAGTTTCTGTCTACTTTATTACCTTCAAACGACAGAAACAAAAGGGTACTGCCAGTCCTCGTACCCAGTCCCGGAATTATCCTCCTCCTCGTCCATCTCCTTCTGACCACGCATAACTCTGGATAGGAACACATTTAAAGAATGAAAATTTCACCAATAGCTTCAGAATTGGCTGGAAAATTGCCTTCTGTGATCAAATAGTCGATGGTATATTTTGGTAATTGCATTTTTAGATTTGGGCCGTACTAAACGCTATTCGTTTACAAGTTTAGAATTGTCGATACCAAACCAGAAAACTACAGGAGCAGTAGCAAATGATTTACATGTACAATCAACTATACGGTCAGTGTAAGACGTATAATTAGATATGAGAAAAAAATCTATGAAACAAGGTAACTAAAAACATCCTCTATGAGAAGGTTGGTGAGATATAGGATTTGAAGGCAATGGTGGTGTAAAAGCAAGGGAAAGGGTCTGTAATAGTAAGGGATAATCCTATATATTTAGCACACGAACATGGTATATGCTACAAACGGGCTATATATAGGACTATGACCAGACCCTTGTTTCCTTGCTTTTTACACCACCATTGCCTTCAAATCCTATATCTCACCAACTTTCTCATAGAGAATGTTTTTAGCTACGTGTGAGTTGGTTGATCAGTATCTTGTAAATCGTCACGTGACATCACTTGGTTTTTATGACCGCTAGAGACCGTTGCAGCTCTGCATGCGTGCATGCATTTTTCATTTGAATATATCACCATTAATATTATTGCACATACAATGACTCGACATTTTGGTTTACATGTACCTAGTTGTACTCGCTTATCTTGCATGTGATGATTTTTTAAAAGCCGTCCCACCCCCACACACACAAATCTATTTTTAAAATAATATTATCTCTGGTTGTAATAATTACTTGAATGCGCGCAACGTGCTGAGAGAAAAAATGTGGGAACTTGAAAAAAAAGTAAGCCTGTCACCTGTTTGCGCATCGTAGAAAAAGAATCGAAATTCGAAAGCGCCCACTAAAACGGCTTAGCCAGACGCTCAAAAAACGAACACAGACGGATAGACAGACTATCCGTGCATTTATAATTAGGTGCTGAGGCAAATCTTTTAGCAGAACTGGCACGTGATTTTGACTTCTTTTTGCACCCGCGGGCCATAGTTACGTAGCAACGGGACAACGCGGATTATTAAATGTTACACAAGTAAAGAAATCCAACGAGATGGTGGGGATATAGAAATTGGAGGCAAAGGTGGTGTAAAAAGGAAGGGAACAAGGTTTTGGGAAAAGGAAAATCCTATTTAGCACCGTAAATGTAACAGAACCAAAAGAAGTGCTAAATATAAGATTTTTGTCTCATTTTCCTTTTCCCAAAACCTTGTTCCCTTCCTTTTTACACCACCTTTGCCTCCAACTCCTACATCCAATGCACCAACTTTCTCATTAGAGAATGTTGTTTCACCCCGAAAAGAGGCATATGAGTTCACACAATCATATGTTATACTTAACCCACAATCCAATCCTTATATCAGTTCTCTACAGGTCCAAAGTGCTTTTCAAATAGGCCTGCCTCCTTCCCATGCATGTGTTTACATGTAATGTAATGTCTAGCTGTATACAGCTGCAAGACATGTGAAAAGGTTCCTCTGTGTCAACTTTTTATCCAACTTGCAGCTGTAATAAAACCACAGCAAGCCTGCCTCCTTCCTGTGTGCATACACATATGGTATAGCCCAGCATGTGGTCTTACATGTGATATGGGGTGCTATGAAAAAAACATGCACATAGAGCAATCCTTCCCTGATGTCGTCTGGTACAAGAGAGAAATCAATGTTGTGTGAGATAGAGGAATAGTTATATATACTACAATATTTTTTAATTACGTGGCATATTTTTACCCATGCATAAGTTGATTTAAAGTGGCGCAATCCTAGGCCTCTCTTTACACATGATTGTGTGCAGTTTCACATATATGAGCAGATCAAACTGTCTCTTGTACTATGATAGAGTATGATTCTAAGGTTGCCCAATACATGCCTCAATATCTGAACCTGCGTCAGCAGGTTCAATATAGGATTGATTGAGGAGGCATGAATGTCATTAAAAATTTTCATTTGCGTCGCGAGGGACAACGAAGAAACGGATAGCTTTTCTCTTTGCAGCAATCGAACGACAACACCAAGATCTACGTTTTGGTGCTAGTTTCATGTCATAAAACTATGCGCTTCTAGACCAACTAAGAACCTGTTTCTCGTGCCCATGCCCAAAAAAATTGTTGGTCGTCGTCTTCTTCTTCTTCTTCTTCTTCTCCGTCAAGTATAACTCACGCTATGAATGGTTTTAAAGAACGGCGATAGTACCAATCGCTTCAGAATTTACCGGCGCGGTGCCCCTTAAGGTAATAAAGAAGCTACAACGAAAAATTACTATATACGGTATGGGTATATTACTTTGTTCTAAATACAGGAGTATGGATAATTTTAGGCAGTATAAATACTCCAACAGGCACAAAATTTATTTTGGTGTCAGCTTAGTCGTTACTTATTTTGGATAGTGAAGTTGTTTTTCTAAAAATGCCTTCGCGTAATCGAAAGAAGAGAACGAAGCAACGAGCGGAATACCTCCAAAAGCAAGAAGAGAACAAGGCTAAAGCCCGAGAGCGCTACAAGGCCGACCCTGAAAAAAAGAAGGCCTCTGTACGCGAGAGCTACAAGGCCGATCCTGAAAAAAAGAAGGCCTCTGTACGCGAGAGCTACAAGGCCGATCCTGAAAAAAAGAAGGCCTCTGTACGCGAGAGCTACAAGGCCGATCCTGAAATAAAGAAGGCCTCTGTACGCGAGAGCTACATCGCAAATATTGAACCTAAGCGTGCTGCTAAAAGGCAGCGATATGGAGAGGACCTCGAGGAGAACCGTGCTGTTAAAAGGCAGCGATATCAAGAGCGCGTCGAGGAGAACCGTGCTGCTAAAAGGCGGATATACAGGGGTAATTCAGCTACCATTAAGGCAGCTAGAATGAGTCGGTATTGGAAGGGTCGTAGAACTACCACTACCACTACCACCCAAAGGTATGTTATAGCATGCTGTATGTACCATTTAAAATCTAAGGGCTGCTATGCACGTGGCTCATGGCTTCCTGTCATGCACACATTAACACTCTTGTATGCCTGCATGACATATTATCAGATGTACAGTATGGCTTCCTACACGGGATGTTCCCTGGTAAAGGTCAATGTTTGTACAAAAGGTTATTTGTACATGTACATGCATCTGTGTCTGTTACATTGTAAATGTGATGTGCAATAAAGGACTATACACATGTGTGTACTACTGTAATTGCATTTTCAGAAATTTAATTAACAAGTCTGTCATGCGCATCCAACCCTTGCATGCAGCCGATTATCAGATGTACAGTAAGGCTTCCCACAAGTAAAAGTTCCCCATGTACATGTAAAGGGTACAAAAGGTAATTTGTGTCTCTCACGTTGTTTTAAAGGTCCACTACACATGTGTGTACAGAAAATTGAGTTGTATGAAAATAAAATAATTCACGTTATGCGCAGTTGGTAAAATGTTTTGATACATGATAAGGCATAATGTGTGGTAAAATAAAAGTACTGCAACCCTATCTTCTCCCATATAGTTACTCCCTGTTTGAGCCCAACTCTCGCACACTAGCAGAGTATGGAGTGAGTCTTGAAAAAGCAATTCTTAGGGATAGTGAGCTTCTGAGTGATGTAAACAATGCTTTCTGCAATAGCCATCCATTGCTAGCTCAAAAGGTTGTTACAAGATCTGCCCGTGCAGCAGTAAGTAAGATTAGTGCAGATGCATTACTTGCTAAAGCAATAAGTGTACGAAGATCACAGGCAGGGTCACTGCTAAAAACTATCCGTAAGGTTAATGCAAAGAAGTTGCAAGAGAGTGATATTTTAGACGGGCATAGGTTTCATACTGCTGGGGCTGAGCCTTACAGCAGAAGTGCCGCCACCGCCTGCAGCAGCACTGGACCCACGGCCACCGCCAGCAGAAGCCCCGCCACCGCCTGCAGCAGCGCTGGACCCTCCGCCACCGCCAGCAGAAGCGCGGCCACCGCCTGCAGCAGCGCTGGACCCACCGCCTGCAGCGTTACCCCCGCTGATGCTCCCCCCAATGCTGCCCCCAATGCTGCCCCCGCCTTTTTTACTGCCCCCGCCACCCGCATGGCCTTACCCCGGGGGGGGGAGAAGAAGAAGAGGAAGAGGCCGAGGAAGAGGAGGCGGCAAAACTATTTATTTTATCAAAAACAACTACACTTATCACTATTCATTTTATTGTTATTGTAACTAATTTTACATACGTATTTATTAAAGTTATATAGTAACTTGTGGTCGGGGCAATGCACAAAGCGTTCGTAAGGTATAGACATTTTGTCCATTGCACATCGTTCCTCATCACATTACAGTTATGAAGCTTCGTTGACACGGAGAAAAAAAAACTTATGAAACAAGTAAATAAAAACCTTCTCTAACGAGAAAGTTGGTGGGCATATAGGATTGACAATGTTGGTGTAAAAAGCACGGAAACAAGTGTGACAGAAATGTTACTGGAAAATTGAAATAGGCCTATATTTAGCCCATTTTCTCAGGCGTGCGCTGCCTAAATGTGACTGGGCTAAATATAGGCCTATTTCAATTTTCCAGTAACATTTCTGTCACACTTGTTTCCGTGCTTTTTACACCAACATTGTCAATCCTATATGCCCACCAACTTTCTCGTTAGAGAAGGTTTTTATTTACTTGTGCATATATACTTCCTCCTTCGTTTATTCTCATGCATAAAAATGTGTGAAACAAGTTATAAAAATTTAATTAAAATAAAATTGGTGATGTAGGATTTGTAGACAGCAATTGAGTAAAAATTAAGGAAACAAGGAATTACGGATATTATTAGGCATTCATTTAATTATAAATATTACAGACCTACATTATTTAGCAAATCTACCTCCTTGAAATTCTGTGCTAAATGTAGGTATGTAATATTTATAATTAAATGAATGCCTAATATCCGTAATTCCTTGTTTCCTTAATTTTTACTCAATTGCTGTCTACAAATCCTACATCACCAATTTTATTTTAATTAAATTTTTATATCTTGTGTATATATGAACAAAACACCAAACACAAACATAAGAAGTTAGGAGGGTAAGAGCTCCCTTGCCAGGATGGAAAATTTTTTTCCTTGCCGCTCCTCAACCTTGCCCTCTCCAGCCATCATAACATGGCCGGTATGGCTGGTAAGGCCTCCTTCCTTGATACGGATGCTCAGGGACGTCCTCGTCTTCATCATTTGAAGACCGCTGTTGTGCACTAGGAGAAGGGCCATCCTCTTGGGATTGTGGAGGGCGGTGCTGGGATCTTTGAGGGCCATCCCTGTGGGGCTGGTGGTCATCATGCTTATGAGGGGGGGGGGGGGGGGGGTAAATAGAATCAATGGTGAATATTATGTTGGACTATCTTTCCTTGATGTGTGTGGATTGACGTGATGCTCTTATACCTTTTCTGTGGATTGACATGATACACAATACCTTTTTGGTGTCCCCATGCATTCAGAAGTCACCTCAATATCCAAGGGTCCTGGTATATCAGACACCACTGATGGTAAGCGATTTCTTCATGTTGCAATTGGAACTTTTTTTCTTTCCCATCAGGGAATTTTAACTAACAGTTTAGAGATATCTCACGGCTGTTACAACTCCATTGAAACGTGGACATTAGGCCCACACCCACTATGAATGTTAATTACCTAGCAACAAGACTAATTAACTCCCTAGCAACAAATGTAGTCCAGAAAGCAGGGTTTTTAAAGGATACCTTTCATAATATCAAGCATTTGATAGCACAGTTATGTACAGCGAAACATTTGAAACACAATGGTATCAATTTCATAGCCTGTCTATGTATTCTAATAATAGCCCAACGGTTCAAAGAATAACGGTACGGCGTGGGTACCCACGAGTTGCACGGGTTTGTGACAAATCCCGCCTTATTTGTTGTCACTAAAATGTTGTCATAGGTGGTGAAGAGGTTGTTTCAGTTGTTTTTGTTGTCGTTAGGCTCCCACGCACGCTCGTGAGTAAGTATTTTGTCCGCTGAATATGTCAAACTGCGCCGCCATTTGGATTTAATATTCATGTTTCAATTAATCTTTTTCCTTGGCCTTCAGGCTTGTCACGGGCCGCGGTACTGCAGTTGATCCATATGGAGTGGGGCATTGAGGTAGTACTCCTTCAGTATGCTTTTCAGTTTTAGTTTAAATTTTGCATGAATTCATTCAGCTCCCTGCTCTCCCATTAAAGCCACAGCATGCTTGGTGTGTTGAAATCCATGAACTTCACCATGTGATCCTCTAGTCGATGCATTTTTACAGTTCTTTTCATACCCCCAAATGTGCTGTCCTACCGCAGCTTGCCTCGCTGAACCACCTGTAAGGAAGTTAAGTGAAGGTTATATATGCACATATTCCTTTAATTTGCAGCTGCATGGATGTGGCTAACCTGTTACCTATATACCAAGGATTCCAAGCATAGGACTCGGAATGTTAATAGTGATCCCTGCATCATGGAGTACCTTTTCTTTCCTCACTCAGTTCATTCTAAACAAGATATCAGCATGCATCCTCCGCACCAGCACTCAGCATGGATCGTGTCATCTAAAGCTCATGAACACAGCGCTTGTGTGTGTGAACACTGAGCTCAGAGAGTAGTGCTCGTGGTGTGGATATGTGAACCATCTTCAAAGGTTGTATATGACAGATCAGGGTTCAAATTTAATATTACATTCACACTTACTGTACCTCCTGTTGGAATTTGCATGCAGTTCTTCTTATTAGCATTTAGTATCTGGTACATGCAGGACTTCACTAACAAGTTGCATTTCCTGTCAGTAGTGCCACAACAATGTGAGGCGTAGCTGATTGCTTTCATGCTGCTCTTGCACATGCCACCATAACATCACACACATGAGTTGTTGAATCAAGCTAGAAGCGGAATACAGTGACATCCTTGCACTCCAAGGGTGCAGTGGAGTGACAGCAGGGACAGCGTGTTGTAGATGGCTATATAGGTGGATCCATTCCACCACTAGTCAAGTGGCACATGCATACTAGCCTGTCACGTGGTGAACACACCCAGACAGATAGAGCATTCCAACTCATTAAAGAGTGTGTCTGGGTGGCTTTAGCTGTAGGCTGTATGGGGCGGGTGGGGGGGGGGGGGCCATCTTTATTATTGGTGACAATGGCTCCACAATTTCAGCATGCAGGACTGTTTCCAGAATACATGTATGGCCTGTATTTGGGCCATCTATCCTTATAGGCAGGTATACAACCTTGGAGTGCATGTGGTAAAAAGACAATTGCTACCATACCTTGCACCCATCTGAACCAATCATATGGCTTCAGTAAGCACTTGTATGGGCGCTTCTCCTTTTGTGCTGCAATCTTTCTCCTTAACACCAATTGGCACTTGCTGCAGAACATTGGTGGGTGGATCTCAGGGCACGTCAAAGTGGAAGCAATTCCTCAGTGAAGCTTGTGCACTTGTATGCACGCGTGTGGCTTTCTAGCTTAGCAGACAATACCGCCTGCTTCTTCACCCATTGTTTAGCTTGTACCCACAGACCCGGCATAGGTCTTCCAATTTACAGCCACTACACGCGGCATTCATTAGAAACAGTTTGTGGTTTGTTTCGTTATACGGCCTATATAGGGCGCGTGGGAGCCTGTAGTATTCATAGCTTGACTAATCACTCTTTGAACTTCACTTCTTACCTTTTAACGTGGAGTTTATAAGGCGGGATTTGGAGAAAAGTAGCAACCAAATCGTCGAATTTTAGACAGGTAAATAAGTATCGCGATGCGCAACTGTTAGTGTATATTAAGCCGTGTGTTTTTCTTTGCGCATACGCAGTATGGGACTAGTAAGTGGTTGCTTTATAGCTAGCATCAATCGGATTTTGCACTACTGTAACGGGTTTTGCATAAACTGCCTCCTTTAGATGTTAGTTTTATAATGAGCTTATTGTACGCCATATTTGTCGATACCGTAATTCGGTTTATTCAATCTAATTACAAAACCTATTGTCACGGACGAAACAGCCGTGATCTGTATCTCGAGAACGCCAATCACCTAACGGTCGACGCGATGTGACGTAATGAAGTAAAAACGGCCTGGGTACGACTGATGGAAAAGAAGCTCGGCGTGGCTAAAACGGTCGCCTTTTCACCACTGAGACAGGCAAATGCGGTGTTTAGGAACATTCTCGACGCCCCCTTTCGTATCAAATGGTATGGCTCACGTCATAAAAATTCGTGCATGCGACACAATTGGGTTACATTACTCAGGCCTGATGTGGCAGTTGATAAGGCTGCACTAATCCTCGGGGAATTGAAGCGGTTAGTAGTATTAACCAGGAGATAAAGATATGCCACCACTTCGTATGTTCCCAGTTCCTTAACAGCCGTAAAGCGCGTCAGAAGTGGGCGCACCTCACTCGACCGACCTTTCAAAAAGCAGCGACTTGAACTCAAAGCCGTTGGCGTTGCTTCCCGAGAGGAAAGCAGCCCTGTTATTACGTCTTGTCTTGCGGAGTCGGTTTCAATTGAAGAGCAGCCCTTCGACGCGGGAAAATGTTCACAAATTGTTGTAGGTATCAACGCAGTAACACGACACCTGGAAAAGGGAAACTTAAGAGCCGGTGTAGTATGCCTCTCCGCCAAGCCCGCCATTCTCCAGCATCACGTGCTTATGTTAGCAGCCACTCGCGATGCGCCGATGGTTGCACTGCCATCCTTAAGCGACGCCATATCCCCAAGCCTTGGAGTAAGAAGCGCCCTAGCTATCGGTTTCAAGGTGAATGCACCGCAACGACAATTTACGTTTTTCATTATATGTTTTCATTTTCAGAAGGTAGAGACTGGCAGTGAGGATTACTTCCAATCAGTTGTCAGAGTTATATGTGACAGTGCACCACCCATTTACATACCTTGGCTTCAGAGGAATCCAAAAGGGGAGGAGCCAACAGTAGGGGCGTCTAGAATGAATGCTGAGCCAGGGTCAATCCCAGTCACCCTTGCTTTACCGTACAAAGCATCCAGGACAAGTGACATGGACATACCAGGTGTGGTGAGTGAGAGGGTGGAGTCAGCCACACCTACAACCATGGCACCAGGTGTGGTGAGTGAGAGGGTGGAGTCAGCCATGACACCTGTGGGCACACCATATCACAAAGTGAAAGTAAAGAGAACGATTTGTAAGCCTAAGGTCAAGCAGAAGTAGCCAGTCCCTAAGAACACACACACACACACACACACTGGTGTTGGCACATATACTTACATGAAGTTATTATTACTATCGGTAATATAATAACATTAATAACGTAACTAGATTGCACAGGTACAATCACTACAACCCCCTGTCCCTCTTGAAAGGCAGCGGTGTTGAAGACAGTGTGGAAACCTCCCAGTAGAGACTACGAGACAGGAACAGTCTGCTAAGCAGTGACAAGGCAGCTGTTTGAACAACGATGCCTCCAATTGTCATGGTCTGTGGGGATGACGATAAATTAAATGAACAGAAAGCAGCCCACACTGTACCCTATGTCTCCAGTACTCGGGTAATACCATAGCTAGAACCATGAGTGCAGGGAAAGATAGGAACCAAGTGTAGCACCACTGTAGAAGAGTAAGAAACCAGAGATAACATACATTATCTCTGAAGAAACCAAACATCGGTAGGGATGGGCTAATCTATCACTTACAATAGAAAAGCTATGATAGAAGTCCTTCTTTAGAGTGCTTTTCTCTCTTCTAATAGTGTCATGGAGGTTGTTGGCAAAGAGGGCAGCCAGACCCAGGCGCAGCAAAGCCATCAGCCAACCAGGGGGGCTCTCGTGAACATGGTAGGTGTAGTGGCTCTCCTTATAGGACTTCTCCCACAACACCAGGATCACCTTTGCAGGGAGATGGAAGAAGCAACAGAAAGCTTAGAGGGAGGGAGGGAGGGAGGGTAGGGTAGGGAGCAACAATAGGCTTAGAGGGAGGAGAGAAGGAACAACACTGAGCTTAGAGGCATACATGTAGCAGTGTAACTGTAGCGGTGACTACCAGTTGTCCCTTGTCCCTGATGTCAGCTGTCAGTTGCAATGTCCACCCAGCCGAGAGGCCAAGCAACATCCACACCGTGTGGCACTGGGCCAACTCCTCCAACACTGACAGGTGAGGAAAGGGAGACATTGTGATAGTGCACAAGACAGACCACATGAACTTACTTACATACAGATGAGGTTTCCAGAAATTGAAAACCTTCACCATCAACTGAGAAGCTGAAAGACATAAGAATAATATGAGAATTTGTCATGGCTATTTACCTCCACAAAAATAAAAACATCAACACTGTGGAAGTGAAGTGCAAACCCATAGCAACAGAGAGCATCTTCAGTGTCTAGCCGAGAGAGAACACGTCATTAAGCTTATTGCCCGCCCGCACAAAAAAAAAAAATAGAACGCAGTGCAGATAGTTACCTCATGCATGGGCCCACCCTTCTTGATGGTACGCCACACTGTATGCATGTACAGTGCAATACCGGCAGTGTAGGCCGCAACCAGTACCAGGTAGAAGGTAAGCATGCCTGAGGTAGGTGAGTGGAAGGAATAACAAAGATTACCGATACGACAGTACAAGGATGCTCTGTAAAAGCCTCATTGAAAAATGGCTACTGTTAATCTAGCTGGCACCACATTTGCTCTATGTAGTCCTTCCCACCCTACCACATTCCCCCTCAATAAAAAGTATGAGTATGTAACTAAACTACGTATTAAGAGTTCTACATACCTATGGGTTACTTTACAAAACGTTACTTATTAAATACTTGAATTACTGAGGGTCTGATGTATCATAACTCTCGTACATAGCGTTAAGTTGTAAGGATGGTCCCACTCCATGAATATTAAGAGTCATTTATATAAAAGGTTTGGTCCATGTGAGGATTGAACTCACGACCTTCGCGTTATCAGCACGACGCTCTACCAACTGAGCTAATGGGCCATCCATTCTAGTACTGGTTAACTAACCATTTTATTTACCTCTCTGTTCTTCTCCAAAGTGGTCTGTTGCCATGTGGTTAGAATCAGGATTGAGGAAAGTCAATGTGTACTGGATTGCTTGGTCACTGATGGGCTCATCCCCCCCACAAGTCCAAGGATCAGCATATACCACAAACCAGAAGTGGGGTCTTATCCACTGGCTGAACTGCTGTTGCCCAGTGGTGCTGGTCACAGCCACTGAGCGTTGGGGAAGACCACAAAACACCTGATATAGTCTTGTCCTAGCCCCATTGCAGTACATCCTCCACCCTCACTAACCACACCTTCACTCACCACATCCTAGCTTACCACTAAATCCTTCCCACACCCCAGCACACCATTAACCCTTTGTGTACACAGTTTTCTACAGTCCACACCCTTAACCTTTTGTGTACATAGTTTACTACAGTCCACATCATTAACCCTTTGTGTAACAGTCAACTATACACAAGAGGTGATTTGTAAAATGCAGTACTCAGAAATGGAATTTTGGTGCACCATCATCCCTTTCATAAAGCTGCATATCTGCTAAGATACATGAAACAAGATGGATCCCCCCCCCCCTTTTTGTTTTTTGTTTTCCTCAACGTAAGCAGTCTAGATTTAATAGCAAACGTCATACTGTCTGTAATTTGAAACGCCCTTACTGGAAAACCTTGCCATAGCAATCTTCTTGTTGCAATCCATCTCTGCAGAAGCCTCCGGCCAGTTTTCGTCCAAAATGAAATACCACCTTCCGTCGCTTGTGGCGTTCGTCTCGTAAGTAAAAAGAGCATCTCGATCTTGTGAAGAGGATGCCGAGTTCATACATGACATACTGTCAAAATTTTCTCACCGTGAAAGCCGAATTTCGCAACAAACTGTCCTCTCTCTTTCCATGCTTGCTTCGAGCTGGTAATACCTCTAAAAGTCTTACACTCAATGAGGTTTGCAAACAGCAGCAAGTAAAACAATAAGACAACAATCATTTTGTCATTAGCAGGTTATTAAATTGATTTAGATAATTCAATTAACATGGTTTGTTAACCTTGCGGCACGTGCCATTACATATAGTACCACTGTGTACGTGTTGGCTTGTTTGATGTCCATGTCTAAACCAGGTTAGGATGTTTACATTATAGCACGATCGAGGGAAGGTACTGGGGTGTTGTTTTGCTTGCTTCCCGCATTACCTTCGCACCACACCCGTGCGTGCCTGCTTTTCCGTTCGAAATTTGGCGACGAGCGGGGGTGTGTGGGAGGAGGCTTCCACGTCGGTTCTTCTGCCTGTGTGTTGTGTGTGCGTGCGTGGCTAGCACATTGCTTGCACACGAAATGCCAAGTTCTCTACCCTTTCCAGAGGCTTACGTCTCACTTGCCACCGACGACAACTATGCGATCGGTGCCCTCGCCCTCGGACAAAGCTTGCGCAATACGGGAACAACCAGAACACTAGCCCTGATAATATCGGACCGCGTGTCACTTCAGATGAAGTAAGTGGCGAGCGTAAGAAGTTTGTTATGTGCGTGGTGTGGCCACTGTAAACGGTGTGAAGGGAAACGTACTGGGTGGGGGTAGTTCATGACGAGCCGCTTACTAACCCTTGACCCCTTACGCTGACCCTTGACCCATCACGTATTACATAGGGAACAAGGGGAAACGAGTCTTACCTCCATAGGATACAGGAGGCATGACTCCTATTACCCCTAGAAATGGTTGTCAAAAAACATCCCCCCAAAATAATGGAATAGCTTGTACGCAATGAATTTTGTAGTCCTCCAATGCTTCATGCGTAAAGGCACGCCTTCTCCACTTCAGGTAAACCACCCAGCCCCCCTAAGTACCAGGCCCCCACCTCAAATGCCCACACCCCTTCTCCACCTCAATTAGTCACTCCCCTCTTCTTCATCCACCTTGGTACCCAAGTTCCTTGGGACTGAATACACTTGAGACTTATCTGTATCAGTAGATACAAGGAGGGTGGTGTTAACATGTGTTTATTACCAGTGCTCCATGGTTGGGTATGTTTTAAGGACAATGTTCAAGTGAGACAGATGGACCCACAACAATGAGTGGGGTGTGGATGAACCAACAGTAGGGTAAGAAGGAAAGCTGGTGTGGGTAGGAAGGAAGGCTGGTTTGTCTCGCTTGATGTCACTGTAGCACCATTTTATAACCAGAGGCCAAGGTACTCCTGTGACAGCAGCAGTTATATGATTCACTGTCTTATCTAAATAGGAGTGCTTTTGACTAGCAGTTCTGTTTTATGTTGTCTTGCATTGATCAAGTTATTGCATATAACCGGAGCGTGGGACCATACTTCCACCGTAGTTTGAAGTCTTACCATTAGGCTTACTGAATCCTTGACCATGACAACATTGTATGCGCTCACGTGCAATACTGCACACACACACACACACACACACACACACACACACACACACACACACACACACACACACACACAAACCTAGCTTAGGTTAGGTGGCTTGAGTACTTGAGGTGGGGTGAGTGGGTGGACAAGATGGTGGGGTAGGTACCTGAGCCTGAGGTGGATGAGGGGTGAGTTGAGTGGGTGGACAAGATGGTGGGGGGGGGGGGGGGGGTGATAGCATAAGGTTATAAAATTAAAGCATATTACTTTCATTCGTGGACACCCTATACATCATTAGCTGTGCACACATAGTGTGTACAGCTTCGTCTTTGGGGTTGTGTGTCATTGTTGTCAAATGCTACATTAGGCTATTTTTGGGCTACTCACATCGTTTCAGCAGCCTGAATAGGTGGACAACAGGACCACAGTATGCAGACTGGATTACGTGCAATTTACTGAACATCCGCTGTAAAATATTGTCTTCACACCGCACACAGGGGGGCCGTTTTCCCCATATTCAGGCTGCTGAATTGCTGTGATATAGTCCATGCACAGTGATGTAACATGCATGGTAATGTAACAATGCAGTAAGAGTATGTTCTGCATCTTTAAAAACCAGAATGTTTATTATCTTGTATTGAATGACTTGTCTATGGAAATCACACACACACACACATACACACACACACACACACACACACACACACACACACACACACACCCACAAACACACATACACACATACACATCAGAGAAAAATTGTCGTCACTCTGGGACACTCTGGTTGTGCTCGAGGAGCTGAACAGCCATGATACTGACAACCTTGCCCTCCTGGGAAGACCAGAGCTGGGTGTGACCTTCACGAAGATCAATGCATGGAAGCTGGAACAGTTTTCCAAGTGTGTCTTTCTCGATGCAGACACGCTTGTCCTGGTAAATGTGGATGATCTGTTTGAGAGGGAGGAGCTGTCAGCAGCACCAGACTGTGGATGGCCTGACTGCTTCAACTCTGGAGTGTTTGTGTTTGTGCCTTCAATACAGACTTACAATAACCTCCTAGCACTGGCCCAGCAAATGGGAAGCTTTGATGGTAAGTGAAGCTATTAGGGCCATCAGTGGGGGGATATGGCCATCAGTGGGGGGATATGGCCATCAGTGGGGGGATATGGTCATCAGTGAGGGGGGGGCTATGGCCATCAGTGGGGGGGGGGGGGGGGTTATGGCCATCAGTGAGGGGCTATGGCCATCAGTGGGGGGCTAGGTCACAATGGAAAGGGGGGATTTAAGCAAACTGGGTGCATTTGTACCGTGTGCAAAATAACGAAAGTGGTGAGGTAGGAGGTTGGAAGGTCTGACTGATGGCATTTCCTTCCTAATGTGAAGGTGGTGACCAAGGATTACTTAACACGTACTGGAGCCGGTGGGCCACACATGATATCAAGTACCATCTTCCCTTTGTTTACAACATGACTACCAATGCTGGCTACACCTACAGGCCAGCTTTCAGGAGGTAAAACCTCACAGTGCCTTGGCTCACTCCCATTTGAATCCTCCTAGTGCAGGTTTGGCAAGGGGGCAAAGATCGTTCACTTCATTGGTGCTGTGAAGCCATGGCATCCTGGAGCTGAGAGTGCCTCCTTTGACTTCCTTGGGCAGTGGAGGTCCACTTACGAAGACGCCATTAGGCCTGTGAGTTTGTGCTATGCCTCATCCCCAGTCCCATGTCAGTATCCTTTCCATAACCCTTATTTCTCGTAGGGTTAGTGTGCATGTTAATATCCTTATCTCATAGGGTTCTCCTAGGGTTAGAGTGCATGTTAATATCCTTATCCCATAGGGTTAGAGTGCATGTTAATATCCTTATCCCATAGGGTTAGTGTGCATGTTATCTCATAGGGTTAGTTAATATCCTTATCTCATAGGGTAGCCAGTATATATTCCCAGCAAAGCCAGCTATGATGCCCATGTCTTTTGAAGCAGGCAATTTTTTTTCCCCTCCTTCCTCTTACAGTTCTCCTCTTCCCGCTCGTCAACCATGATACATCCAGTGTGTCCTGCTGTGACACACGCTGCAGTTCAATTTGCTCCTTCTCCTCACCCTTCACCCCACCTCCACCTCCACCACCACCGTCGCCTGCATTCCCCTCCACCCCCCGTGCGCACTGTGACAGGGCCTGGGGAGGAGGGAAGCATGACAGGAGGGGAAGGTAAGGGTGTTGTGGTACCATTCTCACACATAGCCGTGCTAAACTGCGACGAGGAAGCTAGGAGGAGAAATTTCGAGCAGGGAAGGATAGACTACACCGGTGCAGACCGCTTTGACCTTCTGATACAGCCGCAGCTGGATGCGCTCATACCAGTGCAGGATGATGTGGAAACCTTGTCTGGTAATGGTTCCGAAGACGTGTTGTCCGAAATAGCCGTGCCGAGCTCAGAGGATCCGATGCTCCAGGACGGTGGTGATGACCCGTATCGTTTGGCAGTGCTTGTAACTGACGAGGATGAGGACCTAGAGGGGATCAGCTATTGAGCAGAGATAAGGGTGTGGCCAAATTTTAATATGGTTTGTTGTTGTTGTTGTTGTTGTTGTTGGAGATAATGATATTACATGACTGGGGAGTCATCATAGTTCCTTGTAGGGTTATTGAGAGGGGGGGTTTTGAAACTTGACTTCACTGGACCCTTGTAGCTTAGATTTAAATGACGTCACATGCAAGCATGTACATTTGCAACTCATAATGCATGTATGGTGTTATTAAAAAGGCACTCCAAGAAAACAGTTCCATGGATAGCAGACAGTCCTGTTCTCAATGGCACCTCTTCCTAATCTCCTCCCTGTTAGCATCAGACCAGTACTCTGTGATGGCTGCTGGGCCCACCCTCCACGTGTTGATCATCAGGTTAGGGGTGATGTTCTCTATGAAGTGGGTCCACCCCCTTGGAAGGTACAACACTTCGCCCTCCTCCAGGATGAATGTGATGGGCGTGGCCTGGGCGTAGAGGGGGTACTTTGTAAGGTCCGGGGAGCTCAGGCTGTCTAGTGCACTGCTCCACTCAAGGGAGCCTTTCTCCACTGTGTAGTACAGGTACCTGTAGTCCGTGGGAGAGAAAATGGTCCACTTCTTCCGTCCGATGAGCTGGTAAGCAAAATTGTCCTTGCTGTCAATGTGGCCCTGTGTGAAAGTTCCCGGAGCTCCGATCCTAGATGAGACGGAGAAAGCATGAAGTGTTAGTAACCTAAAATTACGCAATCGTTGCGGTCGTTATGGCAGCAAAACAACGTACCATGCCGTGGGTTCCAAGTAACAGTTTTTCTTCTGTGGAGCAGGGTAGAAGGGTGGGTAGTAGAACTCACGTTCGAGTTCCTCGCTCGGAATGATTTTCTGTTTCGTAATGTAAAGACCTTCTTCATTAGCTCCGGGCTTCCTTCGACCAGTGACAATGTCAATAAAGTCGGACAGTCGTACGGAAACACGATTGACGTAGTGTTTCCCGAACTTCGAAACCTTCGTCGAGTAGTTTCCCTGGCGCGTATTGTGGAACAGGTGGTCTCCCCACTTGCCTTTCACGTAGTCCCAGTTCCAACGAGCCATACTCGTCCCCTCCAACATGCCCTCAAACACCACGGGGAGGCCCACGGGTGCAATGTAGCTGCGAAAGGCCTCTGGGGTGGGCGTCTTTATTTTAGCTATCGCGGTGACCTTGGGCAGGAGGCTACTTAGAGCCACGACTTGCTCGAACCCCGCCCTCTGGTCGGAATGGTTCAAAGCAAAAAGGCGGTTAATTTCGGCCTGCAAACTGTCGTCTCGGCTAGAAGTGGACTTCGAGGAGCCCCTGTTACGCATGGCTGCCCTGCTTTGAGTCGGCGTGACCCTTCTCTCCAGTTGTTCACTGCTAACAAGTGCGACTTTTCCGCTGGCTATGATGTAGACGGGTAGCATAGTGAGAAGAAGCATCCAAGTGCCGAATATAACCGCCAAAACTGCCGGCCTGAACATGCTTATTGCTGCAGCCAAAGATAACAGGGTGAGACCCGCCCCATGCAACTTTGGCCGTGTACTCCTCCCCTTTAAATTGGGACTGATATCATGAAGATGAAATGTGATTGCACGTATTCATGCATGTATATAATAAATGCATGGGCCATCATCTTGTTTTCTTCCGCCTTTTTCCTTTTTTCGTTTTACTTTTTTTCCCCATGGAGGTACTGAGCTCAATGATAGAGGAGAATATCTGACAGCTCATTCTTGCCGTGACCGTCATGCGTAAGTCTGCAAGTCCCGCTAGATAGATAGAGAGAGGGGGGGGGGGGGGGGGAGAGAGGGAGGGAGGGAAGGAGGGAGGAGGGAGGAGGGAGGGAGGGAGGAGGGAGGGAGGGAGGAGGAGGGAGGGAAGGAGGGAGGGAGGGAGGAGAGTAAGTGAGAGAAAGAGAGACTTTTGCATTCAATGCAGCAGCCATGACATGCAATCATTTCGTTGTATATATACCGTCTTTTCTCTGCCGCATTGCTTCCATTATTTCTCTTCCACCTCCATCACCGATATAGTTGCGATCAAAATCGAGTTCTATCAATTCAGGGCTGGTCACGATCCATCTGCAACAGGATACCGATCTGCTTAATCTATACATGCATGTATATGTATAAAGGATTGAATTAAATTGAATTGCTCTTGAGCTCAATGACCTGGCTTTTTACTATAATATCCATGCACTTGAGTTGCAGGCCACACCAGTGTTGCCTATTAGTAAACTAAATTAAGTGTATGACGCGATGCTATTTGTCAATCAATCCGGCTCAACTATTCTTTGGAACGCTTTTTAACTGGCATTTATACACTGCATGAGCTGCAACACCGCTTGAGCACTATTTAAAACGCCGTGCATTAAATATCAGTATAGTATATAACCCACGCAGCCTCGCCATATCCAATTGTAAACGCTTACCTCTTCACTAGCTGCATACAGGACTCAGGACCCCATGCTCCTAGCCTCCCATTCTCATCTATTGCGTTGTTTTGCATGCACAGTTTTGCAAGCCTCGGTTTGGAACAATCTGGATTTTCGCAGAACGCTGCTATCAACTTGAACAATTCAATGGCTCCCTCACACTCCAGCAGATTGTTATCCAGATACAGCTCTCTGCAAGATCAAAAGGAAGAAACGCATGCAAGGGAATTGTAAGTTTGGTTTCATGTCATGCCCTTACTTGAGGCCTGAAAGAACTGCAAGAGTTCCAAGTGTTTCTCCGCATGAGGCAATGAGCTGACAAGACCTGAGGCTCAGCACTTGAAGGACTGCATTCTTTTGAAGGACACTGCACAGGCTCGCTAGACAGTCTGCCAGAATACTGTGGGTTCGTGGCGAGTACATAAACGCTATATGGCATGCGGAACACTAACGCACCAGTTATGATCCAAGTGTAAATTGGTGAGATGACAAGTCTTGAAGGACCTATATATGCAATTCACACAATAAGTCACACCTAATATTATATACCACTGGATACGAATGAAAATCTAACTTAGCCAATCTGGAAATGCCCCAGGGTGATAGGTTTCCATTAACAATCTCCAAATGTACAAGATTGCTTCCAAGCGGAGACTCCATGAACAGAGCCTATTAGATTTCGGGTACGAATATAAAATCATACAACCGCGAGATACAATCCATGCCACGCTTCTTCTTATGCCCCTTGACTTACCAGAGCCACCATTTCTTCATCGGGCAGATTCAGGTGCCAAATATGTAGTGCACGCATGAAGCGGTAGTTCGCGTCAGCCCACGCCTCAACCAGGGTTTGTACCAGGATCGCGTGGTTCCTTCCAGAAGCCCCGTTTTCTATCGTTGATGTGATCCTAGAGTTTGCTGACAAGGGAGCACCTACAGGCACAGTGATGATGTGCGTTGCTGCTGCTTTGGACGACTGTTTGCTAGATGGCCGTGCGCCCTTCTGGTCGCCCGATAAAGCCGGAGGCACATGAAGAGACGGTTCTAGGATGAACTGCAAAGGCATTCAAATACCGTTAGCAATCCTTATAGTCCCTTACTTTCTCTAAGGCTTTGTCCTCTTCTAAGAGAGCCTTGAGGTCACGGGTAACCCGAGGAGAAGGAGTACTCTTCGCAGTTTGACAGCGCTGTGTGTAAGCTTTGAGAAAGTTGCGGCAAGTTCGCACCATGGACTCCCTGTCCAAGGTCTCCTGTGCATTTTCATTTGAGCCTTTCTTGCGCGATACAGCCCCACCCTTCTTTCTCTTAGGGGGCATTCATGAATTATTGATGTATTTACAGTGCACCGCAAAGCGCGTGTACATCGCGTCGCGTAGTAAACACAAGTAACCAACTTAAAAATTTTTTTAACGGGCTCCAATTAGATTATTTAATTGCTTAATACATGTGTTAATAGGCAGCCCAGTTCTTCCATCATGTTGGAGAGCTACATAACGCCCCTTGTTCTGTCCTACGTGAGCAAGTACGTAAAAAACCTGAAGCCATCTGACCTTCAGCTCTCGTTTTGGGGTGGTGACGCTGTGCTGAAGAACCTTGAACTCCGCCTTGACGTGTTAGAGAAAGAGCTGGGTTACCCGCTAGAGTTCAGAAGCGGTCGAGTACAAGAACTGACGATACACATACCATGGACGGCCATCGGCTCAGAGCCTGTGGAGATCCAGCTTAACAACGTCGAATTAGTACTGAAACTGAAAGACGTGAGAGTTCACGCATGGAACAAACCGCGACCGAGCCGCGACGAAGCCGCCACCCTCGCGCCGGGGGCGGGCCAAATCCCCGCGGACCAGCAGCAGACACCGGGCTACCTCGCGGGCCTGCTGGACAGGATAGTCAGCAACATCGCCGTCCGAGTGAGAAACGTGGTGGTCAAAGTGATGGAGGATGAGTGCGACCTTATGGGCTCGCTCAGCCTGAAGGCCCTGGACCTGTACACGGTGGACGACAGCTGGCGCAGAAAGTACGTGTACACGGACTCGTACCCAGGCGCCTATTCCCTGTTCAGGGTGTGCGAAGTCAGTGACGTCACCGTGTGCCTGGACCAGGTTGGCGGCAGCGGGCAGGTGGACGTGTTTGAAGAGCCGTTCGTGTCCCGGTGCTCGTTTGCGGTCCGCATGGAGACTAAGTTTGCGGAGGGCGTGAAGGTCAAACACACCACGCACGTCCACTGCGGTGCTCTTCACTTTGCGGTGACCGAGACCCAATTCTACCTCTTCCTGCGTCTGATGGACTGGCTCCTGGCCACTTACTACTCGTCAAAGAAGTTGAAAGGTCGAGACGACCATTCCCCCTGTCCCGACGAGCAAGGGGGGTCGTCTGGGGGTGTGCCTGTGGAACCAAAGCCGCAGGGGGAAGCTGCCCCCATCGGTAGCGCCAAGGAGGTGGGTCCGGAGGGAGGGGACGGTTCCAACGCAGGACAGTCGAAAGGTTGGGGTGCGTGGATGTTGTCCCTGCTTGATGACCCGGGTGGTGGAGGGACCCCAGGTGGTGACGATGTCGGTGATGTTCCCCAGAGGAAGGGCTCCTCCCCCCCACACATCGCACCGGCCTCGGCCTTTGGGGTCACCGTGGAGACCATTACGGTCACGTTTAGGGCGACCCAACGACGGGACAAACCTGCCTTCTTTATCGTCCCGAACATCACCTCCAAGACGGCGTTCTCTGTTCACTTCAACGGCTGCATGGCCAGGGTGGAGAGAGAGCCCAGTGTGCAGAGGTTTCTGGTTACCATGGGGATCGTAGGCATTACCTCCAACATACATGGGCCGTGCGTGTGCACGAAGAAGACAAGGCGTGGCAACTGGGGGGGTGGAGATTTCGGTGTTGCTCATCAGGGGAGTGAGGTAAATGGTAAAGACGTGAGCTTGAATACACACATGTACACACATATTTCCTACACCTTTGGAGTATGTGTGCATACAATGTGTGTACACATATACAAACTATCGCCTTCACGTTAGATGTGTGTATTTTTGCAGACAGGATGTAGAAGTAACATCCAGTTGTGCACAATACATGTACATGTACATGTACGTGTGTTTGCTGGGTGACCTTATGAATGTACAAAGTTTGGGGTTTGGGGGGGGGGGGGGGGGGGGGGGGGGGGTAAGGTGGGGAGGTACAGATTATGGTCTGATGTGAGCACTGTTATGAAATAATGAGCTTTGTATCCGCTATTACTTTGTGGGTTGATGAAAGGTTTTATTTCCTAGTACTATTTTCCTCAAACAACATTAGTTATCCATGTTTGCCACGAAACCAGTTATGGATACCTGTTTGTATGGATGTACATTTTATCAGTGCCGGTGTGGCTAGGGGTGTGGGGGGCAAACCAGTAGTTCTCCAAGTAAACTAGAAAATACTGACAAGTATGCAGACGTACGCAGGTTTACCACCACATTTTATGTAGTGACATCTGTTATGGGAACAGGTCGTATGCATCTGTAGCGGTACCCATGTATCCATGGAAATGCCTACACTCACTGTTCGGTTCCCTCCTGTGTCTCTCACCCACAGGTGAAGGTGTTCACCCTGGGGAGGGAGGAGCTACAACCACTAGAGGTTCTCCATCAAGGTTCTCTCTTTGGTGCACCCTACAAGCAGACGGCCAGCTGGGTAGATGCATTTCCAGCGGTGAGCTTCTCATATGACGACTATGACCAAGGACCCCTTCACCAGGTGGAGCAGTGTGCAGTGGTCCTCAGAGTGGGGCCAGCAGCCATGTTGGTGGGACCTGATGTCATCCATAGACTGCACCACTTCCTGTCACCCTTCATACAGTCTCTTGACACCCGCCCACTGCTTTCACATGGTGTGTGTGTGTGTGTGTGTGTGTGTGTGTATGTATGTGTGTGTATGTATGTGTGTGTGTGTGTGTGTATGTATGTGTGTGTGTATGTATGTGTGTGTGTGTGTTGGGGTATGCTTGTGCGTGTGGAGTATGTTGTTTGGAGTGTGTGGGTGTGTGTATGTGGGGTGTGGGTGTGATGTGCACGTGTGTTTGTGTGTATGGTATTGTGTAAGAAGGGCTCCAGTTAACTCACCAAGTGCCTCTCCCCCCCCCACCCACCACCCCTCCACCACCCCCACCACCCTCCCCCCCACCCAATTCTAGGTATGGTTGTGATTGGCGATCCACTGGCCAAGACAGCTGTCACTATTGCCACCTCCCCCGCACTCTTGTGCATCACCTCCAACTCGCACCTCACCTCCCTCCCCACCACCGCTCCCCAGTTGCCAGGCTACCGTGACCCCTCCCACCCTCAGGTGACCATGGCCGCCCTCTGCGTGTGGGTGGGGTCCCTCACTGCCGACGTTACCGTCCCGATGTACGCGGGCAACGCTACGCAAGACGTGTCCCAGAGCTCCCACGCCTCCTTCGAGCTCCGCTCCATCGCGGTGGAGCTGTGTGCTCACTTTAACCCCGTCGTTCGCTTTGCCGCCCTCGCCGCTTCGCCGCGTCGCGCGCCCTTGGACCCGTGCCTGTCTGTCCCCAGTGCGGCTCTGACGTACCACTCGCTGGCAGCTGGAGGTGCTAAGACTGGTGGGCGGCCAACTTGCGTGGGTCTGGTCGTGAGGGTTGTGGACGTGACCGCCTCCCTCCACCATTTGTATGTCCTCTTTGGTCTCGCCTCCTCTTGGAGGGCGGAGCAGCCGGCTGTGGCCACGCCCACTCCTCCTCCCCAGACCCGTGGTTTGGGCGGGGCTGTCAGCTTGACCCTGAGAGGGGTGGAGCTGGAGAGGTCCACTTCGGAAGACTTTACGTCGTATTCCGTGATGGTCGAGGGTGTGTGTGCCTGGGTGCTTGGGGGAGGAGGGACTGGGGAAGAGGACTCGAGCGTGAGGGCGCTGGTGCTGTGTGGTCCATTTGAGTCTGCCAGGTGGGTACCGGGCACACAGCCTGGCCACAGTGTGCTGCAAGAGGATAAGGTGATTGAGGGCTTTTTGTCTTTTCCAACAGAGTCTCGCAGAGGTGAGACTGTTAGTGCATGGAAGCTTTGCTCTGTCTCCAGTATTGTGTTAAATTGAGTTGTCATCCTGTGTAACATACATACGTTCTCATCCACATAATGCAACACCTCATGTGTGTCCACGCAATCCTTGCATCCCTCTCTCCCCCCTCCACACGTACACACTCACAGAGAAGGTGTTCCCTGCTTTTCAACTAAGTTTGTCAGGTTTTGGTGTTTCTTTGGAGCCAGCATTTCTTGACTACATCAGAGGCCTTCCTCTGCATCTTCTCAGACAACCAGCTGTTAAAATTACTGAAGGTACAGTTTACCAAAGGCACACGTTTCGATTTAATACACAACAATTAAGACATTGGGCGTGGCTAACTGAATTGCATCACTGTACATGTCTCTTGCAAATCTGCATCCTTGTAGTGTTGTCATGTACTTGGTGGGTGAATTTGTTTTTTTAATACAGATTTGTTAGTGATGTAATGTAGGTGTATAAGTATTCGCCTTGTGAATAGTAAATATTTTATTACACACCAATCATACACTCTAACCCGGCTAAGCAAGAACTCCTCCTAGTTCTGCAGAACTGATCGAGAGGCCCTGGGTGGTCTAAACAGGTTAAAGTATTGTACAGTATGCACTTGGCAACCATCTCAGCATTAACATTCAGAGGCTTTCGTTTTCTCGGAGTTAACAATAATATTGATCATTTTATTTTGCTTGATGCAAATTAATTAATTATTGGTGTGTTTAACATTGATCAGTGATACTTATTCAGTTCCAAGTAGCTAACGTGCGTACACATACTCAACTATATGTGCACATACTGCATGTACACGTACTTAGTTGCATCAGGTCCATTGTCACATTGTGTATTTATTCACATATGTATGCTTACATACATGAACACAACCCCTCCAAATACACACACATGCAATCATGCACACACACACATGCACACACACCACACATGCACACACACATACACACACACACCACACATGCACACACCACACACATGCACACACACATGCACACACACACCACACACATGCACACACTTCAGAAGCCTTCACATCAGTGACATCAGCAGTTGGCTCTATCTCCCTCACTCCTCCAACCACACCTCCTCCTGAGGTTGAACCTATCCAAGAGCACAGTGACTGGCTCTCATTGGTCAGAGTTCTTGTTGTCAAGGTACCAACTGCACATGCTATGTTCACAAGAAGTTTAATCGTGCAGTCCTGGCTAATGTTTGAAGCTTGGTCATAGATTGGTAACTAAGCGTTTAAGCCAACTATTAACTTTTATAGTGGTTGTATGTGTTCATAATAACTGCTATGCTCTGTTAGTTCACTTAGTTGCCAATGTTTATACTTCGTTTCCTCATTAGCTTAGTGTATGACTATAGTTCATACTTTTGTTGGGCCTTCTTGTTGTTTCTGTTTGGTCTGGGGACCAGATATTATTAAATATATGGCTTTAGATGCATCCCCATAGAAAGATTTGTGCCAGGGGAACGTAACGAAGGAACTCAAGTAAATCTGGGGACCAGGCTTATGAATATCCATGCAACATAAGGGACTTAGAGAGTGGACTGTTCATGTAGCCTTGGATGCTCCATAGGGCATCAAACACAAATGGGGGGAAATACAAATACAAAATACGGACTTTCCCTCGTCCGCTGGCAGCGGTACAAAGGTGTCCCCGCCTGCTGTTACGTACATGTAGACTCTTTGGAACATCATGCATTACGAGTGTGCTGATTTCCATGCAGTGTTGAACTGAGCTGTTTACAACACGTGTTCTAAGTGTTCAGTACTGTCAGCCATCACCATGAATTTTGTGTATGTGTACAACATGGATGCATTGGATGTGGTCCAAACTGGTGCATTGGGTGTGGTCCAAACTGGTGCATTGGATGTGGTCCAAACTGGTACATTGGGTGTGGTCCAAACTGGTGCATTGGGCGTGGTCCAAACTGGTACAGTGGGCGTGGTCCAAACTGGTACATTGGGTGTGGTCCAAACTGGTACAGTGGGCGTGTCCAAATTGGTACCAGTGGGCGTGGTCCAAACTGGTACATTGGATGTGGTACAGTGAGGCGTGGTCTAAAATGGGACATTGGGTGTGGTTCAAGTTGGGTGTGTCTCCTTATGACACCATTCTGACCTGCAGGTCACAGTGAGTCCCTCCCTCATCATGGTCCCACAGAGAACACAGTTCCAAGATGGTGGTGAGCCCAGTCATATTTGATTTCCTCCATATCATTGGTGCTCCCATACTTCTGCACAGGGTTTGCAATGGCTGCCACATTCCCAGTCCTGGAGCAACGGCTGTCCTCGCCCCAGGGCAGACAGGCTGTACCAGCTGTTGTGTTGGTGCTGCCATCTCTTCTCCTGGAGTCTACTCCCAGCCATGTCCTGGACCAGCCTGTGCTCAGAGGGGTGCTTCTTGATACCCTCCCCTGGGAGTGTCGGGCTAACCTGCTCTGTCTCTTCACTCTCCAAGGCGGGGCGTCCCATTTCTTATTGGAGCCCGCCAATGGGGAGGTCACCATGGCAATGACGGGGTCTGCTCACCAGGGAGTAATGTTCCAAGTTGTAGTACCATCTCTTGTGATTAACCTTTGCAAACCCCAGGTGTGTGTATAGGAGGGGGGGAGGGGGAGGAGGGGGGAGGGGGGGAGGGGGGAGGAGGGGGGAGGGGGGGAGGGGGGAGGGGGGGGGGAGTATGAATTGGAGGGGAGGGTATGGACCTGGTGTGTTGTTTACATGCACTAAAATGGCCACCTGTTTGAAGGTAGTTTTCTTCATCACATTGGTATGTAGTGTGCATTGTATCTTAACAACAGACGTTAACCCCTCTGTGCATTGTATCTTAACGATTGGACGTTAACCCCTTTGTGCATTGTGTCTCAACGACAGACTTTAACCCCTCTGTGCATTGTATCTCAACAATAGATGTTAACCCCTCTGTGCATTGTGTCTCAATGACAGACTTTAACCCCTCTGTGCATTGTATCTCAACAATAGATGTTAACTCCTCTGTGCATTGTATCTTAACGACGGATGTTAACCCCTCTGTGCATTGTATCTTAACGACGGACGTTAACCCCTCTGTGCATTGTATCCTAACGACAGACGTTAACCCCTCTGTGCATTGTATCTTAACGACAGATATTAACCCCTCTGTGCATTGTACCTTAACGACAGATGTTAACCCCTCTGTGCATTGCTTATCACCTTCAGGCAGATTTGCTGAAGGAAGCCACAGAATCGCTGCTACATGCCGTCACCCACTTGTACACCACTGTATCACATGAGGATGGGGAGGAGGAGGAGGAGGGACCTGATGGGAAAGGAGTCACCCTGGGATCGCATGCCCCATCTCTCTCTGTCGTCTCTTCTGCTTCACCTACGGCCTCCACACACACAGCTGCCACCTTTCCTGCTCCCTCTGAAAGCACCTCCTCAGCTCTGCTCGGTCCAACCTCCTTCCCTCCTTCCCTCTGGTTTGGACTTACCCTCCCAAAGCTGTCGGTGAACCTGCACTTTGTGTCAGACCACACCCACATGACATCGAAGCTCTCAGCTGACCTTGAGGGTATCACCTTCTGTGTGGACATTCAAGGAGGGACCACCACCCCCATCACTACCACCATCACCACCACCCCCACCATCACCACCACCCCCATCACTACCACCCCTACCATCGCCACCACCATTCAGCTCAAGGTCACGTCAGCAGAGTGCAGCTACTTGTGCTCTGAGGATGACTCCAATTGGAGACCACTCCTCGGTAGTGCAAAGGTGTTCTCTTCGACAAGCTCTGTCCTTCCAAAGCCCTGTGTAGCTGCCATCACTGCATCTTGTCCCTCTCTGCACATGTCCACCAGGGGAAACAGTAGTGGGCGTGGCTTTGTGCCTACCTTCATGCAGGCAGAATTCAAAGCAACCAGCGGCCTTACGAAAACTGCAAGGCTTGGTCTGAACATCCAGCCATTTGAGGTAGTCCTCTGGCTACCTCTTATTGACAGTGTGAGGGAAGTGGTCTCTGCGGTCATGCCACAGTTTAGAACTGAAAAGGTAAACACTACTTACCACCTTCACCTCCATCACATTCTCACGTCATCACTCCTCACCTCTCACATTCCTCACCATCACACCCCTCACCATCACATTCCTCACCATCACATTCCTCACTATCACCAACACATCCTTCACCATCACATCCCTCACCATCACAAACCTCACCACATCCCTCAACATCACATCCCTCAACATCACATCCCTCACTATCACCATCACATCCCTCACCATCACATCCCTCACCATCACCATCACATCCATCACCATCACATCCCTCACATCACATTCCTACCTCCATCACGTTCCATGTGGTGCACATCTTGTACTGCACCACCTCCCCTCACACCCACACCACACCTCCACTCTCCATACCCACACATCCCTATCACCAGCAGGCCTAATATTATGTGTTCTCTCCTCCCCCTTCTAAGAACAAGCAAGGGTTCCCTGATGCCCCTCTGTGGCCAGCCATAGAGGCCACTATTGGGTGTGTCCGTGTTGTTACCCCTGATATCTCCTATGACAACGTCATGTTTCTTGACGTGGAGTTGCTTCGTGTGACATCCGCTCCAGATAACCCAGTGGGCAGGTTTGTGGTCAACCGTGGGGCCTACAAGAGGATGGTGCGGAGGACAGGCTCTGAAGGGCCTGGGTACCAGCTGGATGCTACCTCCATTTCTCTGTGGGGGGTGAAGATCGATAAAGCAGACTGGTAAGCTGTTCTTGGAGTGTGTATGATGCAGTCGCCGATTTCTCTTGCTGGCTGTATGCGTGTGTGCTGAATAAATCGTGCTTAGGAAGAAATTAGTCACACCAGCGTGAATAAATTAATTTACAATTGTTATTGCAGTGACTGCTGGCTACTGTAATGAAACATGAAATGAAAAACGTTCACATTTAGCACAGATAATCAGATATCTGATTTGACAGCGTATAGTCTACAGAACATGGAATTCATATTAAAGATTGCACAGAGAGAAACTCTTCTCACTGCTAATACACACACATGCATGTCTATCCATTTAGTGTTGTTCTTCCTCCACTCCCCCACTCTTCGCTCCTCATATTACTGTTGACTGGCAGTATGTGGGGTGCTATGAACTTGTACCAGTACATGTGCTGTCACACACACCAACCACTCCCCCTGCTTTTGAAGATTGCCAGCACTTCAAAACATAGTTTCTAGATTTCATGCAGCCAGAGGGATGTGTCTGATACAGTGTTGTGCCCCCACAATGTGTGCAATATGCTATGACATCATGAATGAATGCATCTTATGTACCCACCATGCTTGCAATATGTACCAATGCACATAGTTTGATGTATGGAATGATAATAATGAGGGTGCACTGATGTTTGGCTCTGTTTCTAACACTTATATAGGTTGGAACATTGGGCTTTTGATTACGTTTGTTCCCTTGGTTAACCTCTTTCCTTAGCTACATGTATGTGTACACGTTGGGAACTCTTTGTATATCCCTCTGCCTGTCATCAGAGGTCACCATCAGTGGTGTTCACCATCAGTGGTGTTCATCATCAGGGGTGTTCACCATCAGTGGTGTTCACCATCAGTGGTGTTCACCATCAGGGGTGTTCATCATCAGTGGTTTTCACCATCAGTGGTGTTCATCATCAGGGGTGTTCACCATCAGTGGTGTTCACCATCAGTGGTGTTCACCATCAGTGGTGTTCACCATCAGTGGTGTTCATCATCAGTGGTTTTCACCATCAGTGGTGTTCATCATCAGGGGTGTTCACCATCAGTGGTGTTCACCATCAGTGGTGTTCACCATCAGTGGTGTTCACCATCAGTGGTGTTCATCATCAGTGGTGTTCATCATCAGTGGTGTTCATCATCAGTGGTGTTCACCATCAGTGGTGTTCATCATCAGTGGTGTTCATCATCAGTGGTGTTCACCATCAGTGGTGTTCATCATCAGTGGTGTTCACCATCAGTGGTGTTCATCATCAGTGGTGTTCATCATCAGTGGTGTTCACCATCAGGGGTGTTCACCATCAGTGGTGTTCATCATCAGTGGTGTTCACCATCAGTGGTGTTCACCATCAGTGGTGTTCATCATCAGTGGTGTTCATCATCAGTGGTGTTCACCATCAGGGGTGTTCACCATCAGTGGTGTTCATCATCAGTGGTGTTCACCATCAGTGGTGTTCACCATCAGTGGTGTTCATCATCAGTGGTGTTCACCATCAGTGGTGTTCATCCTCAGTGGTGTTCACCATCAGTGGTGTTCATCATCAGTGGTGTTCATCATCAGTGGTGTTCATCATCAGTGGTGTTCACCATCAGTGGTGTTCACCATCAGTGGTGTTCATCATCAGTGGTGTTCACCATCAGTGGTGTTCACCATCAGTGGTGTTCACCATCAGTGGTGTTCATCATCAGTGGTGTTCACCATCAGTGGTGTTCATCATCAGTGGTGTTCACCATCAGTGGTGTTCACCATCAGTGGTGTTCATCATCAGTGGTGTTCACCATCAGTGGTGTTCACCATCAGTGGTGTTCACCATCAGTGGTGTTCATCATCAGGGGTGTTCACCATCAGTGGTGTTCATCATCAGGGGTGTTCACCATCAGTGGTGTTCATCATCAGGGGTGTTCACCATCAGTGGTGTTCACCATCAGTGGTGTTCATCATCAGGGGTGTTCACCATCAGTGGTGTTCATCATCAGGGGTGTTCACCATCAGTGGTGTTCACCATCAGTGGTGTTCACCATCAGGGGTGTTCACCATCAGTGGTGTTCATCATCAGGGGTGTTCACCATCAGTGGTGTTCATCATCAGGGGTGTTCACCATCAGTGGTGTTCATCATCAGTGGTGTTCATCATCAGTGGTGTTCACCATCAGTGGTGTTCATCATCAGTGGTGTTCACCATCAGTGGTGTTCACCATCAGTGGTGTTCATCATCAGTGGTGTTCACCATCAGTGGTGTTCATCATCAGTGGTGTTCACCATCAGTGGTGTTCACCATCAGTGGTGTTCATCATCAGTGGTGTTCACCATCAGTGGTGTTCATCATCAGTGGTGTTCATCATCAGTGGTGTTCATCATCAGTGGTGTTCATCCTCAGGGGTGTTCATCATCAGTGGTGTTCATCATCAGTGGTGTTCATCATCAGTGGTGTTCATCATCAGTGGTGTTCATCATCAGTGGTGTTCATCATCAGTGGTGTTCATCATCAGTGGTGTTCACCATCAGTGGTGTTCATCATCAGTGGTGTTCACCATCAGTGGTGTTCATCATCAGTGGTGTTCACCATCAGTGGTGTTCATCATCAGTGGTGTTCATCATCAGGGGTGTTCACCATCAGTGGTGTTCATCATCAGTGGTGTTCACCATCAGTGGTGTTCACCATCAGTGGTGTTCATCATCAGTGGTGTTCACCATCAGTGGTGTTCACCATCAGTGGTGTTCATCATCAGTGGTGTTCACCATCAGTGGTGTTCACCATCAGTGGTGTTCACCATCAGTGGTGTTCATCATCAGTGGTGTTCACCATCAGTGGTGTTCATCATCAGTGGTGTTCACCATCAGTGGTGTTCACCATCAGTGGTGTTCATCATCAGTGGTGTTCACCATCAGTGGTGTTCACCATCAGTGGTGTTCACCATCAGTGGTGTTCATCATCAGGGGTGTTCACCATCAGTGGTGTTCATCATCAGGGGTGTTCACCATCAGTGGTGTTCATCATCAGGGGTGTTCACCATCAGGGGTGTTCACCATCAGGGGTGTTCACCATCAGTGGTGTTCACCATCAGTGGTGTTCACCATCAGGGGTGTTCACCATCAGTGGTGTTCACCATCAGTGGTGTTCACCATCAGGGGTGTTCACCATCAGTGGTGTTCATCATCAGGGGTGTTCACCATCAGTGGTGTTCATCATCAGGGGTGTTCACCATCAGTGGTGTTCATCATCAGTGGTGTTCATCATCAGTGGTGTTCACCATCAGTGGTGTTCATCATCAGTGGTGTTCACCATCAGTGGTGTTCACCATCAGTGGTGTTCATCATCAGTGGTGTTCACCATCAGTGGTGTTCACCATCAGTGGTGTTCACCATCAGTGGTGTTCACCATCAGTGGTGTTCATCATCAGTGGTGTTCACCATCAGTGGTGTTCATCATCAGTGGTGTTCATCATCAGTGGTGTTCATCATCAGTGGTGTTCATCCTCAGGGGTGTTCACCATCAGTGGTGTTCATCATCAGTGGTGTTCATCATCAGTGGTGTTCATCATCAGTGGTGTTCACCATCAGTGGTGTTCATCATCAGTGGTGTTCACCATCAGTGGTGTTCACCATCAGTGGTGTTCACCATCAGTGGTGTTCACCATCAGTGGTGTTCATCATCAGTGGTGTTCACCATCAGTGGTGTTCACCATCAGTGGTGTTCACCATCAGTGGTGTTCACCATCAGTGGTGTTCACCATCAGTGGTGTTCACCATCAGTGGTGTTCACCATCAGTGGTGTTCATCATCAGTGGTGTTCACCATCAGTGGTGTTCACCATCAGTGGTGTTCATCATCAGTGATGTTCACCATCAGTGGTGTTCATCCTCAGGGGTGTTCACCATCAGTGGTTATGCATAAGGGGTTCTTTTTAGGTCCACTGCTTCTTGTGATATGATCTTCCTGGTTGCCCTGGTGCCCCACCACCTGATTGCCCTGGTGCCTCACCTCCTGGTTGCCCTGGTGACCCACCTCCTGATACCTCACCTCCTGGTTGCCCTGGTACCCTCCTGTTGGGGCAAAAATATTCACTGTTCTGAAAGGATTGCACCATTTAAGGCTTATTTAAAGCCTTATTAGTATTCATTGCTCATTTTATGCCAGCACGACTGCTTACTTCCTCTTAAAGGGTTTCCACACTTATTACAACTTACTTGAGACCACTTATAGCTGCTTAAAGGACTTCAGATTTTTGCACAATGTCCACTGTGCTGGGGTCTCATGTTTACATGGACTACGTAATAAGAAACCTTAATCTCTTGAATATCGTCATATAATTTTGGTGTGCTACAAAATAGTTAATAAGCTTGTTGATAATGATATGGCTGTGTTTTTCTTGTACATTCGCTCTAACCAGAGGAAACTCCTGCTGGCTCCAGTATATCTCAGCTCCTTACCTTTTTACATGACTTGTCCACTTTGCCTGAATGATCTCACCATTTTTTTTGTCATGTCTCTTTGATGTTGATAGGATTCCATTTTTATTCCACTTATATAGATAGTGCCATTG
The DNA here is from genome assembly GCA_963681505.1 of Eunapius fragilis. NCBI lineage: Eukaryota > Metazoa > Porifera > Demospongiae > Spongillida > Spongillidae > Eunapius > Eunapius fragilis. The sequence continues at coordinate 1,798,275 of OY811985.1, forward strand.
CTTGCCTTTTCAGTGCTACCAAGAATAAATATTAATTGCACAACCATATTACAGGTGTACCGTACAAGTGCACATGTTAAATGCTCTGCTGGTCTGTACTATGAATGCATGGGGCTGGGCATAGGTATGGGGCCACGTGTACTTGTGTATTATATGGGGCCATGTGTACTTGTATATGAGCCATGTGTACTTGTAGGGGGCTGGGTTTATGTGTATATGGTTGTGCTAAATCCTAAACCATTTCTGTTCCATTCCCTTCACAGTGCCAAGAGGTTTGTCTTTATAACAAGCTTCTCTGTGAGGTCAGTCTTGGCTCCACCTCTTTACTATAAGGCTTCCACTGTGAATCCAGAGGTACATGTCACCTCCAAACACCCTCACCTCCAAACACTTCCACTATCTCCCATTTTGCAGAGTGGGATCTTAGCTTGTGGTTACTCAGTTGAAGTGAACGTAGACACAGAGGCCAGCCTTTTGGTTGGGATGGAACAGGTCTGTTCAGTGCTGTAGTTTTTCCCTCAATATGAATATTGTTCTACATGCATTGAATTTCTTGGCATGTCAACTAGTCAGAAAGTGTATGTATGCATCATTGAGGGAGGGGGGGGGGGGGGTGTATATATCCAGCACTGAGGGAGGGGAGGGGGGTATGTATCCATCACTGAGGGAGGGAGGGGGGGGTGTACATGTATGTACCCATCACTGAGGGAGGGTGTGTGTGTATGTACCCATCACTGAGGGAGGGTGTGTGTGTATGTACCCATCACTGAGGGAGGGTGTGTGTGTATGTACCCATTACTGAGGGAAGGGGGTGTGGGGGTGTATGTACCCATCACTGAGTAAGGGGGGGGGGTGTATGTACCCATCACTGAGGGAGGGGAAGTGTATGTATCAACTCATACCTGACCAGGCATGTCATCATTCTTTAGGTCACATGCTTGTCCAACATCCTGTCAACAAACTTTCTACCAAAAGGCACACCTGTGCGTATGCAGCAGGAGTCAGTAGCCATAGAGATTGAGGCTGCAGCCGTGGATATTGAGGCTGTAACCATGGAAATTGATGCCGTAGCCATGGAGAAGGTTTCCACCCCACTTCAGTTGCTCCTGACAGCCAAGGCATTATCCTTGGTGGTTTTGTCCATGGAACAACATGTGGCTCTGGCTCAGTCAACATTGGAGGCACCCATTGTCCCAATGCTTCAAGTTTCTCTCCTCAACTCGGTGCTCTCTGTGACCATGAGTGAGGAGGGTATGAGGGGGGAGCTCTCCTGTTTCAATGTGGCCGTCAACTGCTCCTCGAAACCATCAGCGCTTAGTGAGCAAGGGAGAGAGGGGGGGAGGGCAGGGAGGGAGGTGTGTATGGGGGCGGAAGTAAAGAGGAAGGTGTGTAAAGGGGAGGGAGAGAGGGGGAGGGTGGGGAGGGAGGTGTGTAAAGGGAGGGAGAGAGGGGGAAGGAGGTGTGTAAAGGGGAGGGAGAGAGGGGAAGGAGGTGTGTAAAGGGGAGGGAGAGATTTTTTTTTGGGGGGGGGAGGTGGCTTTTAGTCTTCAGGTGCTGGTAGTTGTTTTAAAATTGAAATTTATTATTATAAGTTAGCTGTTGTACTCATCCCCAGGCTTAGTTTTTCTTCAAGACCCACAAGTCATGCTACAAGCACTGCCTACATGTTTGCTGCAGACACGGAAGGGCTGGGCACCCGAAAGTGATGTACTGCCACCATCATTCTTTGTACTCCAGTGGCACGCTTGGTCACCACGGCAACAGTCCATAATCTGTGGGTGTACTTACCTCTAGCAATTATTACTGCATCTGCGTGTGGTGTGAGACCTTTCTTAATACCATCTGCATGTGGTGTGAGACCTTTCTTAATACCATCTGCGTGTGGTGTGAGACCTTTCTTAATACCATCTGCGTGTGGTGTGAGACCTTTCTTAATACCATCTGCGTGTGGTGTGAGACCTTTCTTAATACCATCTGCGTGTGGTGTGAGACCTTTCTTAATACCACAAAATTCTTTTGTCTCATATTTTAGCTGTTTCTGTAGCCATCAAGCAACCAGTAAAACTTTATTTATTGCCACCTTTGGTGAAGCAACTGCTAGCATTCTTCTTAACAATGGTTTCTACTCTTAAAAGCATGCACATCCCTTCTTCTGTTGACGGCCATCCAAAGGACTTGAGCCATCAGCAGAGGACTAACAAGGGCTCCATTTTAGAGCACTCCACTGCAGTTTTTACCTTCTCAACAACCCAAGTTCTCATTGAATTCAGGCTTCCTTCTGACAGTTTGCAACACAGAGGTGCCTTGCGTAGTGATGCTGCCATTGTTGGAGACACTGAGGAAGGTGTGCTGATGGCTTGGAACACGTGTGACCTCTCCTCAGGGAAGAGTGCTGAAGGTATACTGTGTGTGCATGTGTGTATGGTGTGTGTGTGCGTGTGTGTGTGTGTGTGTGTGTGTGTTGTGTGAGTATTCTAATTCTCATCCTGCTCTTTTACAATAATCCTGTTGCTTTCTCTGTTCATGTTGATGATTCTGTGGCCATTATGGTGATCATTGGGTGATTGTCATGATGGTCATTGGGTGATTGTCATGATGATCATTGGGTGATTGTCATGATGATCATTGGGTGATTGTCATGATGGTCATCAGTGATTGTCATGATGATCATCAGGTGATTGTCATGACGGTCATTGTGTAATTGTCATGATGGTCATTGGGTGATTGTCATGATGGTCATTGTGATTGTCATGATGATCACTGTGTGATTGTCATGATGGTCATTGTGTGATTGTCATGATGGTCATTGTGTGATTGTCATGATGTCATTGTGTGTTTAGTTAACCACAATTGTAGGTTCCTGTTGCAAGTCAGGTTAGAAGGGGATTGGATGGTTGAACAATTAGTTCACCCCAGCTGCTTGCTCTCTTTAAACAGGGGGACATTTTGCAATCAGCGGACTCATTGTATCACAGCTGAGTGAGGGTCACGTGATCCCCTTGGTCCTTCCTATGCAGTGGGATGTCTCCGTGTTGCACCGCCCACCTACTTCCGATCTAGACCTGTGAGAGAAGGGATGCTGCATGTTCCATTAAACCACTCACCTCCGTCTCTCTCACCAGTCCCTCCTGGAGGATCAACGTCAGCTGTGACCTGATAAACCTTCAATTCAATCAGAGAAGCATTTTGTTGCTTAGCAACACTGCTCGTGCTGCTACTGATATGCTTTCACCTTTGCAAGCGGCTAGATCTGGTGATGAAGGCTGCGTGGGTGTGACTGAGGAGAATGAAGTGGTTTATTCCACAGATGATCTGAAGACAAGCCCATTCAAGTTCACAACAAGTTCTATTGGTATTGTGTGTGCATGTCTCTCTGTGTAATATGAGGGGCATGTGTGTGTATGGGTGTGCTCTGTGTAATATGAGGGGCTTGTGGTGTGTATGGGTGTGCTCTGTGTAATATGAGGGGCATGTGTGTGTATGGGTGTGCTCTGTGTAATATGAGGGGCATGTGTGTGTATGGGTGTGCTCTGTGTAATATGAGGGGCATGTGTGTGTATGGGTGTGCTCTGTGTAATATGAGGGGCATGTGTGTGTATGGGTGTGCTCTGTGTAATATGAGGGGCTTGTGGTGTGTATGGGCGTGCTCTGTGTAATATGAGGGGCATGTGTGTGTATGGGTGTGCTCTGTGTAATATGAGGGGCATGTGTGTGTATGGGTGTGCTCTGTGTAATATGAGGGGCATGTGTGTGTATGGGTGTGCTCTGTGTAATATGAGGGGCATGTGTGTGTATGGGCATGCTCTGTGTAATATGAGGGGCATGTGTGTGTATGGGTGTGCTCTGTGTAATATGAGGGGCATGTGTGTGTATGGGTGTGCTCTGTGTAATATGAGGGGCATGTGTGTGTATGGGTGTGCTCTGTGTAATATGAGGGGCATGTGTGTGTATGGGTGTGCTCTGTGTAATATGAGGGGCATGTGTGTGTATGGGTGTGCTCTGTGTAATATGAGGGGCATGTGTGTGTATGGGTGTGCTCTGTGTATTGTCAGGGGCATGTGTATGGATGGATGTGCTTTGTGCACTATTTGTTTGCATATACATGTTCGCAAGGGCGGAGGGCTGGGGAGCCTCTAAGTGATACGATACAGCCCCCCCCCCCCCCCCCCCCCCCCCCCCTTTTTTTATTTTTCCCCCCTGGATCCGCCCGTGGTTTTCAACATTTGTGTGTGCACATTTGCATGCTAAATATTTTTTCTTAGCGTGGTGTGTCCTCAGTGCACATATGCAAACATGTGGTTGTGTGCGTGTGTGTGTGTGTGTGTGTGTGTGTGGTTGTGTGTGTGTATGTGTTTGAGTGTGGTTGTATGTGCTCTCATTATTAGCCACACCTACAGTCGCACCTCTCCGTCATTATGCAGCTCTCTTGCTCTGCTCTCCTCAGATGTTCCTGTTCCCCTGGTGCCTGGTCCCCATGAGGTGGTGTTCCACCTAGGCAGTCCCGGGGAGGCAGCAGGGATGTCGTGGTGCTATGGGGAGCCCCGTGTCATCACTAAGCTGAAGGTCACTCCAGTGCCCTTCTGTGTTGTCACTGAGGTGGAGGTACCAGTGGACCTGATGGTATGCCAGGAGGATGGGTGGAGGTATCCCATGAGGGAAGGGTGACTCATGCAGTTCGGTTGTTTACATGCTGTCTACATGTACATGCTGTCTACAGGGTAAATATATAATGCTGTCTACAAGGTGTGTACACCACAGGGTGCTGTGTGTCAAGACAAAATGATGAAGGGTATAACTTTACAGATAATTATGGTGCAAAGAAATCAAAAATAGTTCATCAATAATTCCAGACAGCATCTTACATTTTTTTGTCAGGTTTAAATTAATTGAAGTTATGACTTCAGCAATGTGTGAATGGTATTTATTTATTAATCATTGAAGCGAAATTGATCTACTTCCACTGTCTATAAATTATCAATTTAATTTGTGCTTGACCCTAAGTGTGAGGATCTAGGATGGATTTATGTACTCTAGCTGTAGAGGTTTATGGTCTGCGTGTGGAAGGGAACTACCATATCTCAGCTGCTAGAAGGCTCTCAAACAAGAATTGTCAACCCAAGTCTAAGGCGGTGGTGTCCTATATGTGTGGTTGATTAGACATGGCCTTAGTTCAAGCAAACTGAAGGGCTGTTTGTGCATTGTATCATGAAGGCTGCAGGTCTGTATATGTATGTGTCTGTGTTTGGGCTCATCTTTGCAGCAGGTCTGTGTATGAATGTATTTGTTTAAATGCCTGAGCTTTTGGAAGACTTTAGGTACCCCACCTTATGGTAGCTCTCCAGTTGAAAATTTCCTTATTGAAGTGGTAATTCATCATTAACCCTTATTCTCCTGCTCATCATCCTTAATTTAAGCTTCCTAGCGGGCTTAAATGAGGACGAAGGTTTGCCCTATGTTTTCAAAATGATTAATAGATATAATGAAATGATAGTGTCCAGCACAATACCCTTGTGATATTTTTAAGGACAAGCAAAAGAAAAATAACGTTTGCATTGAAATGTATAGCTAGTTATAAATTCAGTGCCTTATAACTTCATGATGGATAGTTGCGTAGTGATCATTTGAAAGACACTCTCAGAAAAACTACTCAGAAGGATGATTTTGCTGGACATTGTCCCATATATATTTTCATACTTCATTCTCGTTCACATTACAGCACTAATAATCGTATCTAAGTACAATAGTGAAGTTGAAATATGTTATTGATTGCAAACAAATGAATGGCTCAGATTCGGTTCTTAATATCTTTAATGGAACTGAAATCGTAAAACTTTGCAGAAACCTTAAGCAATCCACGTGTAGAAAATATAAAAATGAAGCAAATACATGTACCTTTTTTCAGAATTGTTAATTAATGTGCTTTTTAAATTCGTTCGCATATGGCAGCGTTTCACAGAACAGTTCAACTAGTTGATGGATGAACGCGAGTAGTTTTGTGCCATTTCTATGAGAGCATTATTATCTCAACAAATGTATGCATTGAACGTCAACAATTAATTGAAGATGGGACAATGGCGGCTGCACTGCAACCACATTACTTGTTACACGCCAGTTAATTTGGCTATAGTTCATTTACATATCAAGATGGAGGATGCATTGTTGATTCTGTGTGACAATGGCAGCCATTCACTTTATTTGACAGTGATTACAACACTAGCAATGTTGGCAATTAAACTGAATAATGCAAGTTGATTTTGAGGGTATTGAATTAGTTTGTCTTCTGGTTGGCTTGAATCTAATTAATTATTAGCTCAGATTTATTTCACAACCTACAATGCTTTAAATAAGGGATGTAACTAACTGAAATGCAAAGACCTGCAGTATCTTCCCTTTCTTCTGCATCATAGCTAGATTGCCTACCACAGATCCTCAGTCTAATGTTTACCCACTTTAAACTGCTTCAAATTTAAAAGTGAAATAAGTTTTGTCAGTAAGTAGTTTACAACTAACTTAAATCTATATTTCCATTCTATGGAAATTAAAATCCTCAATTGTTGTCTTGTTTTTTTTTTTCTACAACTTTTATTTAAGGACTGCCACACTTAAAGAGGGTCCATGATGAGGAGGATAAGATTAGAATGATCAATAGGCAATTTATCACACAGTGTTACACACAACAACACCCATTTCTGGTGGCTGTTAATATCCTTGACAGCAGTCACCCCCTTCAATGTTCTGCTAATGTGCCCAAGAACCAATCTATTTGCACCATTACAAATAAAACTGTATTATTTTGGAATGTTAATATCTTCACCACATTGTCAGAAATCAAAATAACATTGACTACATAGGATTCATTATAATTCAATGGTTTTAGTTCATTTAAATGAGCACAGGGGTAGGAACACAGAACAGGGACAGGAATATGGATGGAACAGGGACAGGAACAGGGACAGCATTGCAAACATGCTACTACATGTAACAACAAGTGCTGTGAGCACACAAGCTGACTGGTTATACAAACTACAAAACCACATATAAACTCACATAATTGTGTACATTTATACCAAAGTTATATGTGGTTTTGTAGTTTGTATAACAGTGCCTGACAATACCCATTTTAAGGCCTACACTGAAGTAGTACTGAATTTCTGTTATTTACATGCCAACAGTCACATTAGGGGTGACTGTTGCATTAGGGGTGACTGTTGCATTATGGGTGACTGTTGCATTAGGGGTGACTGTTGTATTAGGGGTGACTGTTGTATTAGGGGTGACTGTTGCATTATGGGTGACTGTTGCATTAGGGGTGACTGTTGCATTAGGGGTGGCTGTTGTATTAGCGGTGACTGTTGTGACTGTTGTATTAGGGGTGACTGTTGTATTAGGGGTGACTGTTGTATTAGGGGTGACTGTTGCATTAGGGGTGACTGTTGTATTAGGGATGACTGTTGCATTAGGGGTGGCTGTTGCATTAGGGGTGACTGTTGTATTAGCGGTGACTGTTTTGACTGTTGCATTAGGGGTGACTGTTGCATTATGGGTGACTGTTGCATTAGGGGTGACTGTTGCATTAGTGGTGACTGTTCTAACAGGATTTTGATAATGCAACTACATTTGTATACATCAACCATTACTGACTAGCTTTCCTCTTCAACACATGAACCATTACTTAGCTTTCCTTCAACAGGTTGAATGCCAGCTTCAGGCATGGGATGAGGTGTGCTCCAGTTACCTCACCATATGCAGCTTCCATGTCACTGAGACCAGTGAGACCACCATAGACATTACACCCACTGGAGTGGGAGGAGGGGATGGTGTGGGAGGACAGGAAGGGGAAGCCCCCAGCCCTTCCAAGCTGCAGCCCTACAGACGATGGAGGATATGTATGTGTGCATTCCAGTGGAGCGAGATTGATGAAAGCGAGGTGTTTATTAACAAGTAGGTCTGGGGAGGAGTGAACTCACATAGTACACATACACACTCACACACACACAACATACACACACACACTCCATTGCTGCAGCAGCAATGGCTGGGAGTGAACATTTGAGGGAGAAGGAGGGAGGTATTTATTCTTAACTATTAATAAAAATCATAACCACTATGATCATCACATACACAATGTGAACGCCTTTAAATATTGCCCATCTCTCCTACCTCCCACCCATCACTCCTCCCCTACCTCCCACCCATCACTCCTCCCCTATCTCCCTCCCATCACTCCTCCCCTACCTCCCTCCATCACACCTCTTCTACCTCCCACCCATCACTCCTCCCCTACCTCCCACCATCACTCCTCCCCTACCTCCCACCCATCACTCCTCCCCTATGTCCCACCCATCACTCCTCCTACCTCCCTCCCATCACTCCTCCCCTACCTCCCACCCATAACTCCTCCCCTATCTCCCACCCATCACTCCTCCCTACCTCCTCCCATCACTCCTCCCTACCTCCTCCCATCACTCCTCCCCTACATCCCACCCATCACTCCTCCCCTACCTCCCACCCATCACTCCTCCCCTACCTCCCACCCATCACTCCTCCCCTACCTCCCTCCATCACACCTCCCCTACCTCCCACCCATCACTCCTCCCCTACCTCCCACCCATCACTCATCACTCCTTCCCCCAAGGGTGGATTTACATTCATCTGATGAAACAGGGTCTCAGGTTCCAATCTCTTCTGTCTTATCACCACTCTCCCTGGTGGCATGTGTGAGAGTGGACTCATTTTTTGACCGCTCACTGATGGACACTTGTGTGGTCTGCCTTCATTGCTTGGAGGCGGAGTTGTACCTTCTACACCTGGGAAGGTCTGGGGAAGGTAAGAATGGACTGGGGACTATAAGATGGGCTGGGGACCATGTGGCTTTACATGTTGATATTTGGTGCCCAGTAATTATTGCCTGCTGTCATTACATCATTCTTGGTATTGTTTGGCTGCAAGCTATGGAAACTGATTTGTTTAATTGGAGATGCCATGCATTGTTGTTCACAAGGGTCATGGCACTTTCTATCTAGAGTGCACCCTTAAGAAGAGCCTAACCCTATCTAGAGTGCACCCTTAGAAGAGCCTAACCCTATCTAGAGTGCACCCTTAGAAGGGCATAACATGGCACTTTCTATCTAGAGTGCACCCTTAGAAGAGCCTAACCCTATCTAGAGTGCACCCTTAGAAGGGCATAACATAGCACTTCCTATCAAGAGTGCACCCTTATAATAAGGGCCTAACCCTATCTAGAGTGCACCCTTAGAAGGGCCTACCATAGCACTTCCTATCTAGAGAACACCCTTAGAAGGGCCTAACATAGCAGGTTCTATCTAGAGTGCACCTTTTGAAGTTCATGCTGTGGAAGGCATGCAATGCATGCAACAGTTAGAGCCTAGAAAGATATAGGGATAATTGACTTACATCATGTCCTGGCTGCCTGCTTCTGACTTCATCTCCTTGCAGCTGTATAATTTATGAATATTAGAGGGTTCATTGATTAGCAACAACAGACAAAGTTGATGAAAATTGTGATGGAATTTCTATACCAAGTGCACTTTCCTGTTTGCACTTCATTCTGGTGATTTCATGGAATCCAACATTACAGTTGTATTGTAGAAAGAAGGATATGGTAAAGCAATGCATGTATAGTTAATGAAACAATGGAGGACAAATGGCATAGTTAACCTTTGGACTGCATGGCAACCTAGCTACGGCATGTCCAAGTTATTGCGTGGGAAATTAGCATTTTGAACACGGAATAAGCATACTGGCTGGCCGTAGTTGGGTGCGTTGGTTGAATGCGCTAAGATATTTAAGCCCCCATTACCAGCACTGATACGTTGTCCAGGAGTTATCCCCTTCAGAACCATTACCAGCACTGATACGTTGTCCAGGAGTTATCCCCTTCAGAACCATTACCAGCACTGATACGTTGTCCAGGAGTTATCCCCTTCAGAACCATTACCAGCGCTGATACATTGTCCAGGAGTTATCCCCTTCAGAACCATTACCAGCACTGATATGTTGTCCAGGAGTTATCCCCTTCAGAACCATTACCAGCACTGATACGTTGTCCAGGAGTTATCCCCTTCAGAACCATTACCAGCACTGATACGTTGTCCAGGAGTTATCCCCTTCAGAACCATTACCAGCACTGATACGTTGTCCAGGAGTTATCCCCTTCAGAACCATTACCAGCACTGATACGTTGTCCAGGAGTTATCTCTTTCAGAATGCTATTCCTTCTTAGTTACTGTGGAAAGAAAGATCCTTTACATCATGCATACAGATTGCACAGCAGGTGGTAGGTGTTGCTTTACCACTGATCCATATCTCATGACATAGGTAGGCAGGCAGGCCAAAGGAATGTCTGGTACTTGGTTTAGTCATGCTGTGTATTGTCTTATAGCTCCTGCAGTAATCTGTAGACCCCCCCCCAACCCCCGCCAATACCATGGTTGGTTTGTATGGAACTTGAAGCAGCTGTGTTGGTAACTGTGAGGGCATAGGTCAGGTCCAGAGAATGGTGTTGGTTTGTTGGCTTTGGTCCAGGGAATGTTCAATGTACGGGACCTTTAATGTACTGTATCCTGCAAAGAATGTTGTGATGCCATAAGACCCTGGATGAGTAAACTGGTCTGGGGACTTAAATATTCTGTGCAAGGCTGTTGTAATGGTATGCTTCATCTCTCCCTGTACAGTCTCTTCCTTTCACCAGTACACTATCAGTGACTCATCCTTCGCTCAGGACTTGGTGAAGTGTAGTGTGCATCAGATCAAAACAGATGTAAGATTTAGTGGCAATGGCAGCAGTACTTCCATTGAGGTTTGTTATATAGCAATAAAAAAGTATCACCTTTACCACCTCCTCCACTTACCACCTCCTCACCTTACCACCTCCTCCACTTACCACCTCCTCACCTTACCATCTCCTCACCTTACCACCTCACCTTACCACCACCTCCTCACCTTACCACCACCTCCTCTTCTTGACCTCACTTTACGACCTCCTCTTCTTATGACCTGCTCACCACCACCACACCTCACCTTATCACCACCTCTTACGACCTCCACCTCTTACCACCGCCTCTTACGACCTCCACCTCTTACCACCACCACCTCTTACCACCTCCTCACCACCATCACTTCACCTTACCACCACCTCCTTTCCACCTCCTCACTTTACCACCACCTCCTCACCTTACTACCTCCTCACCTTATCATCGCGTCACCTTACCACCTCCTCACCATATCACACATCAGCTGAAGTGTTTGTGTGGACTAGATTTTGTGGATTTCCGAGACCTAGTCTGGCGCACTGCCATCTTTCCTACATCAGTTTCCATGGAGATGAAGTTTTCACAATTATCTGGACGGCGCATGTCATCCCAGAAGCATGTATGTGTAATAGACCTCCCTACACATATGTGTAATAGACCTCCCTACACATACGTGTAATAGACCTCCCTACACATATGTGTAATAGACCTCCCTACACATATGTGTAATAGACCTCCCTAGACATATGTATAATAGACCTCCCTACACATATGTGTAATAGACCTCCCTAGACATATGTGTAATAGACCTCCCTAGACATATGTGTAATAGACCTCCCTAGACATATGTGTAATAGACCTCCCTAGACATACGTGTAATAGACCTCCCTACACATATGTGTAATAGACCTCCCTACACATACGTGTAATAGACCTCCCTACACATATGTGTAATAGACCTCCCTACACATACGTGTAATAGACCTCCCTACACATACGTGTAATAGACCTCCCTACACATATGTGTAATAGACCTCCCTACACATACGTGTAATAGACCTCCCTACACATATGTGTAATAGACCTCCCTACACATATGTGTAATAGACCTCCCTACACATATGTGTAATAGACTTCCCTACACATACGTGTAATAGACCTCCCTACACATACGTGTAATAGACCTCCCTACACATATGTGTAATAGACCTCCCTACACATATGTGTAATAGACCTCCCTACACATACGTGTAATAGACCTCCCTAGACATATGTATAATAGACCTCCCTACACATATGTATAATAGACCTCCCTACACATACGTGTAATAGACCTCCCTACACATACGTGTAATAGACCTCCCTACACATATGTGTAATAGACCTCCCTACACATACGTGTAATAGACCTCCCTACACATATGTGTAATAGACCTCCCTAGACATATGTGTAATAGACCTCCCTACACATATGTATAATAGACCTCCCTACACATATGTATAATAGACCTCCCTACACATACGTGTAATAGACCTCCCTACACATATGTGTAATAGACCTCCTTACACATACGTATAATAGACCTCCCTACACATACGTGTAATAGACCTCCCTACACATACGTGTAATAGACCTCCCTACACATATGTGTAATAGACCTCCCTACACATATGTGTAATAGACCTCCCTACACATACGTGTAATAGACCTCCCTAGACATATGTATAATAGACCTCCCTACACATTCGTGTAATAGACCTCCCTACACATATGTATAATAGACCTCCCTACACATACGTGTAATAGACCTCCCTACACATATGTGTAATAGACCTCCCTACACATACGTGTAATAGACCTCCCTACACATATGTGTAATAGACCTCCCTACACATATGTGTAATAGACCTCCCTACACATATGTATAATAGACCTCCCTACACATACGTGTAATAGACCTCCCTACACATATGTGTAATAGACCTCCCTACACATACGTGTAATAGACCTCCCTACACATATGTGTAATAGACCTCCCTACACATATGTGTAATAGACCTCCCTACACATACGTATAATAGACCTCCCTACACATATGTGTAATAGACCTCCCTACACATATGTGTAATAGACCTCCCTACACATACGTGTAATAGACCTCCCTACACATATGTGTAATAGACCTCCCTACACATATGTGTAATAGACCTCCCTACACATACATGTAATAGACCTCCCTACACATACGTGTAATAGACCTCCCTACACATATGCGTAATAGACCTCCCTACACATACGTGTAATAGACCTCCCTACACATATGTGTAATAGACCTCCCTACACATACATGTAATAGACCTCCCTACACATATGCGTAATAGACCTCCCTACACATACGTGTAATAGACCTCCCTACACATATGCGTAATAGACCTCCCTACACATATGTGTAATAGACCTCCCTACACATACGTGTAATAGACCTCCCTACACATATGCGTAATAGACCTCCCTACACATATGTGTAATAGACCTCCCTACACATATGTGTAATAGACCTCCCTACACATACATGTAATAGACCTCCCTACACATATGCGTAATAGACCTCCCTACACATACGTGTAATAGACCTCCCTACACATACGTGTAATAGACCTCCCTACACATATGTGTAATAGACCTCCCTACACATATGTGTAATAGACCTCCCTACACATATGTGTAATAGACCTCCCTACACATATGTGTAATAGACCTCCCTACACATACGTGTAATATTCATAGCCCACCCTATAACCTACATCTCTTTACTTGCCCTTCATCTAAAGCGGCACCAAGAATGGTCTGCTTAACCCTTTAACCCCTTAAACCTTTTCCCATCTCCCGCTATCATCTGACCATCACCCCCTCTGGGTCCTAGGTACCAAGAGGCCACCTGACAAAGGCAGTACCAACCTATGCAGTTACCTTGGCTACAGGTCTGGCCACTGTGAGGGTCAGTCAGGGTCTGGTTCACACCCTGACAGCTGCTGTGGCGGTAGTGAGGGGTGTGGCCACCACTGAGATAGTGAGGGGCATGGCCTCCACTGAGTTAGTGAGGGGTGTGACCTCCACTGAGGTAGTAAGGGGTGTGGCTTCCACTAGGTCAATGGTCTTCAACCACTACCTCATCTGCAATGACACACTAGAAGAGCTTCACTTTGGGCAGGTGGGCACTAATTTAAATGTGATAAGATGGTTGCAAACATTGTACACCTTACATAGGACTCTGTTGATGAGGACATTCCTCTTCCAAGCAAGTGTTGTGTTGGCTACAGTTGGAGAACACATATTGGTGACACACAGGTACATGTAATGTAGTGCGTTGCATTCTGTTTGCTTGTATTCAAAATGTATTGCTGCAATTCACCTTTAAGTAATCATGACTGAAGGGGGGGGGGGGGGGGGGGGGGGAGGAGGACTATGCTCCAACGTTATTATTCATGCCAACATTCCTTTGAACTGATGTGTGGCCCCATACAATGTGCCCTGGACCTGGGGTCCCCTGTACAATGTGCCCTGGGCCTGTGGTTCCCTGTACAATGTGCCCTGGGCCTAGGGTCCCCTGTACAATGTGCCCTGGGCTTGGGGTCCCCTGTACAATGTGCCCTGGGCTTGGGGTCCCCTGTACAATGTGCCCTGGGCCTAGGGTCCCCTGTACAATGTGCCCTGGGCCTGGGATCCCCTGTACAATGTGCCCTGGGCTTGGGGTCCCCTGTACAATGTGCCCTGGGCCTGGGATCCCCTGTACAATGTGCCCTGGGCCTAGGATCCCCTGTACAATGTGCCCTGGGCCTGTGGTTCCCTGTACAATGTGCCCTGGGCCTGTGGTCCCCTGTACAATGTGCCCTGGGCCTGGGGTCTCCTGTACAATATGCCCTGGGCCTGTGGTTCCTTGTACAATCTGGACTTGCACACACTCTTTCCCCAAGCCAACGAGTGCATCTGCATGCATGTGGTGTTGCACCAACAACAGGTGCCCAGTCTATACCATCAGGTTGCACCTTATGAGTGTGGGAGACCTATAATTGTGTGTCATTTCCCATTAGTTGCTGCGTGTCTGCCTTGTTGGGGACGGTCGGTGGAGATGGACCAAGCCCTTCTCTGTCGATACCTTGGGAACCCACGTTGTCCAGTTGTATGTGGGCAGGTACTTTGCAAACCTGTTTGTCCACATATCAAGCATGGGTGGCCTCCAGAAGAAGGTTTGGAATTGTCCTTTTGCGTCGTGTTAGTTTTCCCTTATTTCAGCCCACCTCTTACCTCAGGTGACCTTCAATGGAGCATGGAGACTGCATTCAGAGCTTCCGTTTGACCTTGAGGCACTAGTGACCTGCTCGGAGCATTCCTGCTCACAGTGCCTCTTTAATGGAGGGCGTTTGAAGCTATGTTGCCATGGCAACCCCTGCTCTGTCCTTGCTGCCGAGGTCTCCAGTTTTCAGTTCAGGATTGACCCTGATTCCAGCTGGTCCCCAGGCCCTGATCCTAGCTGGTCTCTGCCCTGCCCTGTAGCGAGCTCATCTGAAGGGTGGAGGAGCAAACCACCATTTGTTGTTGAGGTTAGACACACACACACACACACACACACACACACACACACACACACACACACACGTCTTTATTAACTCTTATTAATGACCATTTTCTAGATTCCTGGTAGGAACGGTTCCAGTCACCACCTGTGGTACAGTACTAAGATGGTTGAAGTACCGGGGACCAACATTGCTTGGAATGAGGTAATGCTGTTTGTGGCAAAGTGGCGTCCATGGGTGCTTGATTTCAACCTCACTTCCTGTGCCCTTAGGTCACCATGGAACCACTTTTTGCCATACGCAACTCCTTCCCTTCTGACCTGTTGGTCTGTTCATCCACTTCCTTTGGTGGGGAGGAAGAACAGTCTGAGTTTATTGTGCCTGGAATGGGAGCTGTCACCCCATTGGTTGACTTTAAGGACTCCAAGTGGTATTACCTTAGGTTTGGGATGAGGTTAGTAGGAGATGTGGGCAGTGGTGGGTGTAGTGTATAAGGAGTACTTCACTGAACAGGGGGGCCAAAGTTGTCAGTGACACCCCTCCTCTCTCCGTGGCAACGTGTATCACTGACCACCTCCCGTTGACTGCACCAGATACGTCAACATGGCCGTTCAGTGGTAGCTGTGATGGGTGAGTTGTGGCGATTGGGTGTCGATATTGCATGTGTGTGTGTGTGTGTGTGTGTGTGTGTGGGTGGGTGGGTGTGTGTGTGCTGATGGCTGTTTTATTCCTGTAGGTCACGTTATGTTGGCAGTGTGGTAAGCACTCTTCGCTTAGCTACTGGTGACCACGGCGACTACAAATTACAAGCTGTGCTAAGTAGGAGCAATTCAAACTGTATCATGGTGGACCTGAAGCCTGAGTGTCTGATAGTCAATCATTGCCCACAGCCAGTTGTGGTTAGCCTAGGAGGCAGTCCTGCTCACAAAGACGATGGTGATACCAGCTTCCATCTTTTGGCGGGTCAAACTGAGGTGTTACCAGGGGAAGCGGTATGACACCTGTTGCCTTGGTGATTTGCTTGTTGTCAAGGGGTTGTGTACACACACACATGCATGCACACACACATGCACATACACACATGCACACACACATATACACACATGCACACATGCACATGCACACACACACATACACATGCACGCACTCACATGCACACAAACACACATGCATACACACACACATGCACACAAACACATGCACAAACACATGCACACACAAACACATGCACACACACGCATGCACACACACACGCACACACACATGCACACACACATGCACACACAAACACACATGCACACACAAACACACATGCACACACACGCACGCACACACATGCACACACACATGCACACACACATGCACACACAAACACACATGCACACACACGCACGCACACACATGCACACACACACAGTTCTCTTTAAAGTTGCAGAGCAGAAGTGGCCAATGGGTTAGTTCTAAAGTTATAACCACACCCACCAGAACTTCTGAACCAAACGATGGAGCAAAGGGAGGAGGAGGGTACAGACTGGAACCAAAGACTCCACTGAATGTGATCCTGACTTCATCTCAGTCAGGAAAAGATAATGAAACTGAAATGGTAACATCCTCTGTGTTGATGAGATTATATTACTCTATATTACTTCTCTTCCCTTCATTCCTTCCCACCTTTTCCTCTGTCCCTCCCTCTTCTCACTCGCCACCATCCCCCTCTCTCTCCCTCCCTCCTCTCTCTCTCTCTCTCTCTCTCTCTCTCTCTCTCTCTCTCTCTCTCTCTCTCTCTCTCTCTCTCTCTCTCTCTCTCTCTCTCTCTCTCTCTCTCTCTCTCTCTCTCTCTCTCCCTCCCTCTCACTTCCTACCTTCTGTAGAATCTAGTTGGAGAGCTATCTGTGCTGTTCAGTTGGCACGGAGGGATGGCCATAGTACTCCTCACACCATCCACTGTCGTGGTGAACAGCTGCCCAGACACACTCCACATACGGCCTTGTGAGCTGAGTGGCTTGGATCGGGCTGACGAGGGTGCAGACACGTGTACCCTTGCCGTTGCACCAGAGCAGTCAGTGGCCATCTTGCTCTGGCACATAATGGCCGAAGGAGGAGGCACGCAGGCAGTTAGGGTACAGCATGGTGGTGCAGGCCATGGCGACAGCTGCTGGTCCATTCCCGTGTCTCTGTCCTTTGTCAGGCGCTCATTTGCGCTGCCAGCGTGCAGAGGTGCCTCGGGCCCAGTCCATTGTGTTCTCAGCAGGCATCAGCACAACCACACGACCTACGTTGTCATCTCTGTTGATCGGTCTCCACGGTTGCTCGTGCAGAATCTGTCCGGTGTTCCTTTGGAGGTGGTGGAAGCGGGTGTCCAAGGTGTTGATGCCGCACCTCAACTGGTGCTGTCTGGCACCGAGGTGGTGTACGAACCACCTTCCCTTGCAGCCACTTATCCGGTCATCCAGGAAAGGGTTCTCCCTAACCAGCCGGCATTTGCGCTGCGGTTGAGGAAGTGTCCTGAGCAGCAAGAGCCGCTACCCATTTGGAGCCCGCCCCTCACTGTATCCAGGGAGGACCTCGAAACGTCTGTCACCCTTGCTGGGGAGGAGCCTCGTAGTTTCTTTGTCTCGGCCCACCAACGGGGAGACACAATCCACTTCGCCATCATGTGTGCAGGCGAGGCAGCCTCCCCTCTGCGGGTGCCCAGCCCTCCCTCCGATGAGGTGTCCATCTCCTTTTCTCTGGACCTGTCTCAAACGGTCCTTTGTTTGGACGATGAGGCCTCAGACCCAGCGTCCCTCCAGGAGGTTGTTCGTGTAGTGGCCGACAGGCTGTGTCTGAGGTACCGCAGCACTCCGGTGGAAGGCGGGGTAGTGGGTGTGACCCTGGCATCCATCCAGGTGGACAACGTTCTGGAACACGGGGGTCAGGACTTTGCCGTGGTGCTGCTACCACGATCGGAGCACGTCAGACGACCTTCACTTGTTGTCAAGGGGGAGCCTCCCCCTTTGCTTAGGCTGTCGGCCACCCACCGAGCGCACTCGTACCACTCTGTGGATCATCTCTCCTTCTCCCTCGAGCCCGTCACAGTGCAGGTGGAGGATGCACTCATCCGCAAGGTGATTGACATGGCCGGCACATTTGGGGTCCCCGAAGGCCTCAGGGTCCATGAGGCGGCGGCCACAAAGCGTGCGCACGTCTTCCCTTCAACGCCCCCCGTGGGTGTGATATTGGAAGCCCAGCGAGATGTCGCACCTCTTGTGGTCAGGGAGATGGTGATCGAACCCATCTCCTGCTACCTCAGCGCAAAGCTGTCGGTGGGGGTCTACCTGTCTTGTGACAGTACGCACTTCCACTTCCCACTCTACAGGCTCGGCTGGACCTACACCAACTGGACAGAGCTGCTCCAGCTATTGGGGGCCCACTACACGTCCTCCCTCCTCACCCATGTGGGGTCGCTGGTGGGGTCCTTGGACCTCCTTGGGTCTCCTGGCACCTTTGTGAGGAGCATTGGGAGTGGTCTGAGGGACCTCTTTGTCTTACCTTACGAGGGGATCACCCGGAGCCCCACCCTCTTTGTCTGGGGCATCGGTCTAGGGACAGCAGGGTTCCTATACCACCTGTCCTCTGGGGCCCTTAGATCATTGGTCAACTTCTCCTCCAGTGTCTCTCATAACATGGAGAGGTTGTCCCTGGACCCAAGCCACGCCTCCTACTTTGAACAGAGTCGCAGGTCCCGTCCTCCGTCTCACTTCATCTCCGGGGTGACCGGGGGCGTGTCCAGTTTTGGTGTGAGCCTGATCAGCGCTGTGGGGGGCCTGGTGGAGCAGCCCCTCCGGGGGGCCTACGAGGGGAGCTCTGGTCTTGAGGTGGCCCGAGGGGTCCTGACGGGTGTGGGCAAGGGTCTGCTTGGGGTGGTGACGAAGCCAGTCGGTGGAGCCATGGAGCTTGTGTCCCAGACCGGGAAGGGTTTGATGCTGGGAACGGGACTGACAGAGAATGTGCGCCAAAGGCACCTCCCCCCTGGAAGCCATGCCGGTACAATGCGTAGAGTGGAAGCCATTAATGTGGGATCAAGTTCTAGGTGTGCTGGGTAAGTGATGTGTGGGAGTGCATGTGATGTGTGGAGTGTATGTGTGCTAGTGGGGTAGTGAGATTCAATGAATCCATACTCGTGTAAAGTCCTCCAGTTTTTAGCATAGATTGAAAAATTGATAATATTTGGAATTTGACAGCGTAGGAATGAGCATGTTGTGTTGACTTGCATTGCTTGGTTCCATGGAAATACCAGAGTAGAGTGCATCACATAGCAGCAGATGGTGATGACTATAAGATGTAGGAGACCTGAAAGCTGTTGAGAAGATAACATGATAACATGTCCCCTGTTGAGAAGATAACATGTCCCCCTGTTGAGAAGATAACATGTCCCCCTGTTGAGAAGATAACATGTCCCCCTGTTGAGAAGATAACATGCCCCCCTGTTGAGAAGATAACATGTCCCCCTGTTGAGAAGATAACATGCCCCCCTGTTGAGAAGATAACATGTCCCCCTGTTGAGAAGATAACATGTCCCCCCATTGAGAAGATAACATGTCCCCCCATTGAGAAGATAACATGTCCCCCCATTGAGAAGATAACAGGGAACACATATCCCTATGAAGAATGTCACCTAAGATGTTAAGAGAGCTGACGACCATTCCACTGTACCATACCACAATCCTGGTTCCTCCACCCCTCATTTTTATTGTCACTCACCACACTACCAACCTCACCCCCTCACCACATTGCCACACCTCATCAGCACACTGCCACAATGGTTACCTGTACTTTCGTCTAGTTCATGTTATAGATGGTGTTATTGTTGGGGTTATTGCATATGGGATAGAGGCAGCGAAAAGGGACCTAACGAGATATTATTAAATTTTCCAGGAAGGAGCATCAAATTTGATGCTTGCAATTAAAATGTAAAATTCAGGCCACTGTAGCTCTGTGATGGACAGACTAATTTAGAGAGGACATAGGTGTCTCGGTAGAGTATCAAATAATTTGAAAACTTGAAAAAATTACACTAGGTCCCTTTTCGCTGCCTCGATCCCATATATATATAATATTATATATATACACGTTGGGTTAGTTATCATGTCTGGTTAGTGAATACTGGTATCCGCCTCTATTTTCCACGCGTAGGGAGGCACTTGCCGATATTAAAACAGTAGGTTGAAGTTTAGTTCAGATGATAAAGGTTAAAAAACTGTAATTGTCTGTCAGTAAAACTGTTATCGTCTATTCCTCAAAACAGGAAGGTACTAAAAGTGAGACAGTATGAAGTGCTCCTGTGTTGCCCTGCTACACATGTCATCGGCGAGGGGCAGGAGGCGGCACGTCCCTGTACGCTCATCCTGACCCCCTCGGCCATACACCTTCTCGACCACACCTCAGACCTGCTTCACAGGAGCTTTGATATCAGCCGCTGCAGCGTTGAAGTGAAGCCATCCACCAGTCCCTCATCATTGCCCAAGTGCTCCGAGCTCTGGATACAAGCATCATCAGAGACAGCCGCTGGTGCAAGCGTAGGGATAAGAGGACTCCACACGGTGCAGGGTTACCTGGAGACGCTATCCCAGCCACCTTCCCCGTCGCAGCCCACTATTGAGCTGGGGACCCTTGCCCCCCGCAACGTGTTACTGCCCCCTGCCCCGCATGACGTGTTACTGCTTGAGACCCACCACTGCTCTCAGCTGATGTCACTCCTGTGGTCCCTGCTCAAACATCACAAATGCCCTGACGCAGTGTTCCTTGTGCACACACTTGACCTCTGATGGTGCTCAGAGCCCACACAGACATTGTACATACCGGTTCAGTTCATAATATTCAATTTTTAAATTCATTTGCACTATTTGATTGATGATCTTCAAAGTGGGGACATTGTCAGTGTATGGTCTGTGGCTGGTTACAAGAACGTCTGTTTACTGGGTGTGAATTTGCTTGCCAGTAGACTACCACTGTCCTTCAGAAGTGCTTGTTTCTTGGCTGCGGTTACAGTTCTCGATATTTCAAGGTCTGTATCTCGGTTGAATGGTTTTCTTTCCTCCTTGCATACAACTTCCGCCTGTATAGATAGGAACATGCATGCCCTGAGGGCAGCTATGCAGTGGTGGGGGGAGGTGACATACTGCTCTCTTCTTCTTGTGAATTTCAACAAGGCTTTCTGAGCGATGCTCCTTCTAGAAACGTGTAAATATTAAAAGAAAGATGACACTGAAACCATAGTGTGTGTGTGTATTATATACTATCAGTAGGTGATGATGATGCATTAATAGTATGCCTGAGACAAAGCATGCACCAATTCACACCAAGGTTTCCACCCAACCCTCCCTCCCCTCCCCCCCTCCATACCAACTAGCAGCACTTTTACCATTCCAATACATACAGTCTAGACGTTATGAGTGAGTGCATGCAGTGATACACTCCCCCACACCATTTGTGCAGGCATGTGGTCAAGACAGCCAACAAAAAAAAAAAAGCAGTTACCACAGCTAACTGCAGTTTGACAAATGATACTTATGGGTCCAATAACAAGCCCTTGAGGTAGAAATGCATCACCTCAAGAGCCTTAGGGCAAAGTTTAGTGTTGCATACCAAGGTAACAAGTAAGGGAACCTTTGTAATCAACGGTAACAACTGCTCCTCCCCATAACACACAGCAAGCTACGTACAGCTAAGAAAGGTGTTAGAATAGGGAACATACAGTGGGAACATACAGTGGGAACACATAGTGGGAACATACAGTGGGAACACATAGTGGGAACATACAGTGGGAACACATAGTGGGAACACATAGTGGGAACATACAGTGGGAACACATAGTGGGAACATACAGTGGGAACACATAGTGGGAACATACAGTGGGAACACATAGTGGGAACATACAGTGGGAACACATAGTGGGAACATACAGTGGGAACACATAGTGGGAACATACAGTGGGAACACATAGTGGGATTTTTACATTATATTCTTCAATACGTCGCCTCATTTCCTTGTTCCTTGCTGCCTCCACTGCATCATCTTCGACTTCTTTTTTCTTCTTCTCTTTCTGTGGCTGCTACTCAGAAGGGAAAGACAGGGAGGGGAGGACATGGGGAGAGATGGAATATTGTAGGAGGCAGCAACTCCACAAAATCTTTGCCATGCATACATATAGCTGTGGATACCTCCCCTCAAGGAATGCAATATAAACCTGGAAATTAATTATTTGTGGGCATAGATTAAGTGTTTGAATGTGTATGCATGCTAATGTCTGTGTGTGTTGTATGTGTGTGTGTGTGTGTGTGTGTGTGTGTGTGTGTTGTGTGTGTCTGTGTGTGTGATATGGCATACCTGGGCTTTCCTTTCTCTATCGGCTGGTGTGTCAGTCCAAACTGACTGGTCCCCAGGCTCAAAGGCAGCTTCTCTGAATTTCCTAGGCCCCAGACCTTTCCAATCATTTTTGAAGGTGAGCAGTGATAGAATACTGAAACATACCAAACGTTTTCTTATTAGCAGGCAGTTCAAGCATCCATGATTCCCTTTCAGGTTTTCCCTCTTCCCTGTCCTTTCCGGGGG
Organism: Eunapius fragilis; assembly: GCA_963681505.1. Taxonomy (NCBI): domain Eukaryota; kingdom Metazoa; phylum Porifera; class Demospongiae; order Spongillida; family Spongillidae; genus Eunapius; species Eunapius fragilis. Next base: position 1,821,215 of record OY811985.1, read on the forward strand.
AAAACCCGAGAAATTGCAGTAACAAGTTATAACATGCATTCAGTGGCCAATGATATAAGAATTTGTACCAGAACACAGTATGGGTGTACCAAAACACGCACACCCACCCTTTTCCTAGGGATCAAGCACCACGACTTACAGGATCAACAAAACAACAAATCTGTGTACTCAATCTATGTAATTAATTACATGGTCTGTACGTCTGTTGGAATGGGTTAAATGTTCATGCTAATTGCCAGACACCTTGCAGGACAGACTCTGAATACCTTCCCAGATAACTTCTCCTTCATTGTCTGCGAATGTTTTTCTATTTCATGCCTTCTCCTCCTCCTTTCTGCTTGCTCCTAACAGTGGTTAGCACCTGCACATGCCAACACGTGTGTGCTATTGGGCGGGTACCTACACTTTCCTCTTCTCCTGCCGGCATAGGGCCAACCAACTCGTCATCTGGATTGAAAAGGAAGCAATTTTGTGGTGTCTTTTTGGTCCCCTCTTACGAAATACCTTCACTGCCGGGCTCAGATGACGAACTCGGCGCGTTGGGAGTACTGCTTTGTGAGATGTACACTGGTAGAGTAGGCCCGTATATTGCCACTGGAAGTGCGGGGCCAAAAGTCTCTCTTTGATTAACACTTGGGGTAGACTCTTCCGGACAGGGGGAGGAGCGTGGTTGGCTACCTTCCACTAAAGGAGGCGCTTCTTTCGCACTTTCTTCCTGCTTAACTGGCCCTTCTTCCTTGGTGCTCACACTTGGAGGCAGCACAGGTCCAATAAAACCTGCCATTGCCTTGGCGTATATATACGGCCGCGCCTTTTCTAATTGCGAGCACATACTATTTAATTTCGAACTGTCCATGATTAGAGGTGTGTTCTCTGTTTACAAGCCAAGGGGCCTTACGTCTGCTGATGTCACCAATAGGATAAAAAAGATCCTGATAGATGGGGTGGCAATGGGGGATCGTCGGAAAGCTCCCAAAGTCGGACATGGAGGTACACTTGATAGGAGTGCAGAAGGTGTCTTGGTGATTGGTATAGGAGAAGACTGCAAGAGGCTGGTGAGGTTTCTAGTGGGAAGTAAATGGTATGAGGTCACCGGGGAATTTGGAAAGGCGACTGATACTTACGACAGTGAAGGTGTGGTAACATCCTCAAAACCTTTCAATCACATCGTACCACACAACTTGCAAGCAATACTCAGGTCTTTCGAAGGGCAAATCTTGCAAACTCCGCCTAGGTATTCTGCATTGAAAAAAAATGGCAGGCGGCTGTCGGATCTTGCCAGACAGGGAACATTAGTAGATGTGGAACCAAGACCAGTGGTTATTCATTCCATCGCTCTCCAAAGTCTGGTCCTCCCGCACTTCACACTTAGGGTGCATTGTTCATCTGGGACATACATTAGGAGTCTGGTGCATGACATTGGTATGAAAGCAGGAAGTGTTGCTCATGTGAGGGAGCTGTGCAGGACAAGACAAGGTTTGCGTGTTCACTCTTTGTATGGTGCTATCGACAGTCATTAAGTTCAATTATTGCATGTCCACTTCAGGACAATTTGTGGTGTCTGATGCACTGAAGGAAGGCGATTGGACACTCCAAAATATCATGAGAGTCATTGAGATGTTCACTCCAAACCTTCTTGGGTGTGATTGAGAGGAACCATCTGGAACGTCAGTGCATGTGTACGTGTGTGCATGCTCCAGTCCACTGATCAATTTCATCAAACACCTGACTGAAGGATGCATGTTTAATACGTTTGCGTCTCATGTCACAGCTTCTTGCACTCTGCTTAGCAGGACTTTAACTGATGACAGTAAAAATACATATTTTGACAAACAAAAAGTGCTCAGAGCTAGGCTGCATGAATATATGTTTCTCCTTGCACCTAGACGTTGGTGATTTGAAATATTGCATGCAGTTTCTATCTCGAAGTCTATGGAACTGTTCCAAATCAAAGGCTGCATGAAAGTGCGAAGGCTGAGTTTGGTCCTCACCTGAGCTAATGCTTAGGTATCTGTTTTCCAGGTACCCATTTGTTTTTTAATAACACGTCATATATGTTTAGTAGTACGGTAAGTTCTGTTGTGAATCATTCTGCTCTGAGTATATTTTGCTGCATATATGTATTTATAATAGTATAAATAATCATAATAATAGATGATACAACAGATGATTACGATTCGGCTCTCAAGTGACGTGGTTGCAGCTGATGATCTGCGTATTACCCGTACTAGCAGAGCACTAGCAGAGTGCTGACAGAGGGACGACTTGCAAAATCGCGACAACGGTTTGCGCGCAGTTGTGAGTACACCCCGAGAGGTTTGCCATGTTATCAGAAGTGTTCAATTGCGTTGCGTATGCTGCAGAAACGAAATACAGATGCCATTATTCGCGCGACAAATCACATGCTACTGTAAATCTATTACCTGCGGTACTTTTTCCAACCAGTTGCAGGTCGGACCTTTTGGTTTCATAAAATTGCTGCGTGCTCACATTCGTTACGGTGTAACCGTTACTGGTCGTCCACATGTATAGTGAAACTGTAGATGTTATGGTGTTCTCGATGGCAACGGAATCTTCTGTGGAACTGACGTAAATGTTCTGCGTTAGTGCCGGATTTGGCGCGCAAGTTGCAAGGGTGATGGAAGACGGTGTTGGAGTTGAGTTAAATCCTTCTGCAGAAAACAAATAAGTGCCGCGTAACAACTGTTCATTTCCCAACCCCCACCACGGGCGGGGAGGAGGTATATCCTTACCCGGTACACAGGCAGGGCAGCAGGAAACGTATTCGTCGATGGGAGGATGCTGTCGTCCGCATGGGACGGGAGGAGGACATGGGAGCTTCATGCAACGCGAGATGAAGCCTCCACTTGTTGCTGCCTGCATTTAATTTAAAGTTGGTCACAATCCCCCGGTCGCGAGGTTATTTGTCAAAGAAACGTACCATGCAGCTGCACGTGATGCACCGTATCAGACCGACGCCGGGAACGATAGGGTTGTACGTCTCTCCTTCTAGAATGACACGTCCAGAGTTATCCGTAGCAAGGCAGCTGCCTACATGCAAAAGTGGCAAGTTATTGTGCAGCGATGGATGAGTGTTGTAGCATCTACCTTTCTTCGGCGGAGAGCATTTATCTGTGCTTGACGTTGTGTCGCAAGTAGCCGGAGCACACGTTCGATTGATGCAAGTAACATTACCCTCCTAAGGAGTGCAAGCCGGTTCGTGATAGACACACACACAAATTAAAAGATAAATAAATACATGCACTGCGTGCGCGTGAAATAACGTTGCACTCATAGAAATATACATTAATTAGCATTAGCACATGTATATGTTTCAGACAATCCACAATTCAGATGTTACATATACTCGTTTGAGCAAATGGCTCTTTATACAATTACAACTAACCTCCTGACACAGGCATTCTTCGCTGCAGACTGTAGTTTCATTAAAGTGAAGCGTATAATTAAATGATTCTCCAGGTTTGTAATAGGTTCCATTCCACTGACAACGTTGAACTGGTGCACACACCGCTAAAGGCAAGACATAAATTTATGTACAACGCGTGCTCTCCAATACATCATACCTAAGTGCAGAAATGCCAGCAAGAGTACGCTTCCGAAGATCGCAGACATTTTTTACAACACTTGTAGATGCGGCGTAGACTCATTACACACTTATATATACCAAAATAAAATGCCAAAGCCGATCACGTGATGTCATCGTTTTTGTATATTTTACATTCCTTGGCTGTGGACGATTTCCTGCTTAATAACTGCAAAAATGATGCGTTCTATTGATTACACAATTAATGTTATCCGGTCACGCCACAACTGCATTTTAAATTCACACATGATCAATTGCTGACCCAAAGGGACCCTTTGCACCGTCTAGCTCCATTCATAAGATCTGACCGTAACGATGTAGCAACACAAAACGTTACATTTGATAACCTTATGGGTACAATAATATATAATGGAACAAAGGAAATTTAAAACCGTTCCGCGCAAATCGTCATCATTAACTACTCCTCCTAAATTTCTTCCGTGAACTCGAATGGCTCTGGGGGAGGCGGCTCTTCGCCTTCCTCTTGCTTTCCTGGAACAACAACTGCAAAAGGAACAGCACCAAAGCCCATCATAGAATTCAAAACTTCAACCCCCCCCCCCCCCTTTCAAGGCAGCACAACCCCAGGCTGCTGCCCGCACCCTTAGAACAATTATGCAACTAAAACACAGCACCCATACAAATGCACGTGACAAGTTTAGTTACCAGGCAACAGCCTACTTAAATGCAAAACAACTTGGGATACTACAAAGAAACAATACACCGAGCGAGAACACACACAGAGACACATACATACCACTGCACACATGCAAACACAAATCTCACCTTTGACTGGTTCCATTAGCTCTTCCGGTTGGGAGTTATCCAAGTGCTTTAACATGATGACACCTCCGACAGATACCTTGTCAATATTACAGGCACGGTTAACATTTAATTCTAAAGTTATTCTATGAACCAGTATGAATATACTGATCGCATTGTGGCATTGTTATAGCGAGTTGTAGGAACATAAAGCAGGTATGATACATCACTCCAAAGAACTCTTATATACATGTATATGAAGTGAAACACTACCTAGCAGCATGTCATATGTTAACTAACTCTATTTTTCAGTGCAAAATGGTTTGCCCCACAGGCTGGGTCACCATTTCTTTTGCATTAAAATGAATACACATTTATATATCACCACCTACAAGAATTAAATTGCTGTAACGATGCTTTATTATCTGGAAAGCGTGTGTGTGTGACACAGTTTTTTGCAGGTGCACTTGTACATCATAGTGCACGACCGGCCTGTTAAGGAACAGGATTCTCAGCAAACTTAACTGCCAGAGTGTGAAAAAATATGTGTCAATCCTACATGGTAGGACCACCCCCCCCCATTAACCACTTGGACGGCACATCGTAAACCTGACCATTTGAAAAAAAAAAAGGCAGCGAAAGGCTGCATTGCCAAAACTCAAATGAAACAGCAATACTTGACTATATAGGAACTGATTGAATCTATCCAATTCCACCATACTCCAGTCAAGCATCGCAGAGCACAGTATCCCATAAATCCTTTTAATTATAGTTTTATTGGCCAACCAACAAAACATTTGTTCCAAATTGGTATGAGTTTGCTCCCATAGTAACAATACATTAATATACAATTTCCACAAATCACACACACAGTCACACCCAAAAAGTGACTGCTTACCGGCTTCAATGGTGCATAGTGGCATCCTTCAGGGAGAGTTATGACCTTGAGCTGTGGATAGCAGGTTAAGACACTGGCATAAAACACATGTCATGCAAAACAAGAGGCCAGCCTCCCAATATTCAGGCACTGACAAAATCACACTGCATTCACAAGAATCAAAAACCAACATTGATAAGCAGTATGTGACAGTGACATTGACAAGCAGTAAGTGACAGTGACATTGATAAGCAGTATGTGACAGTGACATTGATAAGCAGTATGTGACAGTGACATTGACAAGCAGTAAGTGACAGTGACATTGACAAGCAGTAAGTGACAGCTGATCAGGCACAAAAGAAGCTGCAAACAACTTGAGAGAATAGTAAAAGCATGCACATGTGTTCATTAAAATACCAACAGGCCAGAGATGGTAGAGCAGATGGTAAAAGTAAGTGCAGTGTATGTATCTACAAAAGGAACTGAAGGGGGGGGGGGCAAGGAAAACTGTATGGATCCCATCGTCCAATATTGTGGAGCTTTATGAAACTGATTTCAAAATTAAAAAAAGGAAATATAAGGGATTTTAAAAAGGGGTGTAGGGGATGGTACCCCCTGCCAAAATTACATTTTAAGTCTTTCTTTACACTTCCGATTCACATGGCAGTTTTGAAAGCAATTTCTAAAACCTTCAGCGATGTAGTTACTGTTTTAACTCAGTAGTTCCACAATTTGTTTAGCAATAATTGCGATAGGCGTGGCAGGTTTAATCAAATGGATCATGCAAGTGGGCATTATAATTCTAATAATTGAATAAGCATTGCTTCTATCGAGAAACCCATCGCTAGCAAGGAATCTGTTGCTAGGAAGCCATTGCTAATTGAGGTTACATGTGGGTGAGAAAGGGGAATAGGATGGTGGGTGGGTACCTTCATAAGAAATCAGACAATGGGTGTCAAGAAAATATTTCTCCCCCCCTTCCTCTAAAGGAAATTTTTTTTTACTTCAGATACAAGATACTCAACATGGTCCCCGAGCTTTAGAAAGATACTTCTTACATTACAATAAAAACAAGCATGCCATATTGTGTGTTCTTATGACCATGTCGAAGCAGAAAAGTGCCATGACAATGGGGTAGTGTTTGTTGAGATAGACATAGATAGTTAATTAGGGCTGCATGCACTTCTCTTATGTACACATGTTTACAAGGTCGGTAACATAAGCTTCAATGGCGTACTGGCTGGGTACAGTACAACATTGATGCAGCATTAGATTTTGCCCTTTAAGAGCTGGCATAATGCGACCATATGAATATGGCTACGCAAGTAATGTAACTACCTTAAAGGCAGTGATCAAATTATTATCTTAACTTTGTAATTTAAGCAGATGAGTACCGCTATAGCCATCCCGTAAAAAACATCATATGGCATTTGCTGTCTCTAACAGTTACCATTACTGGGCAGCAAAGCATCTCTATCAGAAGCGCCTATTGCCACAGGGACCTTCCTCCCACCCAGCATATAATTGAGTGCACAGACTAGCCGCCATCACCTCCCCCAGCATAGTACAAAATACACCCCCTAGTTGTTTTTCATTCTTTACATGTCACCTGAACTACAATATAAGTCGCCAACTCACTTGAGCTGGAAGGACTCGAGCTGGATTCGAAAGCATAAGGAAGTCTGGCTCTGGTTCAGCAGCCTTCTTGTCGCCATCTTTTTTGGTTTCTGGTTTGGTCACTGCTGTACCTTTATCAAGGTCATCGTCATCTTTGTCATCCTTCTTAACATCAGAAGTGTCCATCTTGTTGTCTCCATCCTTCTGAACCTCTGTGGTGTCCATCTTGTCTCCACCAGGCTCATCTTTGGACTGGCAGGGGACAGATATAGCTATACTAACTAGTACAATGACCAAATAAGTGACTATTTGATCACACACACACATTCACATGCCCATTCACCCCCTACCCAAATTCCATGCACCAGCTCAGCCCACACACACTCCCACCCACCCACCCACCCACCAACAACTTGCATACTTCTTCAGTGTGCTCTGCAGCCTTGCTTGCACCAGCCTTCAGCTTCCGTTTGGTGTTGGCCTTAGCCACCACTGAGAGTACTGCAGTAGCCACCTTTTAATAAGGGATCCAATCAACCATGCACACAGGAGACAGTTTTACCCGACTAGCCATGTCACACACACACACACACACACACACACACACACACACACACACACACACACACACACACACACACCTACTGATAAGTATTTTAATCACAGGCAGAGTAAGACAACATAAGTTGCCAATAGCAACCCAACCTAAACTCCAATCCTTTAGTTTTGACACACACATACACACAAGCACACACACAGACATACACACATAAAGGGTCACAAATATCACTACCCAACTACTCGGTTTCCACCTCCTGCACAATCCATCTTTCCACTCCACAACCTTTCCATCGCACGTCTCTCCCTTTTCAGCTATACTCTCACATTACTACACCCTGTCCCCTCAATCCCACTACAGTCACCATGGGGGTCCCCAGTCCATGTATTCACTCTGTTAACTGCATGACTGCTTCTATGTGAACAGGCGATGAGAGGTGATGATGGGGTTTACGGTGGAAATTGTAACCAAGCACAAGCTCCAATTGACCTCCCAGTGAGACTAAAGTACAAGGACATACTTCAAAGGAAGATAACAGACCACCAGAAGGGTATTTTCCAGCAAGGAAAAAGACTCAACGTACACACACAAAAGGTCAGAGGGGCTATGGTGTTTAGACTAGACCCCAAAGCACAAACATAGCAGGGACCACCCAGACCTTACCGTCTACCCTCTGTGCATGCAAACGGAGACTTGTTTTGAATTCAAACGACTGAGCTCACATATGTAAAACCACGTCACAACAGTTCACATCAAGTGAATGTACAAGCTTGGGTACAAATGTCTAGTAATCTGACTAATACACATACCCGCTCCCCTTTTCTGCACATATACATGCGCACACACATACATGTACACACATACATGTTCCTGGCAGTTGAACGCAGTAAATGAGATTGAAACAATGCCCCCTCCTGTATGTAATTGGTTGTATAGCACGTGATGTGGCCACATGGTAATGGAAGTACATAAGGACATGTAGATGGCAAGCAAGCGAGTCTATGTTGCAGTGCAAGTGCTTTCTGGAAACTTTAACATAGTGCTATTGCATCATGGTGTTCAGCTAAATAGCAGGTGTGAACCTTTGTGTGTTGATGGTGATGTCAGCAGGTGTGACCTTTTGTGTGTTGATGGCGGTGTGAACCTATGTGTGTTGATGGCGGTGTCAGCCTACATGTATGTGTGTTGATGGTGGTGTCAGCCTACATGTATGTGTGTTGATGGTGGTGTCAACAGGTGTGAATCTATGTGTGTTGATGGTGGTGTCAACAGGTGTGAACCTATGTGTGTTGACGGTGGTGTCAACAGGTGTCAACCTTTGTGTGTTGATGGTGGTGTCAACAGGTGTCAACCTATGTGTGTTGGTGGTGTCAACAGGTGTTAACCTTTGTGTGTTGATGGGGTGTCAACGGGTGTGAACCTTTGTGTGTTGATGGTGGTGTCAACTGGTGTATGTGTGTTGATGGTGGTGTGAACCTATGTGAGTTGATGGTGGTGTCAGGTGTTGATGGTAGTGTCAACCTGTGTTATTGATGGTTGTGTTAGCCAGATGGCTGGAATCGATGCTTCTGTACTGTGTGTGTGTGTGTGTGTGTGTGTGTGTGTGTGTGTGTGTGTGTGTGTGTGTGTGTGTGTGTGTGTGTGTGTATGTGCTGGTGGTGTTAGGCTCAGCGTCTGGAACTGCAAGGCTGCTTTGCTTTGTTTTGGGGGTAAATATACATTCTAACCCCCCCCCTCCCCAATCAGTGGGTTTTCCCTTGAGGAAGTGCTTCCTTAATGCTTAATGTAGCCATTCCTCTCTCCCAAAAAAAAGGTCTGTTGTGCTAATACTTTGAGTTTTCTGTGCTGTGTGGTTGTAGGATTTGAGTTAGGGTTATCAGTGGTAGTGTTGTCTAGTACTAGAAAATATTACGCACACACACTTCATATCATAGGTGGACCCAGCATTTACCAAAAGGCAGGAGCCAAGCCTAAGAAAAGGAGGCGCATTTTCGATTTACTTGTACATATTCAAACGGTATTTTAGAAACAAGCTAATTGCATAAGTTAGTTAGTCGTTGGGGAGGGGTCCCCCTCCCCCCTCTATGCAAATAAATGCACTCATTGGCTGAATATCCTCCAATACAATTCACACGACAAGCACTGCTCTGAGGTGTGGCCTGTTTACACAAGCCCCCATATCAAAAATAGCATTGCTAAAAATAGCCATCACACCTTGTCAAAAGCTTCACTGTTGCTTAGAGAAACCACCTTCCACACTGGTAGGTATTAGCAACCAACTCTCAAAACAAGACAGCAAATTGAAGGATACCAGAATCAAAGGGTTACATTAATTAGTCATCCCATATCATATTGTTCACTTCTGTCACTCTTCCCATTTTAGAAGGTCACACTGTCCCGCCTCTCTCCTGTTATAAAGATTGTCCCTTCTCCCAAGGTACCTTTCCTTTACACTCCCTACTCCCACTTTCTCCCTACCTTCTCTTTCTCCTTCTCTTTCTCCCTTTCAAGAGGAGCTGGGTAGCCGTACATAGACGGCTTTGCATTGGAACAGAATTCCATTTTGGGCATCTGGAATATACAAATGCATTTGACAAACTGCTCTCAAGCTTCAAATAACATCACCTTGAGGTCAGCATTGAGGGCAATGAGCGCTGCAGGAGTGAATGCCAGAGATAGAAAGTGACAGAGAGGATACCAGAACCAGAACTGGGAGAAGACCAATAGACCAACCACAGTCTTCATGTGGGTGTGGCCAGTGCGAGACTGTAAGGAAATAGTCACATTGCGGCCACCTTGTGTGTACATGTGTGCATGTATGTATGTGTGTGTGTGTGTGTGTGTGTGTGTGTGTGTATGTATGTATGTATGTATGTATGTATGTATGTATGTATGTATGTATGTATGTATGTATATATGTATGTATGTATGTATGTATGCAGGGAGTTGTGATATTAATAGCATTGTCCATTTAGACCACGACATCGCTTGCATCACTATAAAATGCATTGGAAGTGATATCGCATATATATATATAATTAGTGCACATACACACACACACACACACACACACACACACACACACACACACACACACACACACACACACACACACACACACACACACACACACACACACACACACACACACACCAGCATCAATGATTCCCTGGGCCAATATTGCACCAAACTTGGCCAGAAGATCCTCATGTTTGTCACTGATAATCTTTGCATAGTGCTGCCTGAAAAAGGTAACCTTTGGGCACACAGTCTCTGTCTGCTGGATGAGGACCATGGACGACGCCACCAGTGCAGCCTGTGACATAATCAGTCCCAGTATGACGTAATGAAGATGATGTGGGAATGCACCAGATTGCCTTACCTGCTGCACAAATGGCACAGGGTCACTGAGAAGTGGCTCCAGGATGGACAAGGCATCCTGAAACAATACAACAATCAATAACATTTTAAAACCCCAACCCCCTAATTAATCCATCTAAAGGCAGCAATCTATCTGGTGTCAAACTCCCACTAATGCCAATTGACTCCACCTATACTTAGTACAAACATGTTGAGAATGCTACCCTTAAAAAATAAACATTAACTCCCTCTAATTACCAATCTCAACCCCACCCCTAAAACGACAAATAACCCTTGGGATACATTAACTCTACACATGTATAACCCTTCCCCCTTCCTCCCCTCTGATTAATATTACTGGCATTAACCCTTCCTCCACTCAAATTAATGATCACGCAACACACCTTGTTTCCAGTACCGGCACAACCTATCCCAAGAGCCATGGCTGATCCACAACGAACGTGGGCATTGAAGCTCTCAGATAGGAGGGACACCACATGGGGGCACTGTTCTGGTGTCCTGGTGGGTATTATTAAAGAGGGCTCAATGCTCAGGGAGACTTGGGGGATAGCAGTTGTCATGGTTGCTGTACCTGAACAGTATGAATCCCAAGCACATGACAGCTGCCCTCCTCACATCATCATCAACATCACTAACCTAAATAGACACGGAAGTGAATGATCTCAAGAAATATCTTTTAACAAATGACATACTATTTCATCACCGCAATGCTATGATAAACAATTCTGTCATCAAGCAGCTATGTTTCAACCAATTTATGCCTAAGAGGTAGCAGAAAAAAATGCAGGTCTTGGACTGCAGACACGGTCACTGGTATCAATGACAGTGCTGGTTTACCCTTTTGTGAGGGTTGACATATGTGTATTGGCATATATGTATTTTGCAGGTTTTTTTTTGGGGGCAATATTATTACTTTTCATATTTTATTTTGTATGGTGTTATTAATTCATGTAGAAAGAAATCATTCTGGACAATAATAAAATAAAATATACCACTCTTACAAGAGCTCTGTCATTGCCTGAAGAACTGCATAAGGTTGTAATTACAACCTCAGCAGTTACCAGCAGTTATACCAAAAGCAAGGTGTGGGCTTAAAACAGCACACAAGCAATTTCCAATGGCACCAAGGAGCACTTAAGGAGGAAATGTAGGCAGGTGAAGAATGTTTGGAGATGACTATGAAGCCCGAGGCCACCTAAGCTTAGGCTGAGGTGGGCTTGTTCCCATGCGGGGTGGGTCTATTGCCGTTAGGCTGAGGTGGGCTTGTTCCCATGCGGGGTGGGTCTATTGCCGTTAGGCTGAGGTGGGCTTGTTCCCATGCGGGGTGGGTCTATTGCCGTTATACAAACAACTGCTAAGGGGATGCCGGTATATGACAGTAGACCAAAAATTAAGCACTTTATTGCTAGCACAAGTTGAACTACAGATGCAGTGAGCTCCGTTACAAGGAGCGGTAATCATGTGCTCACACCAGCAGATAGAACAGATGCATCATTGAGGCTTGGAGCTCGATTCACAATCATCTGCGATGGAGCATTGGTAGGCACAGTGGTGGCATCGCAGCTTTCTTCGCATATCAACATGTCATAGAAGAGAGTTTACTGAACAGCTGCCTTTGCGGCTACGTACATATAAAGCACCCATCAATATAGCAGGGCCTGCAAAGCAGTGTATTAATGCCAGTGTTTGCTGCAGGAGGGTGGGAATGAAGCTAAAAAGGATGGCAGTGATATAAACCCAGCGTGTCATCTGTCCTAAGAATATGTGCAATGTGTGTGTGTGCCACAAGAGAAAAACGGTGTCTTCAGATGTATCCAAAGGTTCATAACAAATATTCTACACAACTCATCGTAAGGATCATAGCAGAGACACACTGCAAGCATCAGCTTCGATCATATTCATCAAGCTTAGCTTCAGCGATGAAGTGTATAAGAGCAAGCAAGGAGGAGCCTTGATGCTGTTAGACTATGTAGTACCCAATTTCAATAAAAAATGTTTTGTCTGGAATGAACCACAACTAATGTAAAAATGTCTCAACGAAACCACTTCAAATATCAAAGCTATAACTCAGCCTGCAGTTTTTGAAGCTTCCAATGATTATTTCACTTGTAAATGAAATACGATACTTTATTGCAAAGTGTTTAACCTCCACATTGTTAAGTTGCCGTACATGGTCATTCATGTCAATAAAAAATGATCATCTTTTAAAAGTGATTTCACACCTGTTCCAGTTTGCCCTAAACACTTTGGTTGCTAAACTGATATGAATGTAAAAAATAATCGCTGTAATCAGGATAGTTCGGAAATCAAATAATTTATTATTGAAGTCTATAAATAAACATCTACGCAATAAAAGATTATTGAGAAATGTAACTGTAATGCAAAACTAAGTCAGGATTGCTAAATTCAGTATGGTGTTTTGTCTATAAAGTTATATCATTGCCTCAACTATGCTTAGGACATATTGTCCTATACTAGTAGCTTAACCTCCAGTTTTGTTGGCAAAATTACCATGCATGGTAATGCTAATTATTGCCATGGTCAAATGGCCTTTAACCCTCCATTCTTCCCAAACAATGCAAGATTTGAAAATGTTTGAGCACTTAGAACAATATACAATAAGGTCATCCACAGGGGATTGGCTGAATAAAGTGACTTATATGGTATTAAAACCTCTTGATCCATTGCTGTTACATCATGTAAGGTTGCAAGTGCATAAATTAGAGAACACAGTGGCAAAAGGCTCATTGATATTGACTGCTGTTACAGAGCACTTTTGAGGATAACTCACTGGCCCTTACATGCCTCACACATGGCCATCTGTTGTCTCTTATAGTTAATCACCTTACTGTACGTATGTAGTTCCGCCACAATGGTATTTGAAATTTGGTCCCACAATGATGCTAGGCAGAGGCGGATCCGGGGGGGGGGGGGGGGTTTGCAACCCCCCCTTTCATATATGGTAACGCCCCCTCTTCTGCTAAACAGCCCCTCCCCCTTCCCCGCTTTTTGTATCGGGCCTGAAGCGGGCAGCACCCCCCCCTCCCCCGCCTTTCGTGTCGGATCTAAAGCGGACAGCACACCCCCACCCCCCCCCCGCATTTTGTATCGCGGGTCTCAACCCCCCCTTTTGGAAAACCCTGTATCCGCCCCTGCTAGGTCATGCAGTTCAGCTACAAAAGTTTGGTGCCACCTATGGACATTATGGGACCTATCTGTTAAGGAGCATGCATGTAATTTATAGACCCTAATAGACCATGTCATATTACATTATTGTTAAAAAAAAATCCTAACTAGGTGGTTGTCAGAAATGTTGCTACAAAAAAGTAACCCTATGAAAGATCAATCAGCCTCTAGTTTAACATAAGGTTACCTGGTAGTGATGAATGCATTTGTCAGTTCCAGTAACTAGTTACATCCAAAATAACCGAGTGATACCATCTCATTTGCATAAAGTTTTCCTGTTGCTGGGGTAATACAGCAAGGGTACTGCCTCAGGATGGATAGCTACATCATGTGTAATACCAGCATGAACTAATATCTGAGCCATTTTTGTTACAAGGCAAATACTCCCATTTAGCAAAAGAATGACAAAGTTGAGAGAGACCACCATGAATATTCCCCACCCTTCACACATCATAATCCGCATTTTATAACAATGCAACACTCGATTTCCAAATGTTGTTGTGTTTTGGTTATTACAACGTACCACACACACACACACACACCACACACACACACACACACACACACCCCAGACATGCACACAACAATGTACAGTTATACTCACAGCAACATGAAGGAGACGTCTAATAGCTCTATTGTCACCAGAACCACAGTATGCCATGGCAACAGTAAACATTCCAGCCCTTCTTAGTAAAGGGTCCTGCAATAAAAAACAAATCAAAAACACATAGACGAAGCAGACCACATGCCCGCATGTTTCTGGAGCTAGTTATGCTAATTAATAGCGCATAATGTACAGAACCACACATACACACACACATAGGCACACACACATACACAGGCACACATACACAGATATTTAACACAATGCACAAACCTTGTCTTTGAGCAAGTCTTGTATCACGTCCTCAGCTTCTTCTAACTGTCCATACATCACCTATAAAGGCAGAACCATAGTAAGTACACTCTATGCGAATGAACAATGCACCAATACAATGATACAGACAACACTTCCTTGGTACCAACACGATGCATGCAGACAACAATCCCATTGCACCAATTCAGATCACGATGCACAGACAACACTCCCTCAATGTCAGTACAATGCATACAGAAAACACTTCTTTAACTAAAGCCACACTAACCATTGCTATGCCAAGAGATAGACCTCTTTGAATTTTCTCATGCTGTGTGTCCCTTGCATACTACCAGGGGCCAAAGAGTGAGTGAGTGTGTGTGTGTGTGTGTGTGTGTGTGTGTGTGTGTGTGTGTGTGTGTGAGAGAGAAGGACAGAACGGGTGTGATCAATTTTAAAAAACAATGTCATGACAACTTACGGTGACCATGTGCTCTAGTGCAAGAGCAGATTTGGTTCCCAGCATAACCAGACCCATGGCAAGACCTGCGGCTTCACCAATCACAGCATCATCTCTGGTGTACAGGTTCTCCTTCAACAGCTCATAGGCCTCTGCAAGGACAATGTTACTGATTGGATGGTTACTAACACTAGGAGAGGTGAATATAGGACTAAAAAAATCAAAGAAATGTTCAAGGAACATGTTCAAGATAAAAGGAGGAGAAGAGGGAGGAAGTACTGAGGTAAAGACAAAGAATGGAGGGAAAGTATTGCAGGGGAAATTTTAAAGAACTGGGAAAAAGGAAAGAAATGGTGGAAGGAGGCATAAAAGTACATTCAATCACCATTACAAACCTTGGTTGGCTGTGCCCATTGCGGCTAGACCAAGTCCCAGGCAGCCACCATGACGAACAATCTGACAAAAATAAATAAAATTGAACAGAAGACTTAATTGAGAGCCTGCTGGATACAACTCATTCCACAACATTAAAGGACAGGCACTCAACCAAAGCAATCCCGCCACATTAGGCTTGTACACATGTCATGTCGAGCTTTTATTTTTAGGGCAAGATCAGCCATGCTGGAATGTAAATATAAACCTTCCTAATAACTCCCCTCCCCTTCCTTCCTAATGCCTCCCTCCTAATAACCCCCCCTTCCTTCCTAATGCCTCCCTCCTAATAACTCCCCCCCTTCCTTCCTAATGCCTCCCTCCTAATAACCCCCTCTTCCTTCCTAATAACTCCCCCTTCCTTCCTAATGCCTCCCTCCTAATAACTCCCCCTTCCTTCCTAATGCCTCCCTCCTAATAACTCCCCCTTCCTTCCTAATGCCTCCCTCCTAATAACCCCCTCTTCCTTCCTAATAACTCCCCCTTCCCTCCTAATAACTCCTTCCCAATAACTCGTCCTGCCTCCCTCCTAATAACTCCCCCTTCTCTCCTAATGCCTCCCTCCTAATAACTCCCCCTTCCCTCCTAATGCCTCCCTCCTAATAACTCCCCCTTCCCTCCTAATAACTCCTTCCCAATAACTCGTCCTGCCTCCCTCCTAATAACTCCCCCTTCTCTCCTAATGCCTCCCTCCTAATAACTCCCCCTTCCCTCCTAATGCCTCTCTCCTAATAACTCCCCCTTCCCTCCTAATAACTCGCCCCTTCTTCCTATACTAATAACTCCCCTTCCCTTCTTCCTATCCTAATAACTTCCCCTTCCCTCTTATCTAATGTCTCCAAATAACTCCCCCTCCTCCTAATGACTCTCACCTGATTGCCTCCCTCTTAATATCTCCCTCCTAATATCTCCCCCTAATGCCTCCTCCTAATACCCCACCTAGTGCCTCCTCCGCCCTTCTAATATCTCCTCCAATCTCCCCAGTGCCTCCTCCTATACTTCCTCCAATCTCCCCAGTGCCTTCTCCTAATACTTCCTCCAATCTCCCCAGTGCCTTCTCCTAATACTTCCTCCAATCTCCCTAGTGCCTTCTACTAATACTTCCTAGTGCGTCCTCCTAATACTTCTCCGATCTCCCCAGTACTTCCTCCTAATACTTCCCCCTCTAATACCTCCCTCCTCCCTTAGCAGCCTGCAGCTCGACACGCATGAGCAGGCTTCATCCTTGAAAGTCCCACAATCTCCACTACTACGGCTCATGGACATATCATACAGTTATGACCTTAAAGAGAATCCTACATGTTATTCTGCCAGTGGATCACCCTGCCCATCTTTGGACCTGTCTATCAGTGGACCCACATCGGACTATTGGACCACCCTGCCCATCAGTGGACCACCCTGCCTATCAGTGGACCTCCCTGCCCATCAGTGGACCACCCTGCCCATCAGTGGACCTCCCTGCCCATCAGTGAACCTCCCTGCCCATCAGTGGACCACCCTGCCCATCAGTGGACCTCCCTGCCCATCAGTGGACCACCCTGCCCATCAGTGGACCACCCTGCCCATCAGTGGACCACCCTGCCCATCAGTGGACCACCCTGCCCATCAGTTGACCTCCCTGCCCATCAGTGGACCTCCCTGCCCATCAGTGGACCACCCTGCCCATCAGTGGACCACCCTGCCCATCAGTGGACCACCCTCCCAACCTACCCACCTACCTACCTCACTGTCACCGGCTCTGATCTCCTGTGATAGGTAGTCCATAACCCTCAAGCCATGGTTAGCATGTATCAACCCTGAGTTCCAATGCATGAACAAGTTCAACAACAGACCCAACAACAAATAAAAAGGACTCACCGATGGCATACAGACCTCCTCCAGCCACATAGGGACTGGTGGAGTCCTTAGGCAGATATGCGCTCATTAGATTCAAGGCCTCTTTCTCATGACCCTGTGAACAAATCAATTAGTATTCAATGAAAATACCCCAGACTGGTACAACAGTATGGACGTTAATATTTAACTCCTGGCATCCTACACATAGGGAACACAATTTAAATTCTTAGTAAACCCCATATGAACAGAGAACAAATTAAAAAATAGATTATACTGTAGAAAGGGTCTTGAATGAAGATATTACTGGTACTTTGTCAAGAATTGTAAAATATATTACTACACATTGGATGGAATGATCAGTTTTGAAAAATACCAACAAGCATTGTTTCAGCTGCATGTTTTGGATAGCTAAATGAATGTACCCAGATAAGCAGACCTGACAATGACAGCCGATGGCAACGGTAAAGACTGGAAGGATGCAATATCACAGAAGCAGGTTGACAACAGCAATGAGTATTAAGATTCATGCAGATAACATTGCAATATGATAACACGATAGCTTTTCAAGTCATCATCTGCTTTCCAAATTATACAGTTGATTTAAGATTTGATCATCCTGTGCAAGCTTGAAGCAGTTTGGGAACAGGGCAAGGCGTATTTGGACAAGATGAGTGTACTCATTCAACGTGCAACCAAATACCAGTAATATTCACAGAGCCCAATTCCAGTGACCTAATGTACTGAAGATGTCTGCAATCAAAATGAGTGATATTTAGCTCTTACCAATGAGAGAGATATTTGTCTGCAAACATGCACACTATGACCAGCTGAGCAGAATGAACTACTGTACTACTGCAGCATGATGTCTTAACTATAAGGCTGGCAGTGGAGTATATGAGCCAAAAAAGGTTCATTGCAGTAGATTAGGAAGCTGGAGTAGAAACCAAGTATGTGTTTCATTGCATTTAGAGAGTATGGCTTAACACATACATCACACAAGTGGTCCTTTAGGTGTGATTAGGATAACCCATCAAACCTATAATGACACGTTGGCCCAAGTATTCAAGATTTAGGACAAAATATATGGACAGCATAGTGGAAATGGTGCAATGTCCAGCAAAATTTTATCACTAAATAAATTGTATGCTACATACATCCATATATCTTTGCAACCATACAATCAGAATGCTTCCCTACACTTGTTCCCACACAATATCACTGTATGAAATCGATTTGGTGCTCTACATATGTCTGCTGCTGTGAGTTCCCAAACCAATCATCAAGTTAGGCCCACATATCTTGTAAATGCAGATGTGTATAGTGGAGTCTTGTAGCTATTGATTTGTTCAGTTCGCCGACTTAAATGCTATCTATTTCTATGCACTGTAGACACCCCCCCCCCCCCCCATACATTGAACAGAACATGAGCCCTTTGCTTAATAGAAGAATGGTTGCTTCGTCTAGTGTAGAGTCGGACGGATTTGCTAAAAATCATTGGCATATATCGACGCACTTTGCACAGCAGTATCTCTGTAAAACATACGATAATCAGTTAAACATTGCTCCAGCATCAATGACATTATGTGACACTGGCAATAACTGCAATAATTCCCAATGTGATAGTCGTGATCTGATAGGTTAGACGCTCCACAGCCGATGCTCATCTCTATTCCAACATCATGTAATGTGAATGACGTTGACACACTCTTCAGCTAGCATCGCATTGTAAATGGACAACATTAAGATCAATTAAACAGCTACAGGACATACAGTACCGAACTTGACACATTTAAGAAAGTCATGGAGGTACGTGGAATAATAACCTGATGGGTTGGCCAACTACGTACTCATGCATGAATGTATGGTCCATTATGACCCTAGCCACACCCACTCCTTACATAGTGAATAAGTCCCATGCTTGCAGTGGCTGAAAATTTGGACCAGTTTGAAGCCTTCTTCAACCACTCCAGGTTTTCTCTGAGGAACTGGTCGCTGGTGGTTCCGTAGTGCATGAATCCATTAGATATAATGGTGGCATTGTGTGTAATGGAGTAGTTTCTACTACCCTCCTGGATAAGGCCAGTAACAGGTGGTGGTGAAAGAGTGGAAAAGAGAAAGGAGAGAAGGAAAGAGAATGAAAGGATAAGAGAGACAGGGATGAGGGGAAGAGAGATAGGGGAAGAGAGAGGGGATAGAGGTAGGGGATGAGAGAGCATGGTGAGGGAGACAGTACAATTCATCAGTGCCCATAACTAACCTTTGTATTCTTAAGTATCTGAAGGTCTGTGCGATTGTTTCTGATGAGAAACTCTTGGTGAAGGGCAACAGTATTCGCTCCTCCCAGAATCTCATCTATAACAATAAGTCTCTGTGCCCATTCCGAGCGTGGCTTGGAGACAGCAGGTACTGTCGTACTGGCCTCTGGCTGCTGCTGAGGTGGATCCACCTCCATCCCCTCTCCTGCCTCTGTAGAAGGCACACCCTTCCCTTCTGATGCCTCGGAGGGCTTCTCCACAGAGCGCTCTGCAAATCAAAACAGCATCAGTCCACACTAAGTAGACTGACCAATCATATATGATCGTACAAAAACGTGAACATCGTCTTGTCGTAAACATCACACCTAAACATTACACCAACCGATGATTGATATACATTAGACATATATTATACGAAACTGATTAGTTAATTACAGCACTCTTGCAAAAGTAAGGCTGCAGCAACTATGTAACACATTAGGCTGTCCTACCAGGCACAGTTTCCCCTGCCTGCCGCAGTGAGTGTCTCAGAGCATCCTGGACTGCTCTCTGGTAGTGTTGCATGGCACTCTCATACATGTCAAATGCCACCTGGTATGCCACCAGAACATCATCCTGGACCAAGTATTGAGGAGGAGGAGGAGGAGGAGGAGGAGGAGGAGGAGGAAGAGGAGGAGGAAGAGGAGGAGGAGGAGGAGGAGGAGATGGAGAAGAAGTGGAGTAGTTCATACATGTACACTAATGGTCATGTGAACTGTGCACAAGCGATATATGTAAAACAAAACACACACACACACAAACACACACACACATACAAAAACATATACGCAAATGCACTCTCTCCCCCTTCTCTCTCCATCTCTCTTTCTCTCTCTCTCTCACACACACACACATACCTTGGTTCCTCTTGCAAGCTGCTCAAGAACCTGAGCTGTACTTTCAGAATCATCAAGAAATATGTAACACTACACTCATGTGATCATGATTTACAGAGAGACAAGAGTTAGAAGCTCTTTCCAACATCCAACAGCACACCTACCTCACACATACTAATGTAATCTGGTGTACTCAATTTCTGGTACTGCTCCACCAAGACGGTTAAAACCTAGCAAAAACACAGCAATTTAAAAAAGCTTTGCAAACAGTTTTGTGGAAAAATTGGGGATCAAACCCCATCGTCCACAAGAAGTTCTTCATCAACTCACAGTTCGCCTGAAATCAGGTGTGTTGATGAGAGTGAGTGATATGCCAAGGCAGTAGGAGAGCATGTCCTTGATGTTGTCCTGCAAGCACCAACAATGATGGGTATGACTATAACACGTGACTAAAAAAAAAATCACTGGTTCCCACCTGGTTTTCTTTTGAAGGTGGAAATTTTATTTATTAACACCAGATCTGTCAAAATCAAACAGTTTTATTTGGCCTATTTAATCGCACTCACTTTTAGGAAAATTAGTTGGAAGGGCTCCAACTGCCATCAATACATATGTCCATGTCTAGACGATGTCTGAACTAATTCCAGCCTTGTGCACAGGGTCAGTGTTCGTTTTAAGTCACAAGGACAAGACCATTGCCAAAAAATGGGACACTAAGTCATTACTAGTACGCATCCATCATGATCACAACAACTTGCCAAGTAGTGGACTACCCAATTATAGTATAAAATTGAGTGCGCTGAGATTTGGAAATGACTAGCAGCAGGTCAAGGTCATTATTCAGCCTAGAAAGGTTATCTAACTAACAGTGTAGATTTCATTATTATTTGCAAATACAAGACATTAGCCTACACAGGCTACATTTTAGATATCTAGCTTTAGAGGACACCTATTAGTCTCAATATCATCTCTAGGTCCACTACAACATCTAAGATGTAATAATATGCACCTCAGCTGTTGGCCTCCTTTGAAGGTGGTCTGCAGCACCATTGCTTCCCGAGAATAAATGGTACACGTTCAGGCTTTACCTGATGTTGTGGCTCTGATTTGCTTTCTTCCTGCTTGCTTGCATACCAGCTATGGTTAGCTGACTGCAACACTTACAATGCAGATTGCATAGATGGTAAACATAGTTCCTAGACTGAAACTGATTACATCCCACGCACAACGCAAACAGCTAAAGTTTGTTTTACACGTGAGCTACATAAAACATGTGGTCTCACAGAGCTTCCAAAAGAAATTCAAAGCGTATTTAGACCTGCTCTAAATGGTCTAGGAAAAAAGTGTCTTCAGCAACACTTCAAGATCACATAAGTTCATATCATGTCACTTTGAATGCATACCATTTAACCCTTGAAGTGCGGAAGGCACGTTTTTGTGCCCATGAATTTGATGCAGAATAATGTTATAGTCTCACAATTTTAAAACAACAACGCAGTTTCATCAATTGCAGCTGCCACCCAGAGCATGTTAGTGTACATGTACTAAATATTACTTTATTGATATGGCCTTCCATAGAGCTAGACGAATTTGTAAACAGGCTTCTTTCCGTCTGGTACACATGCAAGAAACCCTGCGCGCGCTTGGAATACTGTTACAAAATAAAACCACAGACGGAAAGAAGCCTGTTTACGAATACTTCTAGCACTATGGAAGGCCATATCAATAAAGTAATACCCAGTACATGCACACTAACATGCTTTGAGTGACATGTAGTAAATATCACTTTATTGATATGGCCTTCCATAGAGCTAGAAGAATTCGTAAACAGGCTTCTTTCCGTCTGTGGTTTTTCTTTGTAACAGTATTCCACATGCGCGCGCGGGGTTTCATGCATGTGTACCAGACGGAAAGAAGCCTGTTTACAAATTCGTCTAGCTCTATGGAAGGCCATATCAATAAAGTAATATTTACTACATGTACACTAACATGCTCTGGGTGGCAGCTGCAACTGATGAAACTGCGTTGTTGTTTTAAAATTGTGAGACTATAACATTATTCTGCATCATATTCATGGGCACAAAAAGGTGCCTTCCGCACTTCAAGGGTTAAGGCGTTTCCGCACTAGCAAAGGCAAACCGGATCGATCTGCATGTGGCCAATTAATAGTACAACGATCCCTATTCACTGACTAAATAAATTCATTGACCGCAATGCGGATTGATCCGGTTTGCCTTTGCAAGTGCGGAGACGCCTTAAAGGACTGCTCAAAGAAGCAGGAAACAACACCAAACGTCTTTGCAATGTAATGATATACTTTTCCCGGCAATTTGTGTTTTTTTTTTCTATGTTCGATGCTACAAAAATTTACACAGATCTGGTGTTAAGTTGTGTTAAAAACACAGCTGAAGTCACTCACTGATCGGGTAATAGCTTCTTTCAATACATCAATCCTCCTTGTTTCAAAGGCAATACCAGCTGCCTGCTTGTACTTGCCATCATCAAAACACCTCTTGAACATTCTGTCCACTATTGACTCCAAACAATGCGGATCGATCCCTTTACCCCTCCCAGGATCTCCAAGGGAACCTGTTGTTCTCCACTGGGTATATCTGTCTATGCACTGCGCTGTAAGTACGAGTGTGTAGGTGTGTGGGTGTGCAAAGCACATGTTCATGTGCAAATGTGGAGGTGTATTGGTTGTGTTGAGATATATATATGAACAACAATGCAAACGAAAACGTGCACACAGAACAAGAATACATTATCCATCGCATCACAGCACAACAAGACACTATAGCTGGTCACAAGATAATACAGACCTGTGACTGTGTGCTGGGATCATCCATTATTAAGACACAGAAGCATGTACACGTATGCTTCAGTTTCCGCCCAGACTCATGTGACATATCAGCACTCTACAACCTCTACTTCAGATTTTCAACACTGCATACCACACCATTTCTTACATTTTGGTGCCTTACTCACACAGGGGTACCGGCGTTATGAGGTCCAATACCCCACGGGGGTTTTAAAAAAAAAAAGCCTCATCTTCAGGTAGGATCGTTCAAATTGCATCAAATTCGGAGCGTACGTAGGTGTCCTGCCACTATCGAGTTCTTCTGTTTGTGATTTTTTATTTTTACTTTGTCCATTATGAGAAAAATTCAACGGCAACCGGACACCCTATGTATTTGAATGCTCATACCTGAAGATGTGGCCATTTTGAACCCTATGGGGTATTGGACTTTGTAACGTATGTGTGCAAGACACCAAAATGTATTTTCGCATGTGTGGTATGTAATGTTGAAAATTGGAAGGAGATAGCTCATAAGATATATTGGATGCTACATATATAAATCCTCACTCTAGGGAACATACAAAGGGCATTACCACAGGTTAGGAGTTCAAAGCTTAAGTAACTTCCTGCATGAATGTGCAAATCGCTTTAAAACTATACGTAGAGAAGGAGTCATGTAGCTACTGATCTGCCCTGTTAATCAATATTTATTTTACCACCAAGGTATAGCTGTGTGAGATTTTCCCACTCCAATGATTTAGGCATCCGCCTCTCATTGAATGAGGACAAGTTTGCCTAAATCACTGGCACGAAACACCAGGGATGATGTGCACTTTGCAGAGCTATATCTTCATAACAGATAAAGTAATATGCGCACCTGATGTCATGCATAAAGAACAAATGTCCTTTATTAAGGACACCTAACACATTTTAATTTTGGAAACTGTGTTTTAATATGGTCAAGTTAATTGGCATAAAGTATCTATTTATAAATGCGCGGATAGTCTGTCTGTCTGTCTGTCCGTATGTGTTCGTTTTTTGAGAGTTTGGTTGGGCCGTTTTCGACATTAGTGGGCTCTTTCATTTCCTTTCTACGATGTGCAGACGGTGACGGGCTTACTTTCTTGAATTTTACACCTTTTTCTCTCTGTGTTCCTGTTCCTGCTGTTAAATTGCGTGCATTCAAGTATTTAATATCTAACATTTAATTATCCCTGTTGCATTGTAACTATGCCTGCGGGTGTAAAATAAATGAGTCAAAATCACGTCCCAGTTCTAACGCTAAAAGATTTGTAACAGCACCTAATTATAAATGCACAAATAGTCTGTCTATCCGTCGGTGTTCGTTTCTTGAGCATCTGGCTAGGTCGTTTTTGAGAAGAAAAAAAAGTGTATGGACTCTTTCGAACTTCAATTCTTTTTCTACGATGCGCAAACAGTGACAGGCTTACTTTTTTCCAAGTTCTCTCTGCATGTTACGCGCATTCAAGTATTATTACAACTATGTACATGTAAACCAAAATGTCATTGTAATAGTAATGGTAATATACTCACATGAAAAATGCATGCAGAGCTGCATCGGGCCTCTAGTCATTATAAATGGGTTATGGAAACATATGCCAAAAATGTCATTATCTATGCTTTTTATCACAGTTTTGTTGATATTATGCACATACATAAAATGCTTGATGACTGATCTTTAATCTGATTCCTTCACGTCATGAAATTATTTCCATTCAAAAGTTATCCAGGTCACATCGTGTGAAAATCTAGTACAAAATTGGTCCGAAACTATTGCCATTTTTTGTTAACATTGCAATAATAACCTACCACATCAAATGTCTGTCCCACTCTATAACTGAAAGATAACTATTAATGATTTTGCACTATGATGTTTCTGACAAGTGAAAAAAAAAAAACACTTGTCCCTTATACAGGACAAAATGTGAGATGAATAGGGGTTAATGAAAATAAATAGTTCTATGTATGTACCCATTTTGATACGATTTGCACACTCCTGCAAATTTAATCTTTGAACCCTAGGGACGAAATGGTGTAACCTTGTGGTTGTGGTAGCAAGGCTTCATATAATGTCATTAAAAACGTGACTTGCTTCTAAAGGGACAACACAAAACGCAACGACAACACAAAAAGAACACTTTTACTTTCATTTTGTGTTATAACATAGCACACTTTTAGAGAGAAAAAAATGCTTGTGCCCACATCTCATAATGGCACCAATCATTTCAGCATTTATCCTTAGGAGTGAGATATATGTATGACACATCGCGCAAAACACAAAAGTGACATAAGGCTTGATAAACTAAACATCACCTCACCAGGCCAGACATCTAATATAATTGTAGCTGCAGCATTTCATGTCAAAAACGGGCCACCAGAAAAAATGCTTTATATTTAGCACAGCTTTGCCAACCATTCATACGAAGAACACAGATCAATTGCATTCAGGTCTCTAAGGTCTCCGAGGTCTCATATAAAATCACTGACATACAGCCAGCCACACCCACATTTTCAAAGAACTGCAAACATTTAAAAAGCGGATTGTTGTATAAGAAGCATCATTGACTCAGAGGCAAA
Source organism: Eunapius fragilis (assembly GCA_963681505.1). NCBI lineage: Eukaryota > Metazoa > Porifera > Demospongiae > Spongillida > Spongillidae > Eunapius > Eunapius fragilis. The sequence goes on from OY811985.1 coordinate 1,847,313, forward strand.
AGTGTCATACAAGAACCTGATCTGAAAATGGCAAAAGCAGTATCTCGAAAACAGTATGCCTTTATGTGTCCACGAGAGACCAGCATGCATTCCAGCAAAAACTATACACCAAGTTTGTGAATAACAAGATATAGCTGTAAAATGGAGCAGCCCATGAATGAAACAATCCTGTATTTAGCACACTATAGTGCACCAGCATGTGCTAAATTTCCATTCGTTGATGCCTGTTTCTTCCTTTTTTACACCACTATTGCTTTGCCATCCTATATCTTTATAGAAGATAATGTTTTATTTACTTGTAAGGAAATTTTTTTGGAAGCCCAAAGCGTTAAGGAGATATATGATATAGTGGTCATAACGCAATAACATCATATACAGGAAGGGTAATTTGTATTATATGTACAGACCATATCAAAAATCACACCACAGGAACAAACCACATGATGACTTACAAATAATGGTTTCAACATATTCAGAGGTTCCATTCACATCAAATTTCTCCCCTGCCCCTAGTGCAAACATCAAGGCATCTTGAAATGATCCGAGATGGTAGTACACCTGTCCCATGAAGAGGAAAGAAGGCTCAAAAAGGTGTTACACTCATTAACAGAATAGAGACTGGGTGAGAAGCACAGTACCAACATGGGAAGTAGTGTACTACCACACATGGGAGGTAAGGGGGGGGAGGGGGTGGGTGAGAGCAAGTAACACGAAGACACGGATATTTCAGTGCTGAAAAAAAGGTCTGTTCCATATTTTACAATCGCTTAATGTTGTTAATCATGCACCTACACCACAAATGATAATACTTCCTCAAAGAGAATGCATTTTATTCACTAATGTTCAAAAAACAAAGGATTGATATTACAGTTAATGCAGTGGGGGGATAGCATTAATCAGAATGGCACAGAAAATGTTTTTATGGGGACCTGTATGACCCATGATTGCTTTAATCACCTTACCTCTCTAATACCACACGTGCACTGTGTTCATGCGTGTGTGCAAATGAAGTGTGCGTGTAAGTGTGATGTGTGTGTGTGCACATCAAATATACATGTATCTCACCATACCTTTGATGCCACCAATGCACAAAGCTCCTTTTCTGGGAAGTCATCACTCTCGTAAAGCTTCTCTCTATCATAATACATGCACACACAGGATTATACATGCACATGCATACGCATCCCGACACACACACACACACGCATGTACGCACAACACACACGATACACTATCCACAACAATACACAAGACATGCTTATATCAAATTCGTTTAAGCATGCTTACATTAGCTCTATATCTTCACATATTTCTGCCCAAAATTCGTCCACCAGTTCATTCAGCCTGTTCAATGCGAATATCTTCAGCTCATTCTGGGGGTCCTTCAACAGCGCAAGAACACCGGCTGCAACGAACATTTGAGGCTATCAGTTTGAGACTAAGTTTAGAATGAAGTGCGCTCTAAATGGAACACGTAAACGTTGTGGTGTGCAATACCACTACAGAGAAATTTTTGCGCGCACTGTTCTGTTACAAGTACTACCTACTTACCTGAAGAAGTCAAATTTGCTCCAGCGGACATTGCGACCATCATGCCGCACTACTGGGTACAGCTGCTGTTTTATATTGGTGACGTCAGAGCGGTACAACTGATTATTCACTATTATTGTCATTTAATAATGCACACCTACGCTATACGATCACAGCCGCGGAAGTGTGCCAAACTTCCGGTCGGTGAAATCACCTTCATGTTTGGCAACCGTTTACACGAAATGCAACAATATAAAAGGTATGATTTCATCTAGTGAAGTGCCGCCACCTAATTGTATACGTTCACAGGGAAAAAAGCGTCGAATCATTTAGAAATCATTGGGTGATTGAACAGAAAATCACACAAAAATCACACGCTTCTACTGATTTTCGTGTGATTTTCTGTTCAATCACGCAATGATTCGACGCTTTTTTCCCCTGTGGTTGACATGCAGCGTGGCCTGATCCTTCTTACCCGCAATTTTCATATCCCTCAACACCTAGGGGTCGGTGTCTGTGTTTTCCTGTTTCTGCCTGAGCTACTGTCCCATGTACCATGGTTACCAAGGCGATCAAGGGCTGTGTCTGACACGTGTCCACCCTCCTAACTTCCACAGCAAGCACGAGGAACCAATGGGCCTAGCCTCCACAGCAAGCATGAAGAGAAATGTCCACCCCCGTGTATTCAGTAATCAGTTAAAATGTATCTTTTTATTATTGAAGTGTAATATTTATAACAACATGCACAGACCACAGTAAGCAAGGAACAGAACAGGAACAGGGATAAGACACCACACCCACAAAACACAAAAACAAAATACATACTTATACATGTACAGATGCAAGTGCTCAAAACGTCTTCCATTCAGCGTCGGCCTAAAGAAACCGCCATAATTTTAAAACAGATGCAACATAAAAAGTAGATTATATAAACATAGTAATAATGTTTTAGGCTATAATTAGCTTTTCTTTCACTCTTGAAGTGCCAGAAAAACAATACAACTGATTTCATCATCTCCATAAAAGGAGAAGGGGAGAAGAGGACAAGTGAAGGAGGGAAGGGGGAGGGGGAGGTGAAGCACTAAATATCCTATTAGGTAATAATAACAGTTGTGGGCGTTTGCATGCAGCAATCATCTTCAGGGTTATGATATGATTATGAAGGTCCTTGCCAGAAGAAGGAATCGAAAATACAATTTTAGCACCTATTGAGTTAGTCATTTTATGCCTAGTTCAGAGTGCAATAGATCCCTTCGATCGGTTTGTATGGGAATTAATTCTCAGTGCTTCGTATTGTAAAAGCACTGGTACATTTATTATAAACTGATTCTGTTTTTCCACTGCAATTTGAGTAACTTCATGCACGCGATGCCATACCGAAGATATACGACCGTTCTTAATATTAGTTGTACACGATCGTTCACGTAACTCATAACGTGTTATATACTTACGTATCCGGGTATGCCATTCAAGATATTCAATGAAAATTTCGTTATACGATTCACATTTACTTTTTTTGCCTTGTCAACAATTATGAAACATTCTTTAACTTGTTGAAACTAGGTTCGTACCCAGACATAACCGCTGCGTGACTGCGTGGTGATGTAATACATCCGTTAATTCTTGGTATATAACGCGTGGCAAACCTTTGTCGCGCACTTTGAAACACTGGTACGCGGTGAGTCTATTTCCATTTACATGTATTCCTTCTTGTCGTGTTTCCCTCCCTCCCATTCATTTGAAGACAGGATAGATTTTAGGCGTTTGGCATCATTAATACTCACCGTTGGAGTACAAATTACCCCATCCCTGAGGGCACCCTGTTGTTATATTTGGCAGTATGTAATTCGCCTACCACCATCACGTACGCGTGCCTTCAACCGGCATTGAACGCTATGTTTACCTAGTACAAAGTGCAATTCATGTGTCGGGAAATCTATTTTGTTAATGAGCCTTAATTCGCAACCAAAATGTATATTTAAATCTGGCATAGATGTATAGCTTGAAGTTTCGCCTCCGAAAATGATAGGACTTCATTTGTGAGACCTTTTTAATGAAGTTAAGATGTCCTGCTCTAGTCCTCTCTTTTGTAACTGTCTACATTTAGAAATGCACTAGTGTGAAGCGATTGAATATCTTTTTAAAAATGTATAGTAATAATGGTCAAGCATGAAATAAACCTAGAACCAGAGCATGCTGGGTTTACTTCAGGATCGAGGTCTTGGCCTGACCTAGTGAGAATGCATGGCTCTTGCATTTGCTCAGCTAGCCTGCCAAAAAGGTCACCAAGAACTTTGGACTTAGTAGTGTTGGTTATGCATGCCTATAGCTAGCCAAAAAGGAGAAAGAATTATATGCTTTTACTCCCCAAACACCATACGATTCTACAGAAAGGGGTACACAAATCCAGCCAAGTTCAGTGCATTTAGAATCATTTTCCTCATTGAATATCAGAACTACTAAGTAACTTGTGGCTGCACCTTACATGCAGGTATATGTTTCTGCACACGATAACTGCCGTAGCAATTGTTGTCATAGTTTGGGAAAGCAGTAGGAATACTAGCTCTTATATTTGCAGTATTTGGGTCCTTTTTGTCAAGCTGATAATTGCAGGGTACCTGATGGCAAACATTCTTTGCTATTCAGATATACTCAACAACAAGGAATCAAAACCCAATCAGTATATAAACCTAAACCAACAACAAGGAAGTATGGAGAAAGGTAAAGTTTGCACTATGTTAAGCAGTTGCTTCTTGAATATGTGGCAAAGATGTGCTTATATGGTAGTTCAAATATTCTTCATAAAACGATTTACCTCAGTTAATACAATTTTGTGAATCAATTTAAGGACTCGCAACCATTATATGGCGTTGACGCTCCGTCTGATGTTTATTGCTGCTATGAAAGATCTATCATATCTCATATGGTCTTCTTCATCTGTATACTGATAATGCATGTACTATGAACGCATGAATGAGAGTTGACCAGTGTTGCTGCTGCTGGTATGGGTGGTTTTGTTGCATTACATGGTAATACATTCGCATCCAGGATACCAGCTTGGGTATCCAGGACAACCTCAGCCTGGATACGAGACTGGATATCCAGGACAACCCCAGCCAGGATACCCACAAACCCAAGCTTACATTCCTCCACCAGCATTCACATCACAAAGTATGCAGCAATACCTATTGCATCATTGCATCACCTTTTAATGCCTTCTGCACTTATAGGTCCTCAACTAACGGTAAAGGGAAATAGTCATACTCAAACATGTACTATGTAATACACACATGCACACATGCGCGCACACACACGTACACACACACATGCATGCTCACAGGGAGCTGCAGTTGTTGTCACCCAGCAGCCAGCTACAGAATGTCCAAGGTCACCAATATTTGGTAGAACCAAGAACTTCTATTTGACAGAATCTACACTAATGACCTTGCTCCTCTGTGCGTTTGGTGGATGTCCTGCGCTTTGCTGCACAGTTCCTGCTATTCTGTTTTCACTTTCAGTATGTCACCATGACCGAAATTTAGATCATTCTCATTCCTCCCTATATTCTGTCCCCCACTTCCTTTCCATTTCTTCCCTCCTCTCCCTCCCCTCCCTCCCCTCCTCCCTCCATCCCTCCCTCCACTAGGCCCAGAAGGCACATGCAGCAGGCAATACTGCTGTTGCTATTAGCAAGGCCAACACTGCTCATCAGCTAATCATTGCAGCTCTGGTCTATGCTGTGGTTGGATATGTCAGTTACATTGTGATTTCCATCATTGTAGCTCCGGTCGGTGTTATAGTCAGTGCTGCTGCTTCTTCCTCTTACAATGGATAGTCTAAGTTCCTCTTGAGCTCCAGTTGTATATCAAAAGAATAATGATTGACATAGCTGCATCTAGAGATGACTAAAGCCATATTGCACTGCGTACTTCTTAGCTAAGTTTAGTGTATTCTCTCAGGACTACAAGATTTGCACAGTTGTTTAGTTGTGTCTGTATGAAATTAGCAACACTGAAAGCTGTACATGTTGTGATGGATGCCAAAGTGCATGTTATCCTAATCATATAATACACACTTAACAAAACTCATAACTTGATGCAATTCTCTAATCAGTCTCAAAATGCAAACAAATAGTTTCATTGATGCTTCACTTTAATGTTGTTGAGGAACAAATTAACGCCCTGTTGAATGACATTTGAGCAGTATGGCCAACCCAAAGGGATAGTGGGTTAAGAATATGGTTTTGGTTTCAACTATAGGTGTTGATGCATAGTCACAGGCAGTGAAGGCCTCATGTCACGCTGTTGATATGCATACATGAGAGTCAGTACATGTAAAAAAAAGCATTCAAGGCATTATGATCATGTCATTAAGAATCTCCTCTCTCTCTCTCTCTCTCTCTCTCTCTCTCTCTCACACACACACACACACACACACATTGTGGGCATCCTTTGTGCTTTGCCATGATTACTTCAATCTGTAGTTTGCATTGAAGAAACGACAATGGGCAATACTTGGAACTTTATCTGGTCTGTATCCTACACTAGTACACATGAAAGAACATCACAATTTGAGCAGCTGCAATTCTGGGTTATTTTCACCCATGGGGTTTTGAACTGTGGATCAGCTTCTTCAATAAAAAAAGTGAGTGGTTCCCTGCTCAGTTGTGCATGTACTCATGCAGCATCTTGCCCATTAGCTGGTCATGAGTAACAGATACGGCACCAATGGTATAATATAATAATTGTATCGGAACCTATCCTGCAGTATCATGAAGTCATTAAAAACGGGATAGAGCCAAGACTTAGTGGCGATCGAGCGATATCAAAAAGGAGAACAGTTCTGCGTTGTTTCCATGTCATAAGACTGTGTACTTTTAGAGAACAAAAATACTCGTCCCCACCGTCCGTCCCCATGCATTCCCATCTAAAATTTCTCCTCCGTCGTCATCGTCTTCCTTCGGGATAGCATAACCATAACTCACGACAGGAACGTTTTTAAAGCACGCCAAGTGTACCAATCGCTTCAGGATGTGCCCCCATGTTATCTTCAGGTACGCCTAACCGATCGGGCAATTAACTAAGGGAGCATCCATAAATGATGCCACGCTTTTTTGATGAATATTGGACCATACAATACATTTGTTGTCCACATTTGTCACAAACGTAAGAACCATACCCCCACACCCCACCTTTAAATGATGTCACATTTCATTACACCATACCCCCCCCCCTTACCCGCCACGCACATGTATGAAATTTCTTTATTCTCATTTCCACAGCAGGCTGATTTCTATCAATCAACTATTGATTCACATATACTGATGTACTAGTATTGTTTTGTGTTTATCAAGTAATTATTTTTTGTAATGTATTGTCATATCTTGGCTTGTTCACACATGCAAGCAGAGTTTTTTAATCACATTAAATGACTATTGGCACAGTTGTTTAATTCAAGCTACAGTGTATCTTCTTCCCATGGTTCTTGGAAGTGTTCATGCAATGAAATTACTTGGAGTTGATCACCTATATGGGAACCACTTTGATCACTATCAGGTGGAATGTTTTTGTGTTGCTCAGTAGCAATGTCTTCAATATTCACCCAATCTGCTGCTTCTCATCCATCAGAGCGGTCACCAGTTATTACTAACACTTCATTTCCCAATCTTGTTACAATACGATGAGGAACTACAAGTTGGTCAATGATTGAGGCTCCTGTAGTGTCACTTTTATTCTTCCTATGTATTTGTCTGTGCTGCTGAAGCATCTTTTTACTTTCAAAATACAGGCCACATGACTGACAAGTCCGACCTTGTAAATCATCCTGAATTGATGGACAGTAGAGGTCATATATGGTAACCTGTGAAAGACACGTCCGTCCGCTGTGGAGATCAATCCCACTTCAGCCTGGCCTTGGCATTGAGTAACGTTTTCTTCTGCCGACTTATAAGGTAGACTACTCCAAAACCCTAAAAGCTGTCCTTTCTTCTTAAGGGACACCACAGGCCCGTAGGCTGGGGAGGGGGGGGGGGGGCCATCAAAATAATTTTTCATTACTAAGTCTTGTATAGCTATAGTGCTCTTTCATCGCGTGACTTAATAGCATTCATCTTCTATATTGGTGCTCGGAGAAGTATGGGATTACTTCAGAGTGTCGTTTAAACATATATTATTGTGGTCTAACATGTTACTAACATTTGTAAAAAAATACTTGTGCCCTCGGAGCGCGAGTTATACGCATCAAAAATACCAAAACTATATTTCCGAGCACCAATATGGCGGACAATAAAGCAATTAAAGCCCACGCGTCATGTGACCATGAAAGTGCTCTAGAGCGTGAGATAACTTTATTAACACTAAGCTTAGCAACCGCGGGACATCCCGCTCACAACAAACAGCAGCGGCGGAACTGGGGGGGGGGGGGGGGGGGGGGGGGGGGGGAATCCCGCTTCCTGGACCCCGCCAAGTACTAAGTAGGGTTCGTGAATTACATGTATAGCGTACAATTATAACTTCCAGCCGACTTGTCCCACGCAACTCAAATGAATATGGGTAGAAGCTCCGCAAACCATCAGATTTGCGGAACTTTTACCATTAATAGTCATTGGAGTTTCAAGCGACAAATCGCCCGGAAGTTGCCCCGTGTATGCCATGACTCGCAACTCGCAAGCCAGACCTGCATGTACTTCATTATTGAATGGGAACACAAATGTATTGTTTTCCTTTATGATAATGCCAACACTTTCTCTTTGCCTCCAGAGCATGAAGTATACAGCTCATTTACTAGGATGTCTCTACTTTGTCACTTTCAGAGACCTGGAAATAATAATGAAATAATACAAACTGGGCTATCTCATGTTTCTATGCAGTTTTGTGGTTTAAAAATTGCAAAGCGGCTGGGGCTCTGCCACAGACCCCGATGGGGGCCGGAGCTTACAGCGCTCCCCCATACCCCTAGCTGGGCGGGAGGGGGCTGCGCCCCCTCCTGCTCCCACCCCCGCTCCTTCATCAGTTCCACCGTATTGCTTTCCCGAACCCCCCCGTCTCCCGACCAGCCTACGGGCCTGCACCATTGCTTGCTCCTCCTCAAACTTCTTTACAGCATAGGACAAATTGTCCGCCATTCCAGATCTTGATGGAATTTTCATGGTTTGTTTGATCTTTTTGATGTGTGTGTGTGTGTGTGTGTGTGTGTGTGTGTGTGTGTGTGTGTGTGTGTGTGTGTGCCTTCTTGTAGGCTTCGCGCACACGGAAATACAATTCTCTCTTTTTGCCAACGGATGCCGCCATCATCCGAGCTATTAAATATTAACTTTTCAAAAATAAATTAACAAGTCACCATACATACATCACGGGTGTTTCGGAGTGGACATTTACGGATATTTAGATGTCCAATTGCCCATTTACGTAAAAATGATTTTGCTAGCTCATTAACGCACTAACATATTCAAGGCCGGTTTCTGCTACGACCCAGTATCACTACGCCTCTCCATTGATAACTCCATGCATAGTAATAGTCTAAGCACAAACCCAAATCAACTGCTCACATGTTTATCGCATTTCAACATACGGCGCAACGTTTCTAGTAATCACGTGCTCCTTAATTCGTTACGAGTGCATCTTTTGGTGGACTATTTGTGAGGCTCTCGAACTTCCAGGTGAGTTGTGACGATAAAATACAGAATCTAGGGGCATTGTAAAACAATCCAAGCTGTGTCACGTCTCGAGACGCGACGTCTAAGGCATATAAAATCGCTGTTGAAATCTATGAATAATTATCAACATCTTGATTTTTATAGATGCTTTGCGATGGAGTTCCATTGCAGTCTGCTTACAAAAAATTGCAGGGTGTGCGGTGGGAGATTGGTGGTGGCAAATAAATCAAAAAGACTCCCAATCTTACAAAAAAGAGCTTAAACTAGCATTTGGTATTGATATGATCATTGATCATGTCACCTTCATTCTGCAAACCATGTATGGAGAGGGTGTTAAGAGGCAGAAAAAGCTCGTACCATTCAGATGGTCATGCCCTACAAGTGGAAAGTCCACATGTGTGAAGTGAGTGAAGAGCAAATAATAACTGAATTTAATTACATGATCACATTTAGGTTTGCCAGCATGTTGAGGTGCTGGTGAAAGGTGGCATGAAGAAAAAATGTGACAAAACATACAGCCAAACATCAAGTGAATCACTACAGTCATTAGTTGCACATATAGAAATTGCACCAACAATTTCAAATGACTATCTGAAGTGTCCACTCGGCCATTGTGCAGACCAGTAGAGCTGCCATGCCGAAGTCATGTCTGTGCAGGATGTATCATCACATGCCTGACATTGTCAGCAAAGAACACATGTCCCTGTTGTTATGACAACTCACCTTTAACTGCTTCCAGCATAAATGCAGCTCCTGACGTGTTCTTGTTCCTCCTAAGTGATGTACTGCTTCTATGCGACTCCTGTAAAACAGATCAAACATTTCAGCAGGAGAGTACCTCTCACATGTTTGCAACACTTTATCTCCTCCATGTGAAATGGATACTGAGGTACAACACTTTATCTCCTCCATGTGAAATGGATACTGAGGTACAAGTCGGCATCTGTAATTCAAAGAATGCTCTCTGAAAGCCCACAGCCAAATGTTTTGCAGATTCCAACTAGAGTAAATCCAATTAATAAGTTTGAAGTCTTCAGGAACTGTCAGAACAAACCACAATTGAAGCACAGTAAGCAGTAAGTTGTAAACTATTGAAAAGATCACCAATGAAGGCCTTAAATTGCATGATGGTCCGTTTGTGAAAAGTCATTATGTAACACTTCAGAACATTGGGGTGGAGCCCCAGCAATACTTTGGTTGCAACCCCATTCACAAGACTTGAAGTCAGACAATTGTACTGAAAAGATACTTTATTAAGATCAAACTACCGTGTACTATTTCCTTGATTACAAGTTGCGCCTTCTATTCAGGACACAACTGTAACTTGCATTTAAAAATTTACCGGTACTTTAAATTGCTACAGTTGTGTAGTAGTGTTTGCGCACGTTTCGCTCAACTCGTGCTCCGATTGGCTCTTGACTCGGGTCTGTTCATCCAACTGTACCAAGTCAAAAGTAGCAGTTAAAATTTTTAATGCGGGTACAATTGTGTAGCCACAGCTTGTAATCAAGGAAATACGGTAATGGTTATCATTATATAGCTACTAACCTGAAAGTCTTGTGGTTGTCTATAAAAAATGTGGCCCAGCCAAATCCTGTTCTCCTCATGGTTGCAGACAAATCTGAAGGGACATTTGCTACACTTGGAGCATGCCACTCCATCTATGACCAATGTTTTGTAACAAATGGGAAATGTTGAGAGTTAGGTAATAGCCACATGACGTCGCAGTGGATGAGTATTATTTTTCACATGAAGCTGTAGTTCCCTTTATGAACCAATTTCCCCAATGAACCAAAATGCACCTATTAGAGGAGCACACAGTTGAGTGGGTGAGAGGATACAACTTTTTGGATTTGGCGTGCTGGGTGAGCAAGGTGCTGAATTGATTCACCCATCGTTTCAATGCACTTTGTGAACACACACACACACACACACACACACACACACACACGCAGTATTCACCTTTCAGACATAATAGCATCAAATAGGTTGCCATGAGACCAGGATGGACAAAATATACTTAGCAATTCAAATCTAGCCTATGAACACCCTTACATGCAGTTCAATCAGAAACAAAGAAAAGAGGCTACGGTGCATCGTTAAAGATCACTTCATAAGTATTGCTCCTGACTCAATCCATGCTCAGCCACCCACAAAGACAGCAAAACGTACGCCAAAACACACTGCTGCTTCATAGTAGTGGATTTATATTCACGTACACAAAACACAACACGCGCGTTCCCTATTCCACTTGACGATGTTTGCACGTTACTTTTGAAGCATATAAGTCGCGTCTCAGAAAAAGAGTAACATAAAACGAAAGCTCTATCTATGTACAATACCTTTGTAAAAGTCGTTTCTCAACTGGAAGCAGCGGCGGATACAGGTTTTGGGGGGGGGGGGGGGCACGGATGGTGGGTGTGGCTGGGGGTGGGGTCGGCTTCTGGCCCGATACGAAAAGCGGGGGGGGGGGGGGGGGGGTGCTGTCGGTTTATGGCCCGATACGAGGAGCGGGGGGGGGGGGGGGGGGGTGCTGTCGGTTTATGGCCCGATACGAGGAGCGGGGGGGGGGGGGGGGGGGTGCTGTCGGATTCTGGCCCAAAACGAAGAGCGGGGGGGGGGGGGGGGGGGGGTGCTGTTGGTTTCTGGCCCGATACGAAGGGCGGGGGGGGGGGAAGTATGATCGCGTATCGGGGGGCCCGGGATATAGTACAGTAGTAGAGTTCATGCGTGCGGATATCAATAGACAGCGCAATCGTGCAGCTATATTATAAAATGCGGCCCGAAAAGTTATGAATTTATTAATGAAGGGGGGGGGGGGGGGGGGGGGGCACGTGCCCCGAGTGCCCCCCCCCTGGATCCGCCGCTGGGAAGTTCGCACGTCCCGGACTAACTAGTTTTGAAAATCTACCTCCGCGTAAGTAGGCCGCTTTTGAACGACACTTCTCCAGACCGAAACCATCTTTGATGCCCAAACATACCTCGTTCAGTAGAGCACAGGTTCATCTCCAACAATACTTCGTCTAAAGGGTCATCACGTGTTCTATTCAGTAACTGTACAACGAATTCCAACGGGTACAAATCATTACAACCGTTGCTAGGTGAGGTAATTGCCATTTCAAAATTTTGGGGCGTAGGACTTTTTGTCCATCAATTCAATGGATCGTAACACCCGTGACATACCCTATATATCATGTCCAATCGAGTCACGTTAGGGGGAACCATATGGTCAGCGTGACATCATTTGTGAACGCTCCCTAAAGCGAGTAGTACCTTATTTGGTGTTGATCTACAAATAGCACATTACATCAGCTATCACAATGTTCATGACGCACCAGTATAGAATAACCAGATTCGCCATGCAATCTCAAGGACAATTCTGATTCCACTCGAGCATCTAAAAGTGGAAAGATCCAGATGCTGCCAGATCTGCCAAACGAGTGCATGTCAAGCGCGGTACCGAAAGGACCAACAAAACGACCACCCAAAGGTACGTTACAGCATCGATAAATGTTGGATCGATAAATTATGAGCATGCATGATATATCGCTAAAATGGAAGGAATAGTTTCTGTAATTGTTACAGCGGTAGATATTGCCATAGATACTTGAGAGATATTGCGTCTCTCTTTACACGCTGTTTGAAATTTGTGTATATTAACGCCAAAGTTGCTTACGTCAATTTGGTAATAATGTATTGCGGTGCATGGTTTATCTGATAATAGCGTGAGATCAGTTTACTCAGGGTACTTTAATCCTATTATTGTATGGTTTCGCTTTTTGCCAATGCTATATCCCTCAATTGAGGTAGTCTGGGGACTAGTACTTTAATTGTACAGGTCGTCCTCAACAAAATTGCTATCATGATCGCGCAAGTTGACGTTCTTGCTACCTGGGTCTATAAGTTTCAAGAACTAAAAATCCACCAGAAAAATTTAGGAAACAAGTAATAAAATCATTCTCTATACGAGAAAGTTGATAGTATAGGAATCAAAGGTGATGGTGGTGTAAAAAGCAAGGAAACAAGGTTTCTGATTGAAAAGGAAAAATGAAATAGACCTATATAAGCACGCACAGTTAAATATGCGTGCTCAGTAATATAGTTTTCCTTTTCAATCACAAACCTTGTTCCCTTGCTTTTTGCACCACCATCACCTTTGATTCCTATATACTGTGACAAAGACCAGCTTTAATCACCTGACTGCAATTACGTAATACACGTACATTAGTATATATATGCACAATGGTACTACTGCGCATGTGCGTGCATGATGTAATAACTACACAATGTCCGTACGCTACATTTCTCCCCCTCCCTCCTCCTTTGAATGGTTCGACATTACACATCATAAATATTCTGTCCCAATTTATCGGGCTTTCTGCGGCTTCGTGTTGATCTTCTTGGCACAACTGGTTCTTGTCCTCGTTCTGCAACAATTGGCTCAGCTATTTCTTCATTGTCTTCAGTAATTTCTTCTCCCGATGCAGCCTGCTGTTGCTCGACCTCCCTGTCCTCTTGGACTACTACTTCCTGAAGCTCAACAGGAACCTCCTCATGGTCCACTGGATCATTTCAACGCCGATCAGGTCGTTTCCCAGGAACAATTTCAATTTCAATGTCATCTTCCTGCTCGCCATTACTCAAACAGTGAGGAGGCAGTACTTCTTGTTCTTCATCCCTCTTTGATGAATGTACGTAGGGTTTCAATCTATCGAAGTGTACGACACATTTCTTTCCGGGATGATCCCTGTGTTGGATTTTAAAGAGTACATTCCCTAGCACATCTTGCCTTTGGGCACAGCTGGACAATGGAGCCACATGTGATCACCAATTGCATACGGTGATCCATTTGTCGTTCTGTCATATAGAGCCTTCTGACGTCGCTGTTGTAACTGCAGACGGTTGCGAACAAGCTGATAAGCCTGCTCCATGCGAAACCGCATGTCCTGAGCGTACTTGTTCACCTGCATAGGGGAAGAAGGGAGACAAAACATTACATCAGCAGGAAGACGTCCTTCTCGTCCAAACATCAAATAGAAGGGCGTGCAGCCAGTAGATTCTTGCACACTAGTCCGGTATGCCATCATCACCATTGGAATATGTAAGTCCCAGTCACGTTCATTCTCTGAAACAGCCATACTAAGGAGGTTCAACAAAGTATGGTTGAATCTCTCGACCAAACTGTCTGATTGAGGGTGGTAAGGGGTAGTTCTCGTTTTGATCACTCCCAGTAGCTGGCACACTTCCTTTAGCAAAGCAGATTCGAAATTCTTCTTTGATCGGTGTGAAGAACGTCTAGCACACCAAACTGGCACACAAAACGCGACACAAATAGTTCAGCCACAGTCCCAGCTTCCATATTAGGCATGGGGTTGAAGCATATCCCATGCTTAATATGGAAGCTGGGACTGTGGCTGAACTATTTGTGTATTTCAGAATTAATATGGATGCTGTATATATAAATCCACAAGCCTCATTTTCTCGTAGAACATTCTAATTATATAAGTAATAAAAACATTCTCTATACGAGAAGGTTGATGGTATTGTAGCGTATGGACATTGTGTAGTTATTACATCATGCACACACATGCGCAGTAGTGACGTAGAAGACTGGTACAAGGGTTGCGAGATGTGTGCGTCTAGAAAATCTCCATCAACAAAAAGACGAGCCCTGTTACAGAGCGACCTTACCGGGTGTCCTCTACAACGAAGCCATGGACATATTGGGCCCCCTGCCACTAACCAACAGAGGTAACAAGTATGTATTGGTTGTGGGGGACTACTTTACAAAATGTCCCATACATATCACATGACTAACCACACACCATCACTAACTCCACCACCTCCACCCATCACCAAGTCTGATCCTGACAAATATGACTAAATCTACCCATCTGCATTCCAAAGTCCATTGAACACTGCACCAACACTATCTCCAGCCATCATGAGTAGAACTAATTCACATCTGACAAGCACTATGCACCGTCACTAACTCCACATACTACATCCATCACCAAGTGACAAGTGCTCTGCACCATCACTAAATCCACTCACTACATCCACTGGACAATCTCCACAGCACATGCCATCATTAAACTTCAACAGATCAACCACCAGTAGAAACAATGGGGGGACTGAAATAAGACTTCAAAGAATGATGTATATGTCGGGCTGAGTAATATTAATGAGCTTACAATTTTTGGACAGAACTTCCATGAAACTGCATTCCCAAATGATTTTAATAAATGTGTAACCTGGTGTTGTTAGAAGCTTTGAAAAAAATCACCTGTACACCATCACAGCTTGTAGCTTCATTATGTACCAATCGACAAGAGCTGGTTGTGCTGGTGATGATGGATTTGGAAACAATGTGCTGCTAGAATTTAGAACAGGTAAAGATGTGGGGAGAGGGTCATTGTAAGACCACAAGGGTCTGGAGACCACAATGCACAAAGGTCTGGAGACCACAAGGGTCTGGAGACCACAAAGGTCTGGAGACCACAAGGGTCTGGAGACCACAAAGGTCTGGAGACCACAAGGGTCTGGAGACCACAAGGGTCTGGAGACCACAAAGGTCTGAAGACCACATGGGAAGACATTTCTATTTTAAAAATAATAGCATTATTGGTGCATCACGTGATGTACTTACGTATTCTCGTCCCGCCCATATTTTTTATTAGTTCATGTATTACGCTCTCTGCGCACTCTATAACACTCATACTTAGGTACACGTTTGTCATCAAAGGGAACAATTTGTGTTTAATTGATTGAAAGCATGTGTATTCCTATATATATATCACTGCAACACAACCATGATACGACAACATTTTCCTTTAATCGGCATCTACTTCGTCTGAATCTAAAAAGTTTTCGTCCTGAAACTCATCAGAATTCACATCTTCTCTATCCGATGCTAGCACTGTTGCCTCCCCACTGTCATTTGTATCAAATGTCTCATCTCCTGGTGCAGTGTCGTTAGATTTGTGCCATTGCTGCAGCTGATGGTAGAGAGGATTGGCTGCTCCAGTTTGTTTGGCGCAATGTATAAGTGATGGGTCACTTGTTGTGATACCACATGCCTCAAATGACTTGTATATTATTTTCTGGACTGATTGAGTCCCAGGCTTCCAGAACCCATTGAATCCTAAGTGCTTTTGAAGGTGCACATAAGTTGCCACCGTGTGTCCACTCCATGGTGCCACTGGCCGGCCATGTGTCATATAATTTGCGATATGCAGCCTTGAAGGGGGCATTCCAGCTCACATCGGCTGGTTGGACCAGTTTTGTGCAGCCCCCAGGAACTACGTGAGTGCTACATTTGGAGGTTCCGTCTGCTTGCTGGTGTGTGTGGTATGGGGAGAACATTGCCAGGTTACAGGGTGATGTAAAAGAAACATTACCATGCTAGTTTCTTTGGCTGGAACAATCCCAGTAAGGCAACAACAACAACAAAAAACATGAACTACGCTGAATACACAGCATTGTCATACCAGTAAACTCATCAATATTAATCAAATAATTTATGAGGCTGCTGGAAAAATCCATGGGATCTTTTTGTGTCGATAATTCGTCTATGCCACTTCTCTTTAAGTGGCCGAGATGGCTTTCTTAGAAGAGATTTCTAATTTGAAAATAATTATAGCACATTACGTAGCTAGCAGAACAACTCACTTTACTCGTTTTTTTTAATAGGCTGTGTCATGTCGGTGTCATGTCGTCAAAGAATTGCCTTTGTCGTGCAATTATCAAAGGGTAGTGTCTTTATGACAGTCCAAATCGCCTGTTAATTAAATTAAAAAAACACTATTTTAAGAAAATTAAATTTTACCCAGCATCAGGCATGTCCAAAATGGTGCAATTGGTAATATATATATTTACACTTTTCCTGTGATGTTATGCTCACTTTTGCCACTTTAAGTAGGAAATATGCGCTAAAAGGTTGCACATGTAATGAGTCATGATCAAAATCTGTGAAGTCATTTAGTATCGCAGTAATTGTCTTTAAGTAAGTTTGTAATGCTGACAATACAATTGTATGCTTTTCTTGTATCTGCTGATTCCATTTCTGAGCAATACAATACTTTTAAGAGGCATAATCTCTTCACCAACACATTTAAAGTTGTACAGTTTATGAGGCTAGAAAAGCTGTACATTGAAAAAGATTGAAACCTATGGTAGAAGAAAAATATTGCATTTTACTATTGTAAACATCTAAATAAGTAAAACTCACCAGACTAGTACAGGCATGAGGAGATATCTTTTAAATATCCTTGTCACTTCCTGCTCCATTGCATATGTGGAAGGTTCTTAGGAGGGATTCGTGTAATGTTTCCATATTAAATGCCTGCAAAAAGCTCAGCAACAAAACCATACTATGATCAATGACTATGTGTTTGGGGCTTATGAGATTATTAAATCCCAATATTAAGCCCTCTGCTCATCGAAAGCAATTAATAAAGTAGCAAACAGTTAAAACAGTGTGATTCGTTGATCACTGCAATTGGCGGTTTGCCTCTTATGGGGTGTTTTATCACTAGGCTGTAGTGGTACATTTCCTGCCTCATTACGAACAGAGATTGTAGTGCCAGTAGCATTGCAAAATATAGGGTTGCTCTTTGCTACTTCGTGATACAACCTCACTGCTGCATCATTAAAGCATACAACTGCAAATGGAGAGACCTGAATACCCACAAAGAGCTGGTTTTTGGTTAAATTCTTCTTTGACAAGTTTTGGCTCATCTAATTCAAATATTTGTTTAAGTATTAGCACAGAGGATACAAGGTTTTGGTCTTCTTGTAATGTATACCTTGCTTCCAATCATAATGCAGAAGGGTTACAACCTACATTTGTCACGATTTCCTGTTGCAAATTGTCCAGGTGTGAGCCTCATAAGCCTTCCTATACTCTTTAGATGGAGGTACACGTGTCTGTTGAAAATATGTCTGCGTATCTTTTCTGACACTTAGACTCAATTTACGAGCATGTCGTTCGCTGGTGATGTGGCATATGCTCCCCACAAACTTGACATTTTTACAGTAGTGTTCAACAATCCTTCATCTTTAATGTCCAGAAATGCTAGCACATTACACATAGAAAATGTGCAATAAGCCTTAGCTTTAAAGAAGAAATGAGATGATTTAGAAGAAGATTTTTCAAATCTAATGTTGTCTAAACTGACTCAAAACTGCAGTATATAATGATTTCCTCACAATAGCATTGTGGCCTTCATAAATTTCCATTGATTTATCAAGACATATAGCAGTTTACCTTGATAGGCCTGACTGATATGAAGGAAATGATTACAAATGATGTTACACACTCTGCCGCCTGAGTTACACACCATAAACCCAAACCCCGCCGGTGGCCACTGCAGGCCAGGGCTAAGCCCCGAGGCACCTACCACCGCCTACAGCTACCAAGGTGGCTGTAGGTGGCAGGGGGTCGCAAGTGCTACATTGTAGATGCGAGGCTAGAGCCTTATGGGCTCTAGCCTGATAGCAGACCATGTTGGTCCGATGTAGAATTAATCATTCATTACATCATACCAACAACTGTTTTTTTTTAATGCGTTCAACACTTTGACTTTGTGTTGGTAATTATTTTAACACATTATACAAATATTCTCAGTACACCTTTTTGTACGAAGAATAATCATGCACCTTTAAAAAAAAGTGGTGCCCTAACTGAATAATATTATACATATTAATTACCAGGTATTCAACAAGCCCCTGCAGTGTGAGCCAGCAGCGCCTGTGCATTCTGTCACATCAAGACAACTGACAGGCGGCAATATAGTTCATTTAGTGCTGCCAAGCATGATTGTCCCTGGCGCAAACTCAGCAATTTGCTCAAACGGGCAAACATGGAAACAGCCTCCTGGCCCCATCCACCATACGCTTCCACTACAAGAGGGATGCAAACCATCCCCTTTCATTGCAGGGACCATCATTCTTCAAATGCTTGTCCCTTTCCCCCTTCTCAGCTGTGGACCCTGGGATCATACTCGCTTCAAGAATACTGTCTGAATTAAGCGGGTTGATGACCTTAAGGTCGAAGGCTGCCGGGCGAGATAAAGACCAATTAGGCACTAGGACATCAGCAGGGCGCATGCGGTCCTTACAACCAAAGTTGCAGCCCTTTTCAACTTCGGGAGCAAGACCTGCGATTTGGCAGAAATTTGGCAGAAGTGTGCTAGTCAATCTCGGAGACGGTTGTGTCGGGCTATGACAAGCCCACCATGCTTACAAGTTAGTGAATGGTAGAGGAACAGAAAGGGCATAGATCTGTCAGAGAATCTAAAGGCAACCCCAACCAAAACTTAAGAAGAACTTAAAATTAAAAAATTATAAAATAAAATAATAATAATAATAATAATAAAATACTCATTACATCGCAACTATTTCTTTATACCATGTGCAGTACACATACGGAATTGCCGCATAGCAGCACACATGATGTGCCTTCCATGGTACATGCAGAGCATTTGTATGCAGTGATACATACAGATTTTTCTAAAGATATCCCGACACAATCACCATGATACCACAGTAGTCGCATGCTATCATAAATGAAAAACATTACACTTCGTACTTTTGTAATTGACCAGCCATTCTTTAACCTTGACTCATCGAAAGGTTGCTGACAGATGCAGTATAATTGCTCATCTTCATGAAGCAAGGCTTCGAGGTTTGTTGTTTGTTGATGATTCGCGATCAGCGTAACAACTTGCATTCCAATACTTCATTCAAAATTGCAGTAATGTTATATATACATGTAGTATAAAGCATTATTTATGGCAATTTTAAAATGATTTATCAGGCAAACCTTGGCTCGGCCAAGCTTTCATCTCCGACATAACGGGACAATACACAGCAAGAACATAATTATCTGATGGTTTGATACAGTTAGATAAAGCTACAGCAACTAAGAACCAGTATCCATGTGGGCCATATCGGGAGGAGTTGAGAGGAGGGAGGCCTTTCTTTCTGATAACAGCAAAAGTTTCTTCCTCCCCTGACAGATTCATCTGTATATATTTACCGTGCAGATATGAATTGAAATCAACATACCATAGCAAAATAATATTTCACAGGCTACATTTATGGTGGTGGTACTTTTATATACAGTCCAAACAATTTTTTAATGGTTCAGTGACTTCAGCTTCCATGATCGAGAGAGCAATTGCTTTGAACTCCACTTGAATGGTGTGAGTAATGTATTAATAGTGTCATGTGTAATGCCCGACAACCTAACTATTCAGGGTAGGGTATTGCATGGCTTGATGACAACGTGCACTCTTGAAATAAACTGTGTATTTTGTCCATTCTATTCGAACGTTCCAATCATTCACAATGCACATGTGTTTGTAACATGACGTAGATAAACAGTGCAAAAAAACCCACCTATCAATTTTTTTGTGCTCACTTGTGAAAGAATACTTTTAAATCATGCGATAATTTTTTCATCTTCAAAATCATCAATTCAACCTACACTGTGATACTGTAATTTACATAATTCCACTATAAATGAATTGAACCCGTGCATGGTAGAATCTTCACCTCATTTATATGCAAAACCCGGCCACTTGTGATTACAATATATAGTTGTGTGACGTTTCCTCTTCATACAGTGATTCCAAAGTTTAATCAGTGTATCTGACGTCAGCGACCCAGGTAATTACAAGACTTCAGAAATATAATTTATGACATATCAGATTGGCGGCAAGTTCAGTTGAGCCTTAGTAGGGTAGGTCTAGGCCTCCATCGGTTGGAGTTACATTGTTCAGCTGCTTACTTGGCATCAGTTATCAAAGCTGGTTGTGCAGATCCTCTCAATGAGTTCACTCTGCAAGCTGTTACCATTTACCAATAGCTTGGTTCCTCGTGCAAGTTCAGTCTCAGTTGAGTCTTTGCTAGATTCTGGTCTTAGTAAAAAAAATTTGTCGACCAGAATTGATGACTATCAATTCGACCAGCTGTGCGTCATCTCATCTCCGGCCAACCATGCCCGTCTGTTATCTGTCTCGTCACATCATGCTTCCTCTTGGCTAGCTTTCATTCCATCTAGGGGACTTAATCTTAGCTTGGAGCCAGAAGAGTTCCAGGTTGCCTTAAAATGGTGGCTTGGGATGGACACATCGTCACAGCTACGTTGCCCTTACTGCCCTGACCACCAGCTGGATCTTCTTGGGTATCATGCTGTGACATGCAAAGGGGGTGGTGATGTTTTTGTGCATCACAATGCCCTGAGGGATGTTTTTGCCCAATTTTGTCATAGGGCTCGGCTTGGTGGTCAACTTGAGGTAGGTCACAGGTCTGGAGGTGATAGTACAAATAGCCGGCCAGCGGACATTCTTGTACCCAACTGGATGATTGGCAAGCCAGCTGCTTTTGACTTAACAGTAGTCTCTCCACTTAACTCCAACACATTGAATAAAGCGGGAGCTACAATTGGGTCAGCAGCTGGTAAGGCCGAAGCGCGCAAACACAACGCCAACAACCACTGGTGCAGGTAGCGGTAGAGACCTTCCCGCCTTGCAGCCCGTCTGGCCTTGCAGCTGCAGTGCAGCAAGTGAAAAGCCACAACAAGCATATATCAGAGACTGAATCTGACCTACAATAATAGGAATGATTGACATAGCCACGGTCCTCAAATGGGAGAGGTGTAGCACACAAAAAGTGCATAGCAATGTCAGACAGACCTAGTAAGATATGTCCCTATGCCTCTATCTTACCAGTCCATCGCCCTGTTTGTGTGCATCATGGTTGCGGGTCACCTGTACAATAATAAGTCTATTTATGTGGAACTTGGTAGCGGGTTACCTGCATTCTGTTAGGGGCCTTGGACACAAAAAGTCCAGTGATTCCAGTCCTTGTGTGGAAGCTCGACTCAAATTACAGGCCATGTCATGAATCTGGTAAGTAGGCTGTTTTCTTTCTGTGCAAGCTAGCTACATAAAAGTTCTGGACCACAATGAAACATTAAGATTGGCTGCATTAATGAGTATCGTCAGGTCGTATCTTAATGACATCAGAAATGAATTGGAATGTGGTGCTGAGAAATGGGGTGCTAACTTCCAAGCGGTGTAAGTTGTACTCATCTTATAGAATGGCAATGATCAAAGTATGTTGAAGGGGCATAGAAGAGTTGCGATTGTGGAGGAATTTTTGGAAATTCTGGAACAGGTTCATAACAAGGACTGTTTGCATGCAGGAACAACGAAGACGTATGCAAGGGTATTTGCAAGCAGCGCTTTATATCTAGCTACTAACTAGCTTTTTAAAAAATTATACAGATTCAGATATTCCTTTCTTCCAAGAAGTGTGGTTGAGCACTACATAAAGCTGTGTGTCACTTGCAGTCTCAGAATGCCTCAAAAAACAAAGCCAAATCTTCGGCCCATAATTGCAAATGGGTTGTTTTCTCATGTTATGTGATAATGTTGCATTACATAATACATATGCATCACATAGATTGATCTAATCGATATGAGGCATTTGCCTCATGATAGATTCAAGTTGATCATTGGTCGAAATTCACTTTTGCATTCCCCTTGGCACAAAAGTCAACTAAGGCCCTAGAAAAATGGGTGTTCCCATTTATCGGCCTGCCTAGTATTATACAGAGTAACAATGGTAGAGAATTGTTAACAAGTTGATTGAAGAGGTGGTGGCTTCTTGGCCTGGAAGTGTCCAACTTGTGAGTGGTCGATCAGGTCATCCTCAATCTCAAGGCTTAGTAGAACAGGCTCACTATACCTTAGAGCGAATGTTAAGTGCATGCTAAAATTGCAGAATGTGGATCCAAGTCACCCCCTTGGACAAGATGTTGTAAGTTGGAGCATTTACAATATGTTAATCATAAATTCATGAGATTGTTTCTTCTATAGACACAGTCAATTCTCAAGTTCATGAATCCACAAAGCACACACCATATGAGTAAGTGTTCGCAGATCAGTGGTATTACCAGATGTTTCATTCAGAGGAAAGATAGATGAGGAAGACCTTAAAGATGACACATGTGCCAAAGAGGATAGCAGAGGGGAGTATAGTGAAGTTGTTGTGGATAGGGTAGTAAAGGAGAATGGCAATGAAGAACACTATTGTGAAAACGACTATGATGACACTAATAACATGGGAGATGGCACTAAGGAAGAGGACCATGAAGATGGTGGTAGCATGGAAGATGATGGCACTAAGGAGGACCATGAAGATGGTGGCAGCATGAAAGATGATGGCACTAAGGAGGACCATGAAGATGGTGGTAGTGTGGAAGATGATGGCACTAAGGAAGATGATGGCACTAAGGAAGAGGACCATGAATATGGTGGCAGCAGGGAATATGATGGCACTAAGGAGGAGGACCATGAAGATGGTGGTAGCACAGAGGATGATGGCACTAAGGAGGAGGAACATGAAGATGGTAGTAGCATGGAAGATGATGGCACAAAGGAAGAGGACAATGAAGATGGTGGTAGTGTGGAAGATGATGGCACTAAGAAAGAGGACCATGAAGATGGTGGTAGCGTGGAAGATGATGGCACTAAGGAGGAGGACCATGAAGATGGTGGCAGCAGGGAATATGATGGCACTAAGGAAGAGGATCATGAAGATGATGGCAGCACGGAAAATATGATGGCACTAAGGAGGAGGACCATGAAGATGGAGATAGCAAGAAAGAAGGCCGTAAACGAAGTAGCAGCATGGAAAATGATAGCAGTGTGGAAAACAATAACAATGCAGGTGGTAAAAGTATTTGAAAAAGAGGCTGCAAGGAGTATAAAGATGGTGGCAGCATGATAGATAATGACAATGCAGATAATGACACTTCAGTCAGCAAGGAAGAGGTCAATGAAAATGGTGGCAGGAATGTGAAGGAGCACACTGATATGAAGAAAAATCACAACAAAATCAACTCATGCCCTGGAACTCCACTAGCAACAGTTTAGAAACATCTGAAGGTTCATGAAAAGGCAAATGACGCATACTTACAAACGGTAAAACGAATGACTAAGAAATATTCTAAGCAGCATAACGTTAAAGAGTTTCTTATTGGAGATAATGCAAGTCTGCGCATTCCTCGCATAGGTAGAACATGTTCTGACATGTTGTGCTTCCCATGTGTCATCGTTCAGATAAAGATAACTGGTGAACACCACTATCTCTATCGCCTTTGATGCAGTTCAGGTGTACTTCAAAGGTGTTATAGTGCAGATGATTTAAAGCCTTTTAAAGGTGACTACTCAATCCCTGTAGATGGATGGGAAGTCCAGCCCATAGTAACATTGAAAGAAGCTGTAAGCAAGCAGTCACCTTGGAACCTGTTCACTGCCAATAAATGTAACTGCAAACCTGGTACCTGTGAGAGCCGCAGATGTAGATGCAAAAAAAAAAAATGGAATTGAGTGTAGCAGCCATTGCCACAAAGGGGACCACTGCAAGAACAAGCAACAGGATAGCAAGATCCCTAACCAAGGTTAGTGCAGATTCTTTAAAAAAAAATTGTATTGATTTGATTAGAATCTGATGCATGCAATTAGATTAAATGTGCAGTGGGCAGATCGGGAGGGGGGGGGGGGGGGGGGGGTTGCAACCAACCCTCCCTTTTTTGGACCCACCCTTTTTATTATAAATCCTGGATCCGCCCTTTATGTGATGTATATAGATAATTCTACTTTAACGTACATAACTTTAACCATGCAAGCTACACAGAACATGCATATTTTTATGCCAGTAAATGCATCTTATTATCACCTCTTCAGATTGTAAAAGCAGAAATAGATGTCATAGCAAGAGAACATGCAAATGCAAAACTGCTGGCTTCTCCTGCACATCACTTTGCCATCCAGGGCATACCTGCACTAACAACGAGAAAGCAGGTTGACATAAATAGCAACCAAATTGATGCTGGTTCTACATCCTCTTCACAGAGCAATGTTTGGCTCAACTGCTGTGGGATTTTACTCACAAAATGGCATGACATCTTGCTGTCTTGTAATAGCCCGATAAATGACATTTTTGACAATGCATCACAGTATTTGATAAAGAAGGGAAACCCTACTTGTAGAGGTCTTCAATCTACTCAACTTGCAGTTACATTTCAGATGAAATACAAAAAGGACGTTTTGTTCAAGTACTGAACATTAATCAGTCACACTGGATAGCTGTATCTTCTATGAACTGCCAAGCTACCATAAAGGTTTATGATAGCTTTCATGGGTACCTACCTACCTGAAGACACAAAGAAACTAATTGCTGATATCATGCAATCTCCATGCCCCGAAATTGAACTGCAGTACATTGATGTGCAAAAGCAGAAAGGACAAAGTGATTGTGGGTTGTTTGCTATTGCATTTGCCACCTCGCTTGCCCATCTTCAAGACCCTGCAAGCATAACCTACGACCAGGCTAAAATGTGAACACTTCTAATCCACTGACTTGAAACACATAGTATGACACCTTTTCCTTCATGTGGGTCTCGTAGACCCAGTGATCCAAATATCGAGCCTACTCAATCAATAATTGTGTCTGCCGGATGATTAATGATGGCTCTCTCATGATCCAGTGTTTCTCATGCACAGAGTGGTATCATATGGCTTGTTGTGCTGGTTCATGACGAACAAAAGACTACAATGGAAATGCCAGTCTTGTGCAAAGTGTCATGCATGTATGTACATGTATATGCAGCTGATCCTCATTTCATTTGTTCCAATTGCATCTGGTCATCCTTCATTATTATATTGTCCGATGCTATAGAATAATATTCATGTGGTTTTCAGGTATTGTAGAAGATGCATAAACACTGCAAGCAATTTTAACAATTTTACTTCCCAATTGGTCAACATAACCAAAAATAAACTTCATAAATGCACAAATCACATGCATGCATGCATAATATGAAGGCAAGATCATTCGATTGGGATTTATCTCATGTAACGAAGTTCGGAAAGTTGCGGTGCACCTTGGATACAGCTCTACTTCAATTGAATATAATATTGTTAAATAACCGGACGGTTGATCAACAGGACCTGTCTTGTTAAACAACCGGATAGACGGTTATTCAACCGTCCGATAATTTATCACCATTATGCATCCGGTCAGCCGCCGGTCAGCCAGTTGATCATCGGGATAACCGGTTAATTAGTATATGACGACACAAAATGACACCCCATTTATGTGACGACACAAAGATTGCATAACATTCGAGGATCCACAGAACAAAAAAGGTGCCAGACCCACTTTCCACGTATGGTTGATGTAATCCATCCGCAGTTGTCGGAAATCTAGGTCTGGGTACGAGACCAGCTAGGGAGTGGGTGTAGCTAAAACCAGGAGCAGGAGCAGGCATTGCTACCTAAAACCAGTAGCAGGAACAGGAGTCTCTACCCAAAGCCAGGAGCAGGAGAAGGAGCAGGATTGCTACCTAGGAAAAGCTGGCAGGAAGTGGTTGTTGGTGAAATTTTGGTTTGGTGTATTCATGAAGTTGCAGTGCACAAAAGATTCCATATTTTGGCCTTTTTGTGAACCATTCAGTATTTTTTAAGATTCATAAATGAAATGCTTGTTCGAATGTCACAGTTGACCCTAGTACAACAATTGTTTGATGATTAAAAGGGCATACCAGATCGTTTACATTGGTGTGGATTAAAAAAAAAAACCCACATTTGATTTGTTGGCTGTCAAGAAATAAAAGTAATCAACATGACAAATATTTTTATTTCAGTGAATGAGGAGGGAAAGAATTGCATGCTGTTGATAGTGTTGTCTTGTTAGTATTCATTCTTCTATTCATTGGTATCCAGTTTTTTTCTCCAGATTTGACCATGTTCTTTCTTCATCCTAGTTTCATATTGGATCAAAGAAAGCTTGTCAATGAATCAATGGAGGGTAACACTGGTAGGTGTAATAGTAATACTGGTGTAGAAGGGGTAGGTGTAATAGTAATACTGGTGTGGGTAGGGGGGTAGGTGTCAATAGTAATACTGGTGTGGAAGGGGTAGGTGTAATAGTAATGGTGCAATTTGGTGTTGGAGGGGTAGATGTTTATAATATCAAGTGATAAAAACATTCTCCATACGAGAAGGTTGGTGATGGTTGTGTAAACAGCAAGGGAACAAGACTTCTGATTGAAAAGCATGTTGTCATATTTAACTGTTTGTGCTAATATAGGTCTATTTCATTATTCCTTTTCAATCAGAAGTCTTGTTCCCTTGCTTTTTACACCCTATCGCCTTTGATTCATACATTCTCATGTAGAGAATATTTTGATCACTTGTTTCTTTAAATTTATTCTCATGCTTCAGTATATTGAAATTTACATTTTCAACACTGTCTCAACAACATCCGGAAATTTCTAAGTCCGGATTATGAAATTTTAATAGTATGCCGAACATGACGGTTTAGGTCCTGAACTATAATATGGTTTAGGTCCTAAATAAAGCTATGCCCATATACGGGGGAGTTCACATGTTAACGAACATGACATGACATATATGTTTTATTGTACTGTAACCATTAGCTCTAAATTAGGCACAACTGAGGGGTATTTGGTGTATAATGGTACTAGTAATTGAGGACCGATATACATTTTGTAAACGTTAGCGATCGCATCGAAAGTTATTTCTACAACAATGGTTAGTAGATTTTAAAGATTTAGTTCTAAGCCTGCTTTCCGTGATCGCATCGAAAGTTCTTTAGAACTACAACAAAGGTTAGTACTTATTATGATTCCTACCTGTCTTTGGCTTCTTTTCCCCACACTGCACACACACACACACCACACACACACACACACTATACAATAATCCACACACACCGCACACACACGCACTGTACAATAATCCACACACTGTTAAGTCCACACACACACCACACACGCCCACCACACAAACACATCAGCTGTTCATTCAACACACACTGTTCTGTACACACACTACACACACACTGTTCAGTCCACACACACGCACCATCCATACACTACACACACACAACACAGCACAATTTTTTGTCCAAAAACACACACATGTACACACTGTTCAGACCTCATTGGACATACACAACACAGAACACATTTCAGTCCACATACACATGCACACTGTGCAGTCCATACAGAAACAATCTGCACACACCACACCATTTTTAGTCTATGCACACACACTGTTCAGCCCTCACCACACACCTACACACTCCACACACATCTGTTCAGTCCACACACACGTCCATCCACACACTATACACACTTCAGTCCACACACATTGTTCAGTCCTTACCACACACATGCACCCATCCACAAACACTGTTCAGTCCACACAAACTACTCCACACAAACACACACATCACATGTGACAATTTCCACCACACACACACTGTTCATGCAGTCCTCATCAGACACCCACGTGTGCACCATCCACATACTACATACATGTAAACTACGCTGCACAATTCTAACACACACACAACACACACACACATACACACACACACACACACACACACACACACACACACACACACACACACACACACACACACACACACACACACACAAACAGTATGAATCAAGTAAGCCTTCCAGAGGATGAAATCAAAGGAGCTTCCTGGTTATTTTGGTGTTTTCGCGTGTGACTAAAAATTATGTCATGTGGTGTGGATTGAATGTTCAGTGTGTGTGTGTGTATAGTGTGTGGATTGTGCATGGTGTGTGCATGTGATGAGGACTGAACAGTGTGTCTAGGGACGGATCCAGGATTTTGGTAGGGGGTTCAAATTTAATTAAGTACTCAAATTATGCATGTTACAGTTAACATTGTAGAGATGCCACACACATTGCTCAGTCCACATACATAATTTCCAGTCCTCACCAAACACACACTGTTCAATTCACACACCACACCACAAGCACACTGTTCAGTTCAAACATCACACCACACACACTCTTCAATCACACACATCACACATGAACACACATGCTCTATGTCTCTGTATAGTTTACGCTCTGTGTACATGTGGTAATTTTTTTTTCCACTACATGTAGAACTTTGCTGTGAAGTGCTTCAACTGTCTGAATAACAGAGGTGTTTATTGAAATTAGCTTTACAATTAATAAAATCAGGGTTGCCAAAAGTCAGGCCAGACTGTGGCCAGGTCAACCTGCCAGGCCAGGCTTCAAGACACCAGTTCCCATAGCTCTCCACAGCAAGAGGGATACATTTCCAACCAAGGGTATCACACTTGGGTCATTTGCCTGGTGTTTCCTCTGCTCTGCCAGTAGTGCAGCTGTTCCTGCAGTAATGCTTGCTTCCCGAAGTGACACAGGTGTAAGAGGAGACGTCACAGTTACATCAAAAGCGGCAGAGATTCCACTTATCCAGTTGTTCACTAGGGCTTTCGCAGGGCGAGACCTAGAAAGGTCAGGGGTAAGTGCACTACCTGCCTCGATCCTCACTCCAAGGTTTGCCTTGTGGCAAAAATCTACAAAGACATCTCGCAGCTGGTTGTGCCGGAGAACCACATCACCACTCGTCTGCATGACAATGCATGATGCCCCAGGGGGTCCAAAGCTATTTCAGGACATAGCAGACAGCAGGAGGCTGTTGTTGTTTCTAAACCCAGCCACCACGAAATAGCTGTGTGGAATTCACTAGGGTCAAGATGCAGGCCAGGCTCAGCCGAAGGAAGGACTGAAACCCATGAAGTGGCCAATGAAGCAGAGGTAGAGAGGAGGCGAGCTTTGTTTGCTGGAGAAGCTGAGTCGTACAAACTATTGTAAGTCGAGCTATCCAGCGTATGGGAGAGAGATCTCTATGAGGGAGGAGACTCAATGGCAGACTCTGGAGATATGGCATCTGAGGTAGAGACTAAGCTATTGAAAGCATTAACCGCATGAATCAGATGATGGTTATTTGCAGTGGCAAAACCAGATGAACAAAAAGATGCAATGAAGGCAGCACTCGAGTGGTGAGAGAGTGAGCGAAGGCCGAAACCTCCAAACCTTAGGCTCAGTTGAGATTGGCACCAGGCGGCCTCGGTGAGATCTAAAGATAAGCACTTAGAGAAGCAACTCCTTAAATCCAAGTCAAGTATCTTCAGAGAATCAGCAGCCACGCTGGGGGGGGGGGGGGGGGGGGGTTGATCTGGCTAAATGCACCATCTTACAAAAACCACTGCAAAGCCGTAGCAAATTAAAGGCCACCTGTGGGTCAACATCTGAAACATCTTCCAACTTAGATAGCAACTTTGTGAATTCAGCACGCTTCGCGGCAAAGAACCCAGTGCAGTAAAGATAGTCCCCAATAGGAGTACCAAGAATGTCTAGGTGTGGTACATGTGAAGCTTTCATAGCAGGAGGGAACATGGAAATATCGCTACGGCTAAATAGTTCACATTTGGATAAATTGATGAAAATACCCAGTGATGGACCAAGGTCTTCAATTATGGAGAGCGCCCGCAGAACAGCTTGTCTGGGGCCAGCCAACACCCCATCATCCAAGTACCATGCCTGAAGGATGAGACGAAGGCAGTCATCATCTGCATCGATGGCGGCAATGACCTTGTGTAGAACCAAAGCGAAAAACAAAGGGCCTAATGGATCTCCCTGCTGCACACCTGCCTCAGAAGTGAGATGTCCTAGGGGGTGCCACAAATAAGGGTGTGAACCATAACACCAACTCGCCCATGGAAGGAGTTCTGGGAAAAATGTGGAGCATTCAGATAGAAGAGCCTGCCTGGAAATAAGGTTGAAAGCGTTTCTCATATCTGCTTTCAGGACGACAAAATCTTCATCCCCCCATGCAGTGTTCTTTGATGCACTTTCGAAGGCCGTGTACCACTTTTTCTGTGCCATGTGAACAGGCTACACCAAACTGATGGGGCTCAAAAAAACTGGACACTTTATCTTTCACTAAAGAGCACAAGCACTTTCCTGTTAGCCTTCTGAGAGTTTCCCCAACAGCAATAGGCCTGATATCAGGTGGGGAGCCATCTTTAAACTTGTTCAAAGCAGTGAGGCTTCCGCCCGCTAGAAATCTTGCAACTGACAATGGAGCTTTGCCTGCTGCAAGGAGGTTGACAATATCCCTCAGGGATGAGCCAATGGAAATTGGAAGAGGGATTTGTGCAGCATCAATTAGATGTTGTACCCTGAGGCCTGAGGGGCCAGCAGCAGTGCCCTTAGGGAAGGAGAATAGGAAGGGTAGGATGTTGAAATCAGGACCTAGAGAAAGTGGAGTGGAAGGAACATCTGGAGGAGTGGGTAGGGGAGAGCTAGGGTGTTTTGATTTGAGCAGCTCCCAGGTAGCATTATTGAGGGGAGCAAGCCCATCAGATAAAAGTATTCTGCAGGCTTTACCATGCAGACCGATCTTTGCTAAGGATATAACCGAATCTAACAGGCTCTTAGAGTTCCTTTGCTTCTGCTGTGATGGGGCTTTAAGGACATTGTACCCTGCAAGGTTCCAAAGGGTACTAAACTCTTCCTTTGCCCAAAGATCACACAGGACTTTGATCGGGGTGTGCTTGAAGTGGCGGCCTTTACTCTTTAGGGAGGGAAGAACACACTTTGGTAACATGAAGAGCTTCAACCAAGCCTCTTCTGAGTTTTCAGCGAAGACAGACCGTAGGGTAGATGAAAGTGCTCTAGCAAAACTGGGTCTTGCCTTTTTAGGGACAAACCGTAATTATTTTGAATTTTTTTTTTGTAAATATATAAGACTTGGAAACACTATGTATATTAATATACAATCAGTGATATAAAATAGGTGGTAGTCAGTCAACAACTAAAGACTGGATGAGACCTGGGCAACCTTTGCTATCAGGTCAACAGGGGAGTGGTTAAAGGCACCTAAAGATGATCGAGCTCCTCTGATGCTCATGATGGAGGAGCGTAGGAGGGAGAACGAAAGATGTCATTGGATCCAGGCATGGTTGAACTATATGTGTGGCCCCATTTTGTTGAGAGCTGGGCAGCAATACGTTTGTAGACCACTGTGGCCTCCCCTTCCTAAGCCACCGGTGGCAGAGAAGATGAGTGGGGTGAAAGAAGCATGCTCAACTTCAAGGATCCTTTGCTCATAGGCTCGTTTCTTTGAGGCCTCATGGGAATGGTAGCAGGCAGATAGTTGAGGTAATCTATTTGAGGGGGCATAGGGGTTGAAAACCTTTAGGTCAAAGAATGCTCTCTCAAAATGACTCCCCCAAAAACCATCAGCTGCTACATCAAGTCGAGCACCATCCTGGAAGTTGGCTGAGGCAGAGGTGTGGAACTCATCTGTGATGGGTTGTAGATGAGGCTCAATCGAAACATTGTGGCAGATTTCTGACAGAAGATAGGCAGTATAGTCTCTGATTTCATTGTGTCTGATGGAAGGGAAGCCACCTTTTGGACATGACAGTACATGCTCAACAGAGAAGGTAACACCACAGGCACAGCTGGTGGGCGTGTTGGCAGGTAACCAGCCATATCTAAGAGCTAGTGCATCTCGGAAAACGGTCTTATGAAGGGTAAACCCATACACCTCTACAGGTAGCACTGTAAGCCAGCTGGAAGCTTCGTTTTCTTGACATAGGTCCATTGCTAGCTGAAGATTGAAAGGCAGCGTGGCTCTGAGTTGGGTAGCAGCAATACTTTGCCTGTTGAGCTTCATTTTCATTATTTCCTTTTTGCTCAAGGACTGTTTCTTATGTGTAGTCATAGTTGTGAGACAAGATATTGTTTACTAGTGGCTGAGAAATGAGACTGGAAAAGTAGAATTCAGACTGGGATAAAGCGGATGGGTTTATTAAACTCATTCCACCTAATCTGCTGAACAGATCTCTCTCAGTGTTGGAAGGGGCACATCGACCTGTGAAGCCGGCTGGGTATCAGTTTGGATCAGATTATATCTTCCAGTGGCTGCATTAAGTGACTGATGTTTGGTATGGTTCTGGCCTGCATGGCCAGGAAAGTCCATTTGCTTGAAAGACCATGAGTGAAGGCAGTATAGGCTGCATGTGGGTTTTTAGCTGCTATTGAGACTAGCTGGTTGAGCTCCTGTGCACAACAATTTACCTTCATTATTACATCATGTTCTACAAAGGAGGAGCTGCCTAGTGCAGCTCCAAGATGTTACGGGCCCGTATACGCTGCCGTTACGCCAACGTTGGGTACCATTCATGTTACGGGCGAGATTGGTGTGTATGTGTGTGTGTGTGTGTGTGTGTTTGTGAGGATTGTGTACGTGTGGATGGTGTGTGTGAATAGTTTGTGTAGTTGCTGGATGGTGCATGTGTATGTGGACTGAACAAGGTGTGTAGTGTGTGGATGGTGCATGTGTGTGGTGAGGACTGAACAGTGTGTAGACAAAAAAATGTATGGTGCATGTGGTGTGTGTATGTTGTGTGTGTGTGTGTGTGTGTGTGTGTGTGTGTGTGTGTGTGTGTGTGTGGACTTAACAACGTGTACAGTGCGTGTGTGTGAGGAAAGAAAACCCAAGGACAGGTAGGAATCTTAATAAGTACTAACCTTTGTTGTAGTTTTAAAGAACATACTATGCGATCACGGAAAGCAGACATAGAACTGAATTAATATTTAAAATATACTAAACATTGTTGTAGAAATAACTTTCGATGTGATCGCTAACGTTTACATCAGCCCTCAATTACTAGTACCGGTCTAGGCCCTATACACCAAATACTCCTCAGTTGTGCAAAATAAAATTTTGTACAACCAGATATATAGGATTTCATATTTCACCCTTTCTTATTGGCTATGCGTGAACGTGCAGGATCAACGTTAACAGAGTCATTGCATATGTCAAGTCTAAGAGCCCATTAATCTGCAGGGAGAAATGATAGACCTACTCGTCACTGATGACATCACTTTGCAGATGTCATTGTCAATTATTGGCGGGTACCAGCAGTGTACTTCTAACTTCATCACAATCTAGCTATTATAAGAATACATGTATTCACTTTTTGGATGGGCCAAGGTCATTGCTAACGATTAGAGCTGAGGGATTACTTATTAGCTTGTACTAGTTATTAGCTGACATTCCTAAAACTGTGTTAATTAGTAGCTTTGTCTAGCTATAAAGTCAGTTATGAAAGATTCCTACCTTCATCAGTCTCTTTTTCTCTGGAGCAAACGTGATGGCTTTTGGGGGGGGGGGGGGGGGGCATAAGGCCTATTCCTGTTGGCTGCACTTTACGCCGCCTTGTTGCAAAGATTGCTGGCAACAAATTTACTGATGATATGTCATCTCTACTTGCCCCACAGCAGCTAGGTTTTGGCATCAAGGGTGGAGCACAAGCTGCAGTTCATGCTGACGGACTCTACCACCTGACATGCTGCTTCTAATTTAGCAATGCCCTCAATTCCATCTGACGTGATAAGATGTTGTTGGCTGTGAAAAAGCTAGTCCCTCAGCTCTACCTCCAGCCTACTCCTCCCTATTTTGGGAAGACAAGATCATGATGTCAGCAGAAGGTGTACAACAGAGGGATCCCATACTACAGAAGGTGTACAGCAGAGGGATCCCATACTACAGAAGGTGTACAGCAGAGGGATCCCATACTAAGCTACTTGGATGATGTCAGCTTTGGAGGTGACCCAGCCCAGACGCCTAAAGTACATGTCACCAACCTGCTAGCATGCAACCGCTGCCCGGATAGCTTCGCTCACGTGCTCCGTGTAATTAAAATTGACTTTAGGGAGTTAATTTCAATATCCTGCCTTATGAGTAGTATAAAATGACGCTCTTCTGGCAGTCTAGATACTACACAACCTACTTCCTATACGCTAACAGGAATGATGAAAAATTTAGCTCTGCTAGTGTCCCTGCTTGTCCTTTTCACCCTCGCTGATGCCTTTCGACGTGGACCTGTGGTAAGTATTACTTCCTTGCCATGTACAGTGCAGTGCATATTCCTCGCAAAATATACGGTGCATTAGTGCAGCACCTTTAGAAATGCCTTTACACAACTAGAGTGAATAAATATGCACTTGTACGTCTCCGCTCTACATGTGGCATTACAAGTAATTCTGAGACGTTGAGTCGCCTTGCCGTGGTATCATAACTGCATGTAGGTAATTATACTATAATATTATAATAATATTATAATATTATAATTATATATAATTATAATTATATGTGTGCAATTGCAACGGGATTTAGCCATGCAACGGGATCTAGAATACTGGCATGGTTTACATAGCACACTGATGTGTCAGAGCGTGCATGTATTGTACCTTTGGAAGTACTGACATGCATGCACACTAACATTTCATTTCTCTCTAATGACAGGGTAGCATGGGTGAGCCATATGCCGGTAGGTGCTCGGCTTAGATATCTAATTGCATTGCCCAAGTCACTCTTAATTTGTACAAGGCGATTCTGGGCGGTATGGCAGCAAAGTAAGCATATGTGTATGCATGTACCTATTGAGAATCTATGACATACGTTCACGCACTAGCCATGCATTTGAAAGAAGAAAATTGTAGTTAACGTTACAATGTCAATTATTCTGCAAGTTGTCTAGATTTGCACATTACGATTAATAATAACCAGTACGCACAGAACAAAAAAGAAACCTGTGATTTTCAAAGTGCATTTGTATCTTCACTTGCACAAAATGGCGCTTTTGTTCCTTTTCTACATGCAGATTGTAAGTTAGGAGCAATTCAATTGACGCTAAGGAACGTGTATTGTCTGTCAATTATGCATGCATTCTTTAATGACACAGGAGGTAAAATTATTTGATGCATTTGCATTTTAATAATGTCATCATGGTAACGTTGTACAGACTGTAAGTGTGATCCACTCATTATTGCATCTCTGATAACAATGCTGTACACCCGTTCATTGATCTCTACGGTTGAACATAGCAAGTCAGTGTAATTTGAACTTTAATTTGTACGCTTCATATACCTGCATTTTCTCACAGCGGGTACGTGTAATTCTTGTAGTCCAAATTACTGAACCACATTACTTACTGGATCTTAATACTGTGACTTACTGTTTACCCTCACACATAGGCTGTATGTTGGTTCTGTTAGCTGTTCTATATAATCTAAAATACTTCATTACACACGTTACAATGTTATGGCATATTTCATCATTACAGTGTGTAAGTGAATAAACTCAATGCATTTGTTATACCAATGATTGAAAAATCGCTCATCTATTCTCAATACAGCTAGTGCACAATTATGATCCTTTTATCATTGCGCTCGTAAGTAAATGGTCTTGTCGTGCGTGGCTATTGTTCATAAATCTTGTTATTTTACAGGTTAAGGTTAGATATGTTACAGCGCAATACATTTAGCTTCAGTTATTCACCCGGCTACCATTTTTATGAATGCACAGGAAGTAAGCTACTCATGTACTTTAGCAATACTCTCTTTCATTCACTTACTAATGTATTCGTCATTCAACATCATAAGCTGGTTAGTAATATTACTGTGAATGGGATACAACAATAACTTATCATAATACCCACCCTTAATTGTAAAAACATTTTTCAATACAGTGCCTCAAAGTGTATGTAAGTGCTAATTGGCAGTTCAGCGCTGTAGAATAATTCAATATTACTTTTCCTTCATCCCATCACATGAGGGTAGAGTGAGGTATTTTTTGTTTTGGTTACATTACACTATATGTATGATGCTATTTATACTTCCATAGGAAGTAAGTATATCATAGCGGCTGGATACCGATCATAATGATAATGCCAGTAACATGTGACTGTCCTTTTAATGTGACTTGCCGATTCTTTGGATACGTTACTTAGTGTGTAAGTGTTTTCTAACATTCTGATTTAAAGAGCACAACTAACTACCTCTAGTGTTGATTATTAATTTTATTACTGATTTATTTTGATTATATGCGATTTCTACGTTATGCGTTCTGCTTAAAGCCTCCGGTAAGTAAAGGCTATTTCGATACTAAAATTGTGTATCATTTTGACTTTTTCTTTCTATATAAATGTGGTGTGATTCTGCATGCATGATACAGCCGAATCATGTAAGTGATATCGATTAAAAATCCATGCATTTTACATAATGAATTGTATAATCATGCAGACCATGCAACATGAAATACCGGCTATCCTTTATAGTCGTTTTCAATAATTTAAGTAAAAATTCACATAGTAATATATCTAATATGATTACATGTTAAATATCCATTAACATGTTGTGATCAAGTTTCGAGCTGCAATAAGTTAGTGTTTAACGTTTCTATTAATTCACCATATCATTACCAGTGTGAATTGGTCCTTAAATTAGACATTGTAAATAAAGGTATTTCTTGTTGCATGGTCTACATGACAAAGGTTATACAATGAGTAATAAAATTAATGAGTAGGTTTAAATGAGTAGTTTTTAAAAACATATAAGTCACTATATACATGTATACAGCGGTTTAATTATGGTTGGGATCTTTAACTCTCTCTGCTGCAGGAGGTACGTACCAACTTATAGGCCGATGTTGGCCTTCACATAAACTGCTCACCTATTTGGCCCCATGATTGCCATTTACAAAAAACAGTGTGTAAGTATCAATCACTACATAAAGAATACCTGATAAACAATTATTCAATTTCTGCACAGTGTGTGAGTAACAAGTACACTCAAAGCTCAATTGCCACATGCATTATCATACCTTACCTGTTAAACAATTCGAACGTAATAACTTCATAGGTTGTAAGTGCCTATTATTGTGCCAGTGCCTTGCTCACATATTTTGACATCTTAATTTCATTTTGTAGTGCGTAAGTTTGCATATGATCTTGAGAATCTATGCGTAGTGGTTATATTATATTTCAATAAACTCATTGTGAACAACATAGGGCGTAAGTGCATATCGCCACTTGGATATTTTGACATATTAACTATCTTTAAATTGCAGTTTGTAAGTTTTGATATTATTATTGTGGGCTTGTTGGACCATGTCTTCCTTCTCATGGCTGAAGTTTGGACCTCGTCCATGTGTAAGTACAATGTGATTTTCAATACAATAATCTATAGCTGTTCTTCATATCTATGTCGTGAACGCATCAGGCTGTGAGTAAATAACTGTTGTATTTGTATATTACTATTATCGCTGTCTCTCCTACTAAACATTGCAGTGCGTAAGTGACGTATATGAGGCACTGGGACTTTACTAAGAACCCTCTTATCAACCTCCACACCTGATCATATTTCAATTAATTAATAACCTTTGCAATTGGTTTATCTCTTTCTACACCTGTAGACAAATTAAAGGTGAGTTTAAAATGATAGCACTTGATATAATCTGTTCGAACTGTTAATGTATTTTTAAAAATATCAAACAGCCTTTGGTGATATGTATTTCATTATACACTTCACATGAATGTTTACACCGTTTGATTATATAAATAGGATGGTTACCATTGGATACGCCTGAGAACAATTGGACATCATTGCTGACATATGCGCTTAGGATAGTGTATGAACTTGTTTTTGCTGCATTGAAACTTCCTTTTGCTGCATTGAGAGGAAAATATGGTTACTTTGCGGAGTGCATGGGAAGTACTTACTAAAACACAATCATCAATAACATGCATCAGAATGCTAGCGGACTGTGATGAACACTACCACAAGTTGGTAGATAATGTTTATTGGAACCAGTATGTTAGTACCAGGATTATAAAAATACCCGATTCCGGATCCACTATTGCCATTGTACAGTAGAGAGCACATGTGGATAGATTTTGAAAATGTATCTACAATGTAGTAAAACTGCCGCCGCTTAGAAGGCTCAGAGAACATTGATAACGCTCACTCGTTGTAGTGATAGAGGCTGATCAAGGTAGGACCATGTAGTGGAGGTTGTATGAGACACAAGCATGTGTGGTTTGTGTGTGTGTGTGTGTGTGTGTGTGTGTGTGTGTGTGTGTGAGGTGTATGTGTGTGCGTGGTGTGCGTGTGTGTACTAGGATATAAGACATTTACCCATTGCTACAGAGTTAACATGTTTGCAGAGCACTAAAGTGCGCAATTATATTATAACTGCAGCTTCAAACACATACAACAAATACATACAATAAATGCACAGGACCTATACACACATGTTAAAAGTTGTACATGTGATGAACACTACCACTAGTTGGTAGACAATATGTTTGTACCAGGATTATTAAAAAAACCTGATTCTGGATCCGCTATTGCCATTGTTCTCTTTTTCAGACCTCACTCACATACCATTCATTGGTTAATGGCCAATCCAATAATAATCCATTCAGCATTCATAATCCACTCATTAGTTAACGGCAGCTAAAAGAATATTGTTGGTTGAACAGTTAGTATACATGTACCGTAAACTACCTGTTAGAACCCCCCCCCTCTCCCTCCGCCCCCAACGCAGAGATACTTTTTAATATCACCGTAACTCAATAACCATTTAAGCTAGCGCTTACCTTTTTCAAACTTTTGTAGGACTACAATTCCTCTCCAGGAAAATGTACCTGTGCGGCATCGCACTGACATGAATTACTTGTGACAAGGTCATATAACTTACCTGGTTCGGGACAGCCATATCTTTCGAACCGCTCGTCTCCAACAGCGGAAATTTGGTGTACATTTAGTAAAAACTCCTTCTATACACAGGCAACGTGTTATTTTCAGCGCTTACCTTACACTTGGCGGTGATAAACATCGTTCAAAACCCTTTCAGTCCTCCATTTTGACATAGGCCCGAGTCCGAACCAGACAGATTGCACATTTACAAGGTCAGACATA
Organism: Eunapius fragilis; assembly: GCA_963681505.1. Taxonomy (NCBI): domain Eukaryota; kingdom Metazoa; phylum Porifera; class Demospongiae; order Spongillida; family Spongillidae; genus Eunapius; species Eunapius fragilis. The sequence continues at coordinate 1,887,230 of OY811985.1, forward strand.
ACATTGCTGCATGGAAATCATACGATCTCAACTCTATTCGACTAACTAGTGACACGGTTCGGACTCGGGCCTATGTCATAACAAACCAACTTCAAAATGGCGGACCGAAAGGGTCTCATGATTTAGGCCAGAGGGGGTCTACGGTGGGGATGAGTCCAGTAGTGTCCACTGCATGAAAGTTAATATTTACTACTGATCAAATGTGTATGTAAATATTGTACATGTGACATTTCCACTCTTGTAAATGAAAGCTTTATAGTAACAATATTTACATACACATTTGTACCACATTTTATCAGTAGTAAATATATCCAAACTATCATGCAGTGGTCACGAGAGTGAAGACCCTCTTTGAACCACTCTACCAGTGCCCCTGTGACGCTATACCATCACAAAAGTGTTGGTACCATGACAACAGCTGAGATTTGTGAGTTTGGTTGGACTGGGGAGTATACAAATAAAAGCCCCTTGTCTCCCCAAGGGTGTGGTACGGGGCACAAATATGTGACAGAGGTGTTGTGGGTACTGGCCCACAACTTCTGGGAGTGATTAGTGTGGGGCCAATGTCACTATGTTTGTGTCAGGATGGTAGGTTGCAACATTAGTAATGTGTGGTTTAGGCCAGAGGGGTCTACAGTGGGGACAAGTTCGGTAGTGTCCTCTGCATGCAATGTATTTACTGCTGATCAAATGTGGTGCAAATGTGTATGTAAATATTGAATATGTGATATTTCAGCTATAGAAAATGAATCCTTTATATTTACCACAGTATTGATGTCACTATACCATAAAAACATTTGCTATTGTAAATCCAAACTATCATGCGGTGAAATTAATTTGTTTTGCATGTTAATTCCATATGCTGTGGTGTTGTATACCACTACAGTGTACTGGTCGCTTGGTGTTTGGGGAAAGGAAGCCATGGATAGGTACTTGGATAAATCACGTAATACCGTAAAAAATTGTTCCCAAAAATTGTAACGTAATTTTTGACTGCCGGAGAGGATTGATTTGAGGCGATCGTTTTTTTGCGCTGGTTTTGAGTTTTGTTGTGCTTGCTATATTCTATAAATTTAGCCCATGGCTTCTTTTAGCATTTGCTATTCGTTGTATACGGTGAAACGATTCGAAGTAGTAAGTTGTGGGCGTGTCATAGTCTCGTACCCAGACCCTCAATCCCACAGCTGCGGGTGGATTACATCACCGCTACGTGGAAGAGGGTCTGGCGAATAGGTCGAACATTTTGGTTCTGACTTGTTTTGAATGTTTATGCAGTTATTGTGTCGTCATAAGTGTCGTCATCGTGTAATTAAGTGCGGAATGAATCACTGCAAAGTCTGTTCGGTGTCTGTGCAGCGGCGGATACAGGTTTTGGGGGGGGGGGGGGGCACGGATGGTGGGTGTGGCTGGGGGTGGGGTCGGCTTCTGGCCCGATACGAAAAGCGGGGGGGGGGGGGGGGGGGTGCTGTCGGTTTATGGCCCGATACGAGGAGCGGGGGAGGGGGGGGGGGGGTGCTGTCGGTTTATGGCCCGATACGAGGAGCGGGGGGGGGGGGGGGGGGGTGCTGTCGGATTCTGGCCCAAAACGAAGAGCGGGGGGGGGGGGGGGGGGGGGGGTGCTGTTGGTTTCTGGCCCGATACGAAGGGCGGGGGGGGGGGAAGTATGATCGCGTATCGGGGGGCCCGGGATATAGTACAGTAGTAGAGTTCATGCGTGCGGATATCAATAGACAGCGCAATCGTGCAGCTATATTATAAAATGCGGCCCGAAAAGTTATGAATTTATTAATGAAGGGGGGGGGGGGGGGGGGGGGCACGTGCCCCGAGTGCCCCCCCCCTGGATCCGCCGCTGCTGTGTCGGACTGCTCGCAAAGACGACAATTGGGAAGGCATACGCAGGACTCTAGTCTTTGTACTGCGCAGCTTAGGGTCAAGACGGAGCGCACACAGAACAGCTCTCTCCCCTTGCTCTTCAGACCCTTTCCCGGGCTGTGCCCGCCGAGCTTCCAAGATATCGATACTCTAATAAACGCTCACCATGTCCAGAGGGCCGCGCGGCGGACCTGTCCCGCAGCCTCATAGCCCTGTACAAAGAGGGCAAGAGGTACTACCACACCTACCACAGGCTGCCCCTCAAAGTTGCTGTGACGGCAGGCTTCGTAGGATGGCTGGCGTGTGTGCTTGTGGCCATCCCCAGCAAAAAGTTCTTGGACAAGATTCCTGCCCAAGATCTTGACCAACTTGCCATGATTATGCCGGCCAAGTTTTGGCCAAGATCTTACTCAAGATATGGCAAGATCTCAGCCTCCTGGCAAGATCTTGGCCTCCTGCCAAGATCTTGCTCTTCTTGGCAAGAATCTTTCGTAGCGGTGATGTAATCCACCCGCAGCTGTGGGATTGAGGGTCTGGGTACGAGACTAGGCGTGTCAAAAAAAGGGTACGTTTGGTGGTTATAGAATTTTGTAGCGCATTGAATGGGTTGCATGAAATACATATGAAGGCATTAAGGACACCTAGATGCATTACTCATTTAAATATGAGGGCAATCAGACAATGCGCAGGGTGTTGTCTCGAAGCCTCCACGACCGGCTTCATATGGTTTAAAGTACGCGATTATCGTGAAAGCTAATAGCTTTTATGACAGTGGGACGTCATACCTATTTGCCCTAATGTTACTAAGATATGTATCTGACTTTTTTTTACGTAGGTAGAGAGTGTTCTATTTAAAACGCACCTTTTCGTTGCCGTGGGTTCTTTAGCTAGATAATTTTCAGACTCTGCTGCTTATGTAGTAACAGCACCTTGCATATCACGAGATTCTGATTTAGCGCAGTGCTCTTATCAATCAAACCAATTTAATCAAAATTTGTCATGGCAACATGCAATTATTCATAATACTATGTTTATTAAACTCTATAATTTTATTCAACAGTTCTGTGTGTAGTTGCATGGATAATGAAGACTGTTGTTGATTTGAAGAGTTTTTTAATGAACGTAATGAACTGCAAGCACCCATGATACAAAATGGGCTAGTGTTTTACATCCACACCAATATAGCATCTCAACGTTTAGAAAATACAAGAAGTATCATTGCATCAATTCTTGAGCACTCTGCTGGAAGCAGTGTCACCACTACACCTGATGCGTTGCGGTGGGCAATACATCATATTGTCAAAAATCTTACAAGATGTTGGGCTGAAGTAGAGGTGTTTCTCAACGAGCAGTTTATAGTGTAGAGGGGTACCTATTCCACTGGTAGTGGGATAACTATGGTAGTGGTAGTGGGGTACCTATTGCTCTGGTCGTGGGATAGCTATTGCACTGGTAGTGGGGTACCTATTCCACTGGTAGTAGGATAGCTATGGTACTTGTAGTGGAGTACCTATTGCTCTGGTAGTGGGATAGCTATGGTTCTGGTAGTGGGGTACCTATTCCTCTGGTAGTAGGATAGCTATTGCACTGGTAGTGGGGTACTTATTGCTCTGGTAGTGGGGTAGCTACAGCACATGTATAGTGGGGTACCTATTGCTCTGGTAGTGGGAGCTACAGCACTGGTAGTGGGGTACCTATTCCTCTGGTAGTGGGATAGCTATGATACTAGTAGTGGGCTACCTATTGCACTGGTAGTGGGATAGCTATGGCTCTGGTAGTGGGGTACCTATTGCTCTGGTAGTGGCGGGATAGCTATTGGACTGGTAGTGGGGTACCTATTCCTCTGGTAGTGGGATATCTATGGTTCTGGTAGTGGGGTACCTATTCCTCTGGTAGTGGGATAGCTATGGTACTGGTAGTTGGGTCTATTGACACAGCTGAGGATGTAGCTGTTCCTTTACCAGTTTTGAATACAGAAATCAATGTAATGTGCAATCCACCTTTACCTATTCCACTTCATGTAAGAACTGATTGTAAGAATTGTGTTAAAAGGAAGGATGAGTTGCAGAGAATGGCTAATTCAGTGAAAAGTACTTGCAAAGTTCCAAAAGCCACCATCTGTTACTGGACACAGGAAGACATCGAGGAAGAAGGGGAAGATGAAAAAATATGCATATTACAGCTGCTTATTGACTATATTACTGGAGATATGATTTTTGCTAATTTTCCTGACATGTGAAATGCCTTTTTTATTGAATGGTAAAATTGTGTTTCCGAGAACATGATATATGCACACTTGGCTATATATTTGTATATTGCTACCATGAGCAGCCTGCATATTTGGCATGATTTTATGCATAATATCTGCTGTAGTACCTTCTAAAAACTATTTTTATATGCAGGTATGTGTGGCAGTTACTCCTTATATATTTGGCTGCAGTAGCATGTTTAGTAAGATCAGTGTAGCGAATATAAGTTAAACCGGCACAGTTTTTTTTAGCGCGGTCATTCATTTCCATACATTCAAAAGTACCACTTTATGCTACCGTATTGACCGAATGAAAAAAAGATGATATGATAATTAATATACCGTTGGAATGCACATTTTAAACTCTTTTTAGAACCATGCGAATTGTTGCAAAAATATCAATTTGAAAAAAATATCCATGGAGTCATTTTAAATGCTTGCCTCCGGTCTTGCCATGCATGTAATATTGGGCAAAACAAAGTCAGCTGTGCTATATGAGTTGTATATATAGTCGGCTCAACCTGCATTAATTGAAGACCAATGATCAGCCTCGTAGCTGTCGCGCTCATAGACCTTTTTTCTGGATCAGCCTCGTAGCTGATGCACTCATAGTCCTTTTCTGGATCGGCCTTGTAGCGTGCTCGCCTTGTTTATTTCTTTAAAGAGGTGACTATAAAAAACCAAAGGGTCTTGTGCATAAAGCGTAAGTGTGGCTTACCGTATGTCGCATAGTAGATGTATGGCCCGGGTACGAGATTTTTTGTTTATCAAGCCCTATATACCAAATTAGGTACTACTCGGTATTGTATTTCGCCCGATGGGTCATACATGTTTCTGACCCCTAAAGATAGAATCCGGATATATGCTGAAACGGTTAGTGCTGTTGGCGCTCTTCAACATCGCTTCTTAGAATGCCTTAATGAGGGGGGGGGGGGGGGGGGTATTTATGGTGAAAATGGATTAATAATTTGAGCCGCCGCCACTGGATTACATCACCGCCGCAGCTGCGATGTGGGTCTGGGTACGAGACTAGACAATGAGGGAAATGAAATGATTGTCGTCCCTCGGACCTCCCGACGCGAGTCACGTTTTTAATTACTTCATTACCCAACGCGAATCCTATATGGAACCTGCTCCAGTGGAGGATCCTGGGGGGGGGGGGGGGTTCGTCTAATTATATATATAGTCGCGCAATATAGCGTTTTAAATTGCATTTTGAACGTACAGCTACCAAAAGCGTCCGCGCGGAGGGGGCATGACCCCCTCCCGCACCCACCCCCTTTCGGTGAACCACGCCCATTTATAACTTTTCATTGTTGGTGCCCCCCCCCTTTCAAGATTCCTCGATCCGCCCCTGTGCTCCCGCAGGTTCTGATACCTACACACCAGCGACACAGGGACATACCTACACACCAGGGACACACTTACACCAGGGACACACCTACACACCAAGAGGACACCTACACATAGGGACACACCAACACACCAGGGACACACCTACACACCAGGGACACACCTACACACACAGGGACACACCTACACACCAGGGACACACCTACACTCCAGGGACTCACCTACATTACAGGGACACATCTACGTGTGTGTGTGTGTGTGTGTGTGTGTGTGTGTGTGTGTGTGTGTGTGTGTGTGTGTGTGTATGTGTGTGTGTGTGTATGTGTGTGTGTGTGTGTGCCTATTAATTCACCATATCATTAACAGTGTGAATTGGTCCTTAAATTCGACATTGTAAATAACATCTGGTTCCAATGGACTTGACTGGGACAAAAGCTGAGTCTACAGAGATTGAACTTCCTCAGGTACAGCAGGAACTACCAGAAATACTGCCTGAAGGAATAACTAAAGCTGAAGTAATACCTGAAAAGGCCCCACAAAGTGAAATAGCCCAACAAAGTGAACAGCTGCTCCTGAACCACTTCCAGAAGGCACATATCGCACAAAGATTTTCAAAGCCCCCAGATAGACTCCCAAGCTCATGGCCAGAATTAAAGGGCAATCTCAAGAAAGGGAGATGTAGTGGTGTTAATTGACTGACGCAAAGGTTGTCACGTGACTAGCTGGACTAGAGTTAGGTTGAGACGTTTCCGTGTACTAAGTAACTGTATTTGCTGTATATAGTATTAAGCATACCCTAAGGCAGCTCCCTCGCAAACGAGTACTACTACAGTATTACTACAGTATTACTACAGTATTACTAAAACACAATCATATCAATAACGTGCATCAGAATGCTAGCGGACTGTGATGAACACTACCACAAGTTGGTAGACAATGTTTATCGGAACCAGTATGTTAGTACCAGGATTATAAAAAAACCTGATTCTGGATCCACTATTGCCATTGTTCTCTCTTGCAGACCTCACTCACATACCCTTCATTGGTTGATGGCCAATCCAATAATAATCCATTAAGCATTCATAATCCACTCATTTGTTAATGGCAGCTAAAGGAAAATAGTTGGTTGAACAGATTGTATACATGTACATGTAAATCAACGGCATGATGGCTCACACATTGCATGTGGACATGTCAGCTAGGTTATGTGGGCCAATGCATGGGGTGTTTTTCAAAACCATTTGTTGCCTGGCTGATTATTATCTAAACACATTTGTATGTGTTATTTACACAATACCAAACAAATTGCCCACTGCTGTTATGTGGTCTAGAAACCTGGAGCATGCCATACAAAAACAGATATCTTATCCCCCCTCCCCCCTCCGCACCTATACACTAGCCACATCCATCATATCTTTCCCCTACTTGTCTCGATACACAAATGTACACTCAACCTTAATTCCTCCTTCCTTACGCAACTGTCATTTGCCCCCCCCCCCCCCCCCCCATTTGTATGAGTGAATCCCCCACAGTGTGTTTGTCTCCTTCACATTACGGCACATTACCATTGTCTCTCTTACCCTGACTTACTTGACTCCCTCCCTGGTGATCTCTCCCTTACAATCCTGACCTTCCCTCCTTACCCTTTCAGTTCTCTCCCTCTACCCACTTGCCTCCTGATCCACACAATTGTCTTGGGCTATTCCTACTGATGACATCATACGAATTCAACCACTTGGACATGGATACTAATTACACCCTCCTCACCCCCCCCCCCCCCCCCCATTGCATATCAGATTACATGTATGCCTGTGCTAGGATGAATAATTAATGAACCGTGACTTGAGCTATTGATCCTACCATCCCTATGGGCTGAATCTAACTAGGCCAAGCTCAAACTAGACGAACAAGTCATACTAGCGCTTTTGTTGTACTGGTATGCCTGGTTGGAGGCTGAGTGCTTGGTTCGAACTGGGCCTAGTTAGGTTCAGCTTTTAAGTCGATAGCAGAAGTCGTGGTTATAAATATCCAATTCTAGTATAGGGACCGTGACCTACATGGAATTTTGTGGTCTGACATATGCTGAAATGGTTAATGTTTCTACAAGATGGTTGGGTCTGGAGGAAGCTGTAAGTAGAATATTGCAGATGTATGAAGGCCTCAAAAGCTACTTCCTAAGCAATGAAGAATGACATGTTAGATTTGTTCATTAAGCTCACCAATTTGAGGATCCAATGACAGAAGTTACCTTTATTATTTTGTCTACACCTTTTGTTTGAGTTAATAAATTCCTACAGCTTGATAACCCATTGATATCAGTGGAGAATGATGTCCTTAATGATTTTGTGAGAAAGCTGTGTTGCAGATTTTTGAGTATAAATGTTATAAAGCAAGTTAGTGTAGAGGAGATTGACCCTGAATCTGATGATGCACGGCTGACAGACACACGGTTGGATATTGGTTTCTCAACTAATGTTACAGTCAACAAACTGACCCATGAGGGGTACAAAATCAAGCAATTTTCCATTGGGGTCTGAATTCTTTTCCATGATCCGAAGGAATAAAACTCCTTTCAGACCAAATCTGGATCCCAAGCAGGCATTGGGAAACCTTATAACAACTATTAAGTTGGCCCTCCCAAAGACACTATTGAATTCGAGCCCCTCAAAGAACTAATCCAGGCCACACAACGTGCAACTTCAGTTTATAATAATGCTTTTTCAGTGGTTGTCCACAAGTGATTTGTACTGAAAGTGCGTGTTATTTAATCGTTGTCATTGTGTATGTGTTGAGTAATAGTAGTCCGTTTAATGAAATGGCGCTGTTTTCTATATCTCATGCAAATATATAATTACTCTCACGGATACTCACGGATAGACAGATAAACCTCACTAATAAATGAGCATATATTAAATTTTTTACACAGAACCCATTGTAGCACGTGATCATGTAAAGAGTTTAGTAACTGCCTTCATTGTAGTTATGTCCAGAATTCTTAATATCATAATAACTAGATGCGGTAGTAATTATATTTTTGCCTTGATTTTCGCATAACATTGCTTGCTCTTATAGCACTAACGTACATTGAGATCGATTTTTAGAATTTCCTAATGTCATTTATAATTCAATTTGAAATAGAAGTGCAAGATGACCCCCGATGTATGGGCGATTTCTCGATATGTGCATATGTTCTACTGGTATAAAATGGGTGTGTGTGTGTGTGTGTGGGGGGGGGGGGGGCATATTTAAAGTGCAGGGCAAATGCCCCCCATTTTCCTATGCCACTTGCTTTCACGTCTATCGATCTTAATTGGTACTCTGTGTGTATTCAAGAATGGCTTCTGTACTTAGGAGATTATTTTTTCGACTGTTGATATACTTGTCTAGGTATGCTATGAAATTTTGTAATGTGTTTCACCAGCTTAGACATCTTGTCACTTACAGCCCGTATGCCGAAAGTAAAAAAGTGCAGGAGCCGTTTCTTAGTCTCAGAAAGAATATGTATAATAGACTTTCAAAATGATATTGTTTGGATCAATTATACGAAGGGATTATAAAGAGTTATCCATGTTGAATGGATAGCTATTGCAGATATCCCTGAAAGTACTTATTTATGAGTGTGTGGATTGTTTATGGAATGTATTTATATATTTATGTGTTTGTCCATTTATGCAAGTGTATTAAATGCTGTATCTCTAAACCCTCACTTGAAGCTGGATCATGCTATAAGCATCAATGAAGCTGCATATTGAGGGCTGATTTCGTTTAGTGTGTTTATTATACCACATCCACTCAGTTTGGCATCATCCCATGCATGTATGTAGCTTTCAGTGTTGCTAATTTCATACAGACACAAACAAATGTGCAAATCTTCCTGAGAGAATACACGAAACTTAGTTATGATTCAGAAGTACATTGCAATATGGCTTTAGACATCTAGATGCAGCTATGTCAATCATTATTCTTTTGATATACAACTGGAGCTCAAGAGGAACTTAGACTATCCATAAGAGGAAGAAGCAGCAGCACTGGCTATAACACCGACCGGAACTGCAATGATGGAAATCACAATGTAACTGACATATCCAACCACAGCATAGACCAAAGCTGCAATGATCAGCCGATGAGCAGTGTTGGCCTTGCTAAAGGCAACAGCAGTATTGCCTGCTGCATGTGCCTTCTGGGCCTAGGTGGAGGGAGGGATGGAGGGGAGGAAGGAATGGAGGGAGAGAAGATATGCAGAGGAGATGAGGGACGAGAAGATATGTAGAGGAAGGGAGAGGGGAAGCATGCAAAGAGAGCAAGTTAGTGGAGGACAGAATGTAGGGAGGTATAGATGCTAGGAAAAAACTATATGTAGGTCATGGTAACATACTGAAAGTGAAAACAGAATAGCAGGAACTGTGCAGCAGAGTGCAGGCCATCCTCCAAACACACAGAACACCAAGGTCATTAGTGTAGACTCCGTAAAATAGAAGTTCTTGGTTCTACCAAAGATTGGTGACCTTGGACATTCAGTAGCAGACGGCTGGGTGATAACAACTGTAGCTCCCTGTGAACATGTGTGTGTATGTATGCATGTGTATGGTTATATGTGTGTGTACGTGTGTGTGGTGCACATGTGTTAGAGTAAGAAGTACTGTACAAAAGTACGTATTCCAATTGTACCGTTACTTGAGGACCTATAAGTGCAGAGGGCATGAAAAGGTGATGGAATGATGCAATAGCATACTTTGTGCTGCGTATGCTGGAGGAGGAATGTAAGCTTGTGGATATCCAGGATAATCTGACTGGTACCCAGGCTGTGGTTGTCCTGGATATGCAGACTGATGATATCCAGTCTGGTATCCAAGTTGAGGCTGTCCGGGCAGATATCCAGGCTGATATCCAGGCTGGGGTTGTCCAGGATACCCAGGTGTGTACCCTGGAGCATGTGGGTATGCCTGCAGAAGGGGATCACCTTGGTTTGGAGGAATGCTTTGGCCTGTGAAGATGAATGTATCGTATAATGCATAACAACCATTTCCAAGGTTACTTCTTACCAGCAGCGCAACACAGGTCTACCCTGATACCAATACCCTGATACCAGTACATACATATCTTTCATACATTCACAGTACTTGCATTATCATTTTACAGATGAAGAAGACCCCAACAAGAGATGAATCTTTCATAGCAGCAATAAACATGAGTCAGAGCTTCAACACCATATATAGGTTGTGAGTCCTTAAATTATTAAATTGACTCACAATAATTATTTAGAGTGTAACATTATCATTATATAATACTGATGTGATCTTTTTTTAATTCTTTTTTTTTTTTGCTTGCAAGAGTACAAAATTACACATGCATCTTTGCATGCATAAAACATTGTAAACAGTATTTGTGCAAGCTTTACCTTTCTCCATACTTCCTTGTTGTTGGTTTAGGTTGATATATTGGATTTTGACTCCTTGTTGTTCAATGTATATCTGCAGAATAACAAAGAACATTAGACAACAGATACCCTAGCTGCATGCTTAAAAAGTCCCAAATACTGCAGCGATACTAGTATTCCAACCACTTTCCAAAGTATGACAACAGTTGCTAGGGCAGTTATCCTGCCTGGTATTGATGAGGCTTGAAGGTTCACTTTGGAAAATAATGGGACCTTCATTTTTGAGGCCTTGATGCCTTACACACTTGGGTTGTTTTGGCTAAGCTTTAGACCCCCTCTTTGCTCTCCTTTTCCTGTATCCGTCTACATTTAGAAATGCTTTATTCCTGTACTATATTCATTCGCATGAAGCGCTTGATTACCATCCATATCAGTGTCACATGTGGCCATCACTGTACCTTACACTAGTTGCTTGACACTAACCAGGTTTTAGTGTTCAAGGTTTAATCCCCCTGCACCTTCTGTAGTGTTACATTGGTTGTGAAGGTTCATTGCAAAATGCTATACAATATGGATGCTGTGCAGCTTGTTCAACGTGTGGTATTTCAGCCGGATTAGGCACTGTTGCAATTCCACTATGTACTATAAGTAAAACATGGAGTGGAAGGCAGCACAACACCCGTACATGACGGCGGTGGGATAGGGTCAGGACTGTCCTAGTAGGCGAAATTATGTACTACCAATAATGCACCTATCAATAGTGCGGGCACAGGCGGGGCGAATGTGGGGATTTGACGATCGCGGTTTTCAAATCCCCCCACTCCTGGGGGGGCATTTTAACCGATCAAATCCCCCACATATGTCGCGTATAAGTATAAGTCATTTCTCATAACTATTTAAAGCACATGGTAATTTGCCCCACAGTGACACCTGGGGCAAAAACCTTAGTCAATCCCCATCCAAATGCGCCTAGTTGGGCGTAGCCCGACCTTCGCGTATTGGCTTCCGCCAATACGCGATACGCCCAACTAATCTGTGTCCGCAACTGGGGGAGGTGGGGGGGAGACCATTGATAGGTGCATATAACAACTAGATGCCCTCAAGACAGGGTAACGGTTTACTTTAGTACCCCAACTTTAAATGGGAGGAAGGGATGAGGGAGACAGGAAAGACGGACGTGATAGAGACTCACCAAAGTGTTTATTGCGCCACACCCTTGCGTTAGCGTTCTGTCGAATATTTAGACGTCCAAGTCTGGGGACCAGACTGTACTAAATGTAGATTTATCGGTCGTGGGAACGAGATGCGATTACCGGTACTGATGAGAAAAGAATACAAGTGGATAAGTGTACACCCATGAACTTTGCGCAACTCCAGTCCTGACGTCACGATAATAATTGCATTAAACTGCCTCATCACGTAACGGTTGGTGTGACTCCGCATTAGTGAGTTTTTGTCACTCTTGTCGTTTCATTCTCCCTCTCTCCCTCCCTCTCTCTCCCTCCTTCCCTCCCTCTCTCTCTCTCCCTCCCTTCTCTCTCTCTCTCTCTCTCTCTCTCTCTCTCTCTCTCTCTCTCTCTCTCTCTCTCTCTCTCTCTCTCTCTCTCTCTCTCTCTCTCTCTCTCTCTCTCTCTCTCTCTCTCTCTCTCTCTCTCTCTCTCTCTCTCTCTCTCTCTCTCTCTCTCTCTCTCTCTCTCTCTCTCTCTCTCTCTCTCTCTCTCCACTCATGCATTAATTATACATTTAACTCAGCTAGCGCAATTATCCAACAACCGTGTTGGGGGACTTCAAATACTGCAATTATATCATTTATTACTTTATGTCTTTGTACAATGTTGAGGCATGTTAGATATTTTATTGATTGTTACGTCAGATGGACGCACGTGATTATTATTGTTATTAATTGCAATAGCGTGTCCGACAAGGTTCCTCGCGTAATCGTTGGACATCGTCGCGCTGCGTGATTCTACAAGGAGATAAAAGGTGGCTAGGAGCAATTATCCATTGACCTTTCCCGAATTCTTACAAGGCATAGCAATTCACAAATTCCTACAACTGTTAATTTTTCCACACCCCCAGATCCATGCACGTTTCGTAGAATACTGGTCAGCAATCATAACAATTTAGATTTGTAGTACATAACAAGCACTGTTCCCCCACTCCTTTTCTCACCTCAACCCCTCCCCGTGCATGCAAGTCCTCTCCCAAAGAGAAAGACTGAATAGGAAATCATTATCAAGAATACATGCATCTCCATGGCTACATGCATACGTGGGTCACACGATAAATCAATTATTGTCTCAGATATCTGTAGGCAAGTCCTGAAAGATCTATCATACCTCATTGTGGTCTTCATCTGTATAATGATAATGCATGTGTACTATGAATGCATGTATCAGGGATGACCAGTGTTGCTGCTGTTGCTGCTGCTGGTGCTTGTGGGTATTGCATACATGATATATGTTCATCTTCACAGGTCAAAGTACTCCAAACCAAGAAGGTGATCCTCTTGTGCCACATGCTCCAGGGTACTCTCAACCCCCGCCTGGGTATCCAGGACAACCCCAGCCATGATACCAGACTGGGTATCTGCCTGCATATCCAGGACAATCACAGCCTGGATACCAGTCAGAATATCCACAAGAAGCTTACATTCCTTCTCCAGCATACACAGCACAATGTATGCAGCAATACCTATTGCATCATTGCATCTCCTTTTAATGCCTTCTGCACTTATAGGTCCTCAACTAACGGTAAATGGATTACGCATATTTGTACACACATACCCACCCATGCACATAACTACATATGCACACATGCACTCAAACAACACAAACACATAAGCACAAATATATACACATGCATACACATGCACATAAACATGCATGCATACATACACAAAACACACACACACGCACACACACACAAACACACACAACACATGCACATGTAACACACATACACATACACACATGGTTTTGTCACCCAGCAGCCTGTTACTGAGTGTCCAAGGTCACAAATCTTTGGTAGAACCAAGAACTTCTATTTGAAAGAGTCTATACTGATGACCTTGTTCCTCTGTGTGTTTGGTGGATGGCCTGCGCTCTGCTGCACAGTTCCTGCTATTCTTTTTTCACTTTCAGTATGTTACAATTTACTTCCATAAATCCCTCCTCCCTTTTCCTCTCCACTTTCCCCTCTTCTCCTCCTCCACCTAGGCCCAGGAGGCACATGCAGCAGGCAATACTGCTGATCCATTAGCAAGGCCACAACTGCTCATCGGCTGATCACTGCAGCTCTGGTCTATGCTGTGGTTGGATTTTTTTCATTTTGCTTCTCTCTTCCAGTAATTATCACAGTTATTTTAGTTACAGCAGGACCGTATTCCTCCTAACATAATATATAGACTTTCTCTCAAGCCCCTTTGGATATCAAAGAAATAATAGATGTGACTCAAGCTATACATTGCAGTGTACTTCATAACTGCGTTCTGATTATCTCAGAATTACAACACACACACACACACACACACACACACACACACACACACACACACACACACACACACACGTTTGGGGTGTGTATTGTGGGCGGGTCGATGTTACAGGAGTCGCGTGATACACTCGTGCTGTGTAGTGTTGTTGCAAATTTGCTGACTAGAGAAAGGATCTTTGTGCAACCAAGTCCCCGAGCCTTGACTACGCACTTTATGCGAAACAACACACACACACACACATACACACACACACACACACACACACACACACCAAGGATTATTAAATAGTTAATAATCCTACATGCACACACATTGATCGGCATGCACGATAGCGTAGTCCATGTCCGACGGGGAAAAGAGGTCTCTTTCGTGATTATAAGAAGTATATACACATGACAGGAAAAAGTTTCAAAATCCCAGCCTTGGGTTTTGGATTGAGTTTTTAACAAAAAGCCATCCTGGAATTGAGCGTCTAGCATGGGAATATCGCAAAAACCATCCTGGGATTTCATTTGGCGACCAGGGTGGGAATAGCAATGTTGAGCTCATTCTTATTCATTGCTTCAACTGTTCGACAAACCCAGCATGGTTTTTAGGCTATTCCCACCCTGGACGCCAAATCCCAGGATGGTTTTTGCGATATTCCCATGCTAGACGCTCAATTCCAGGATGGCTTTTTGTTAAAAACCCAACCCAAAACCCAAGGCTGGAATTTTGAAACTTTTTCCTGTGATAAAGATGGTAGAGTAGATGTTGTTATGTTCGGATGCACCCAGATCTACTTAGGCAGGCTCATCGCCATATTGCAACTTCCAAAGATGATCATATCTAATCACGCGATCCGTGAGTTATGCATACATCACATCTTTTCTCCTCTCAATTATCTTTAAATTTATTTGGTCTTTTCACTAGTCTTCCACACCTTGGTGGTGGCAGTGGTGATGGTGTCTCCTCAGGCTCCTTTGGTACTTGCCCTGCCACTGGCTGTTCCAATTCAGGCTCTGTCTCTTTTTGTTGGGCCTGATCTGCTGCCTGTCCTCCCTCTTTGTCGGGCCGGGGTAAGGAGTTGATCTAGGTTCTGCTGGCGGGCTAGCTCTCCTGGATCAGCTTGGAGTTGCACTCTTAGGTCCTTCACAATCTGATCTGTGTGTCACTTCCATAATCCTCCACACTCCACCCGCACCAGGTATGTCTTTGATCTATACTTGGCCTCCACTATACCTTGAGTCCATCTTGCTTTTGCAGTGGGGCGATAGTCTCAGACCATTACTGTGTCTCCAACTCCTCACTGTAGCTCCTGAATTTGCTTCCATTAGCTTCCATTGTTTTTTCATCACTGTCTCCTGCAAACTTGGTTGTAATAGGTGTAAGCGGCTCCTCAGGTCCCTCTTTATCATCAGTTGGGCCAGAGACTCGTCCGCTGTGGCATGTGTTGCATTACGATAGCTTATCAAGAAATTTGCTATGCGGTGTCTCAGGGAGTTTGCTTCATTCCTGGAAGCCTTGATTGCCTGCTTGAGGGTTTGGACAAACCGCTCTGCTAACCCATTGATTGTGCTGGGTGGTATGGACTTGTTTTTGTGTGTTTGATGCCGTTGAGCTTCAAAAACTTCTCGAAACATTGTGATGAGAATTGTGAACCATTGTCTGTCACAACTTGAACAGGAAGCCCCCACCTGGCAAATAATGTTCTAACTCCTCAATTGTGGATTCTGCAGTGGTGTCCTTCATTAGCACTACTTCTGGCCACTTTGAGAATGCATCCATAACTATAAGCAGTGTATTCCCTTCAACAGTGCCTGTGAAGTCCAAGTGGATTCTCTCCATGGGACATCCGGTATTTCCCAGGGGTGAAGTGTCGTTACTTTAAGATCTGACATCCACTGCATGACTGGGTTAATTTCTCAATTTCCTTATCTTATCCGGGCCACCACCCCAACCCTCTTGCAAGGCTCTTCATTTTGACCACTCCAAAATGGCCATCATGCAGCTCTTTCAACACCAGCTTTGCAGGAATCACCACTCATCCACCCCACAAGAGACATCCCTGTATTCTCTGTTCTATTGACAGTTCTGTCCTGCTGTGCCAGTAGGGGCCGAACTTTTATCTCCATTCTGTGGCCATCCTTGTTTACACCAGCGCAGTATCTTTGATAAGGAAGGGTCCTACCAGTAGTTTCTCTCAATTGTGGTGGGTAGCTGTTCAATCTGCATGATTAACTGTGAGACCTCTTCATCCATTTCCCTTACTTCCCTAGGCAGCCTCGACAGGGCATCAGCATTAGCGTGCTGTGAAGTGTTCTGGAAGCAAATGTCAAAGTCATACCCTGCCAGAAATGTGGCATATCTCAGTAAACGAGTTGTTGTCGTGGAGGGCAGGCCTTTCTTGGGATTGAGGATGGTGGTCAGTGGTTGGTGGTCTGTTATTAAGGTGAAGTGATATCCATACAGGTAGTGGTGGAATTTCATTTCTTTATTCCCCATATCAAGGCCAGGGCTTCCTTATCTATCTGATCATAATTCTTCTCTGCAGGGGACAATGTTCTTGAGGCAAAGGCCACTGGACATTCTGTTTCATCAAGCATTTTATGTGACAGGGCCGCCTCTAAGCCATAGGTGCTTGCATCACTAGCCACTGTCATGGGTAGCCCTGGGTTGAAATGTGTGAGTACCATTTTTGATGCCATCATCTTCTTTACCTTCAGAAATGTCTCTTCACACTCTCTAGTCCACCTCCACTTGACTCCTACTTGTAGTAACTGGTGTAAGGGAGCCAGGGTAGATGCCAGGCTTGGTAAGAATCGGTGGTAGTAGTTAACAATCCCTAGGAACGAATGTAATTAGGATGTATTCTCTGGTTTTGATACCTCAACCACTGCTGCAATCTTCTCCTGCGTTTTGTGCAGTCCTTCTGCATCAATGCAATGACCACAGAATTCTATAGTTTGTACACTTTTCCTTCAAGTTGTACTGGTAGAGACGTTTTAGGTCCTTCTCTAGTAGCATCATGTGTTTCTCTTCATCCTCTCCAGCTACTACAATGTCATCCAATGGACACTGCACTCTTGGGATGCCCTGCAGGATGGTTTCCATGGCTCCCTGCCAGATTGCTGGGGCTCAGGCTATCCCAAAGGGCAAGTGGTTGTACTGGAATAGGCCTTTGTGGGTGTTAACAGTTACCAGCGTTCTTGCTTCCTCCTCCAATTCCAACTGCATGCAGGTCAGTGGCGTGGTGGCCGCGGGGGGCCGGGGGGGCAATTGCCCCCCCCCCCCCCCCCCCCCCCCCCCCCCCCCCCTGCGGGGCTTAAAAATAGGGGCGCCACCGAGCACAAGGGGCGCCAAAAACTGAAAGTTTGTAGCAATTTATTTTCCTTCCGATACGTAAATCATACCACGGTAAATTGAATCGGCAATCACTTGTTACGTTGGAACAAAGGCCGTGAGACGCGCGTACGCACGTACGTACCCCAATGCAATAAAATACTATTGAAATAACAACCCAATCTACCTAAGCAATGTTCATTGTTCAGTTAGCGCATGCGCACACATGTAGTACTGATTATTATTTATTCATAGAGCGTACGCGCGTGGCTTGTGCGGCATGGTTGCGCCGGGGGGGTGGGGGGGGGGGGGGGGGGGCGCCAAATATGCAAGTGCCCCCCCAGCCAATAAATAGCCACCACGCCACTGATGCAGGTATGCTTGTTTCAAGTCACTATGCTGAACACTGAACTATTTCCCAGGGTTGCAAATATGTCCTCTACTTTTGGTAGTGGATAGTGGTCAACCCTTAATGCTGAGTTCACTGAGACTTTAAAATCCCCACACAGTCTTACTGTGCCATCTCCCTTGGGGACTACTACTAGTCGTGTAGCCCATTCGCTCCAAGTCACTGGGGAAATCACCCCCCTGCTTCCACTTTCTTCCTCATGCTGTATGGAATGGATCGAGCCTTGCAGAACACTGGAGTTGCATTTTCTTTCAATGTCAGAGTTGCTTTAATTCCCACAGCTGCTTCTATCTCCATTTTCCATAACTTTGGGTATTTAGCCATTAAGGTATCCAAACTGTCCATCAGATTACTGGTCACACTTTTAGGAACAGCAGACACCAACTTAATCTCTTGCCAGTTAAGTGGTATACTTGCCAACCAATTCCTTCCGGGAGAGGGAGTCCTTTGCCTTCTACCACTATCAATGGCAAGGTTGCTGATCATGCATCTTTCACCACCTTCACCAGTACTTGGCCTTTAAGCACAACCCATTCACCTGTGTAAGTTTCCAAGTGGGTCTCTGTTTTCCTTAGGGGTATGTGTTTAAACTTGGTCTGATACAGTGTAAATAGGAGAAATAAAACTGTATTGGCTAATATGTCGTTGAGGCTCCATTCGATTCTCTGCTACCAGTGTAATACCCAGCTTGTCTCTCTAGTTCAACTCGAACTTAACTCAGTCAAGAATGTACCCACACAGTACTACAGTGGCGGATCCGAGGAGGGGGGGGGGGGATACCGGAGGCCCGTTCACACCCCCCCCCGCCCCCCTTTCGTTCGTCTAATTATATATTCATAGTCGCGCAATATAGCGTTGATTGCATTTTGAACGTACAGCTACCAAAAGCGTCCGCGCTTCGCGCGGGAGGGGGCACATCCCCCTCCCGCACCTACCCCCATTCGGTGAACAACACCCATTTTTCTCACTGAATTGTAACTTTTCATTAATGGTGCCCCCCCCCCCCCCCCCCTCCCCCCCTTTCAAAAATCCTGGATCCGCCCCTGCAGTACATGCATCGCAGGGGCGGATACAGGAATTCTATAAGGGGGGGTGTCGGACATGAAAATTAATAGGGGGAGGGGGATGTGTCCCCTCCCGCGCGAAGTGCGGGAGCTTTTGGGGTCCCGCACTTGGCGACACAGACTACCTATCAATATTGAAGCCTTAAACTGGGGGGAAAGTAAATGGCGGCGAATAATGGTTGGGGGGTTCGAATTCGGCGTGAGACTCATAAACTGCGTATCCTAAATTCATGACCTATTGGAGTGGAATGTAGAAACTGTCGAGAGAGGCATTTCACATTTGATTGAACTAATGAAATAGTAAAATGTACATTTACTACAACATATCATTTACTGATACGTATACAAAATAGAAGATTGAAACATTTTCCTGTGTGCTTGCTGATAAATGAGTGATTTCTGTACGCGTAAATCCGTAAATTAGCACATTACATAATTACCTTCTGCTTTCTTGGAAAAGTAACTCAAGATACTTGCCGAATCAATTAGATGAGTGAACACCTAACCCTAACCCTAATCCTAAGTTATTATGTACATCCCTAATTTTAGCCTCTTAACTGCGGCATTGTAGCCTAGAACATTCATGCAGGTAACACAGGGACGTACATCTACACATGGCCAGTTCAAAAACACTAAAACGGAGACGCAGAGAGTTACAAAGTGTTAGAGAACTTGTCAGCAAAGGGGAACCTTCTGTTCTGCTCAGAAATGAGGTGGAATACCTCGATGAAGCAGACAGAATGACACTACGTATACTACAGCAAGTTGGAGTTGTCTCTCAGATTAGTGCAAGACAGGCATTGGCGATCAAAGCTAGCTTGGGAATTCCTTGGGCCAAACTGCAGATTCTTCGAAGGGGACATACATACATATAGATGAAATGTTGTGTGGTCTGCTCGTAAGTTAAATTATATGCTTGTCACTTATCAGCAAGACCCACCCCACCCGACCCTTTCTCTTCCTAAAGTACAAATTTATGCATGTAGTTTATTAACAGTGTTACTCACATACAATAGATGGTTAAAGGCCTCTGGTATCTCCATTGCCTGTGAAGAGAAAATGAGGGAGATTGCTCAGCAGATATCGAGCAGGGATGAACTAAAAGGAGAAATTGCGCCATTCTCATTTGCCTTACCTTCTGGTGGAGAAGAACTTAGAGGGACACCACACATCTTTATGCTTGATCTGATCAAAAAAGTCACTGAACTATTGGAACAGAATTACAGGTAAACTGCAACCTTACATTCTGATGATGGTCACATGTGCACACTTCACACCAGCCTTGGGCGCATAATAGATTTATTCCTGATAGTGAGATATGGGTTAAGCTAGGAGGTGATAAGGGTGGACATGTGCTAAATACAACCAAAATGGACTTCCAAATCAGTCATAAACGTCCATACCTGTGTCTTCAGTTGTTTTGAAGCCGCAGACACTGTTGCCAACTTGCACTGTGCTTTGTTCAGCAACACTCTCACTCCTTAGCAAGTGTCATACTCTTCCTTGATGAGGATGAAATAAAGGAACTAGGTACTTGAATCACAATTTTAAGTCTACATGTATTTATCAACAGAGCACACAATATGGATATAACTTCAGGGCATCATTCCCCGGCATCTCAATTCCATTGAAGATGCATTTGTTAGACCACCCCATGGGCAAGGCGTACCCGTGTAGGTTTTGGCCTGTTAGGAGAGCAAGGGGCTGAATCTATTCAAGCTAGATTCAATACCTTGCAGAGGACCTACCAGGCTATGCACGACAAGGTGCAACGCCTTACGCCTGCTGTACATAGTTAAGGAATATAACATTTCAATCGCACACAAAACGTGGAAGCGAAACCTCAAACGAGCAAAACCCATAATTCTTTCATAACTACAAGTCTATATGTGTATGGAAACTATGCGCACAAAAACCCATAATTCTTTCATAACTACAAGTTTATGTGTACGCATTACGCACATTCAACTTTAAACCTTAACGTATCTACAACTGTGGAGAAAAAATGAAATGTGACAGTTGTTCTATACCATACGCTGTAAGCACCTTCTGTCTCGTTTGGTTTCCCGCTTTCAGTTTGGTCATAGTACTGGGGAGAAAAAGCGCTTCAAAGTTAGTCTCGTACCCAGACCGTCTATGACGTAAGCGATTATCGCTGTAAACAGTATAATCACTACGTCTCGTACCCAGACCGTCTATGACGTAAGCGATTATCGCTGTAAACAGTATAATCACTATGTCTGGACGTAGTGATTATACTGTTTACAGCGATAATCGCTTACGTCATAGACGGTCTGGGTACGAGACTACTTCAAAGTGGAGATGTAATATTGCAATATTAATAAACTTTCAGTTGTGCCATCTCCTGGACTCAACCTACATCTGGAATCTGCAGAGTTCCAAACTGCAATAAAATGGTGGCTTGGGATTGACCTATTCAGTGGGGAGAAATGCCCTTGTTGTCTTACCTTGTCATTAGATCCCTTGGGTCACCATGCATTCGATATAATGGTGACGTGGTCTCTCGCCATAATAGGGTTCGGGATAGTTTTTTTGAGTCTTGTAGGCAGGCGGGTATTGGTGGCCAAATGGAAGTTGGAAGTGGTTTGGGACATGATGCCCGACGTACAAGGCCAGCTGACGTGCTTGTTCCTAATTGGGTTCTGGGAAAACCTGCAGCTTTTGACATAACTGTCACATCACCGCTTACTCCAATTACTCTACATGAAGCGAGTGTGACAAGTGGGTCAACTGCTCAGGTGGCTGAGAACAGAAAACATGCCAGCAATGACACCAAGTGCTCAGAGCTTGGATGGGTGTGTGTACCTTTGGCAGTTGAGGTATATGGATGTTGGGGTCCTGAAGCACAGACAAACCTTTCTCGACTTGCAGCGCGCCTGGCAATTAGATTAAATTGTTGCAAGTCCCAGGCCACTTCGGCTCTATATGGCAGGTTAAACCTGGTTCTAGTTAGAGCGAATGCCAGAGCTCTGCTGTCCCGTTCAATGGCAACTGGATGTTAGTCTCCTCACCTTCTCCGTTCCAGTGTATTGTTTTTTGTTTAGTAACATTGTGTAACTTAAAACTGTAAATGTTGTATATATATGGAGTATATCAATATAATAAAATGTGTTGGTTAATAAATTTATATTAATTGATTCATAATGGCTCTCAGTCTCGAAGCAAGTGCTGTTATATTTTGGCTGGTGCGTTTGCTAAATGCACTCTACAGCAACATATCGGACTGTGATGAGACGTACAATTATTGGGAGCCGGTAAGGAACACTTTCTCTGTGATCAGTATTGACATGGTACTAGCAACCCATGCAGTAACACTTTATCCTTTCAGACGCACTTCCTTCTCCATGGTGAAGGCTTTCAGACTTGGGAGTATTCTCCTGTGTATGCCATCAGATCGTATGGGTATTTGCTGCTCCACGCCATTCCTGTTCTAATTACAAGCACTAGCTGCTATTAACAAGGTTCTGTGAAACGTTGCAGTGTAATACTGTTATTATATTGAGACCCTTTTATGCGGCTCAGGTGATTACTTTCTATCTTTTCAGGGTTTTCTTGGCAACAGTGTGTGCACTTTGTGAGGTCTACTTTTGCAGGTAACAGCACTGTAGTTTGAGGCTGGCCATTCTTCCTTTCTTTAGGCATTGTCTCTCTGTGTGTGTGTGTGTGTGTGTGTGTGTGTGTGTGTGTGTGTGTGTGTGTGTGTGTGTGTGTGTGTGTGTGTGGTTGCATTCATATCTGTTCTTTTAACCTGGGCAGGGACATAGCAGAACCCAAATCCTCCAAACATGCATCAGAGAGAGAGAGAGAGAGATGGGGGGGGTGGAGTAAGAGAGGGAGGGAGAGAGTGTGAGATAAGGTGGGGGGGGGGGGGGGAAGAGGGATGGAGGGGGTTGGGTTGGCTTTATCATTTAGCAGAAGCTACTTCAGAGAATAGAATATGCTTTGCCTTCTCACAGGAGCCCTTCATGTCTATCTCTCTCCTCCTCATACAAGGGCCGTGTACCGCAAGTATGGCTCCAACGTTGCCCTCTGGACAATGCTGCTTCTCCTGGGCAGCTGTGGTATGCACATATCTGCAGCTGCTTACCTGCCCAGCTCCTTTGCCGTGTACTGCACCATGGTTGCCATGGGAGCATTGTTTGAAAACAATTATAAGGTACATATTCATGTTGGCTGTAATAACACCAGGCATTACCATATAAGGTACATGGCGGTTGTAACACTGGGCAATACCATATAAGGACATGGTGGTGCAACACTGGGTAACATATGTGATCACTAGCAATACATCAAATTTAAGTGACAAACAAAACTGTTTTCCCACAACCTTCTCTGTTCGACAAAACCTCTTGGCTTAACTGTAGATGATAGAATGCAGTATGGGAAACTCCATACCTAAATTTGTGCATGATGTCACTTCCCACGTACATGTATAGTCTGTTACTCATTTTCAAGGTATTTGAAATTTCTGGAGTCTTTTGTCAGGTGCATTTTGTGTTTCTAAACTTACTACTTCAGATAGCTTTTCTGATACTACAAAAGGAAGGTTGTGTTTTGATTGTAGTTCTACACAAGGTATAGGAGAGATGGTTATTGTTGGTTGGGCGTTGATTTTAGTTGCTGATGTCATTATTATTTAACTCCTTTATGCTACTGATGTCATTGTTATTTAACCCCTTTAAGTTTAAAGTGTCATTGTTATTTCACCCCTTTAAGTTGCTGGTGTCATTGTTATTTAACCTCTTTTTGCTAATTGTTATTTAACCCCTTTAAGTGGCTGGTGTCATTGTTATTTAACCCCTTTAAGCTACGATATCGTTATTTAACCCCTTTAAGCTACGATGTCATTGTTATTACCCTTTAAGATACGATGTCATTGTTATTTAACCCCTTTAAGTTCATGTTACAGACCTGACTGAAGTTTTCATGGCTAATAATTATCGTTGTTCCTGTTGGCAGTGGTCTATCATAGCAGTAGCAGCCAGTGCCATTGTTGGGTGGCCTTTCAGTGCAGCCCTTGGGTAGGTGATGTGTGTGTGTGTGTGTGTGTGTGTGTGTGTGTGTGCTGCACTGTGATGACCACACACACCACTTACTACAGATTGCCCTTAGTCCTTGACTTTATCTTCTTCAAACGTCAACTTTTCTTATTCATCAAATACTGTGCATTTGCTATGGTGACAATTGCGGTAAGTGATGCACTTCTGGACTATTCTATCAGCTGCTTTTCCCTCCACTTATCTCACCCTTCTATTGTTCCAACTTTCTTCTCTCTATTTTCCCTCCCCTTTTCCTCCTCCCTCCCCTTCATCTCTCCCTCCTCCTCTCGTATCCATATCGGTAGGGTCCACTGTTCGTTGTTGATTCGGCCTACTACGGCAAGGCTGTGTTCACACCGCTCAACATTCTGCTGTACAATGTGTTTGGCGGAGGGGGGCCTGACTTGTATGGTAGGACTGGGCACCCATGTGTGTGAGTGCTAGCGTGATGATGACTTTCAACAGGGGTGGAGCCTTGGACTTTCTACTTCTTCAATGCCCTGCTGAATTTCAACGTGGTCTTTGTTCTTGCTATGGCAGCAGAGTTGTTTGTGGAGATTAAGGCATGCTGCCAGTGTGTGATTGTTATGTGTGTGTGTGCGTGTGTGTGTGTGTGTGTGTGTGTGTTTGCATGTGTGTGTGTGTGTTTGCATGTGTGTGTGTTTGCGTGTGTGTGTGTGTGTGTGTGTGTGTGTGTCTGTGTGTGTGTTGCTGCATCTATAACATGTGTAGGTGTATTTTGGCAGGTTGTTGTGGACATGTGGCTTGTTCAGGACACCAAGCAAGGTGGGCATCACCAGAGATAATATATAGGTGGCGTCACAACCATTTTTGATGTGATGCACAGTAGTTATCAGTAGTTATCGGTGGGGCTATGTAAGCATGCTTGTAGTCTCTCTCTCTCTCTCTCTCAGGGTGCACCTATGGCAGTGGGTACAGGGCTGCCGTCCAGCCATTATTGGTGTGGATCATCATTTTCTTCAGTCAGGCACATAAGGTAATGCATAGGGGTGTGGGCCTGTAGGGAGGGATAAGATCTCAGTGGGGGAGCTAAGGTCATCTTAAAGTTGACGTCATCTGTCTGGGGGAGGGGGGGGGGGAGTTGAGATCATTTTTCCCGGCAGGAACATTATTCCTGCTTTTCCCAAGATAAAGATCAGGGCCCTGGTATAACAAAGGATGGTAATAAATAGTAAGACTTTTTAAACCTCTCAATGGTACACACTCAGAGCTTCAGCATATATAGGGATTGGCATGGGATACATGTAGTTGTGAGTGTTGTGTATAACTGAGTGTGTGAGTGTGTAAATGGATGCATGTAATGGAATATGGGACATGAGGCATGGTACGTCATGATGTGGCAGGTACTGTGAGACAGGAACAAATCGTCCAGTACATACAACACATTAATCCAGTACATAAAACCGATGGGGGTAGGAGTTGGGAAGGGGGCCTTCCTCTGAAAAAATTGTTGGGGCCTTTGCCCCCATAGCCTCCATGCTCCCATACCACTATGCATAAAACACACAATCCAGTTACACGTGAAAAGCACATCAGTCAGAATACAAATAGTTGAGAAAGAGAGTTGTATAGTAGGCCAGTACAAGCACTGTAACCAAAAGACATAGAATAAAAGTTCAACTAGACAAAGCTTATGAGTGAATCCATGTAGCACATAACAATTTACAGGGTGTACAGCAAGGGGAAAAGAATAGTGGAAAGAGTGTGTATAAGTGTGACGTTAGACGTGTGTATGTGTTGGTTCATGGGGGTGTGTGTGTGCCAGCCATGCAGATGAAATGAAAAACGGTGGGCGTTTAAAATATATGTGCCAGATCCCGACAATTAGGAAGGGTTACATGTGTTCCAGCCTAGCTACGCTCCATGTGTCTTTAACTCGACCAAGCCTCTCCCATAGCCTAGCTGATACACCGTGCACTATATATGCTCTGACGTACAGGTTGTGAGCCTATGAATGGCCACGCAATGAGTGGCACCCAAAGAGTATGACCGAATCGACAGGGACACATAATATTGTGCGCGCGCATCGGTACTGGTAATACGTACCGTGTTTTTTGTATGGTGACGGTAACTGAATCCCACACATTTCGATCGCTTAACGAATCTTGTCCATTATAGAAGAGAACCCCTGACGTTTCACGTTTGTAAGAACGGTGGTAATACAGTGGCATGGGCACGGGAGGTTATTGTATATTCATGTGCTCGGAGTAGCGGGAACCAGGTTGCAGTAGGTTAATGGCGCGGAATGAACGAAAAATGTGCAATTACTTTGCACAGCTGTATCTCCGTAACGGATCAAGTAAAAATTAACGAACAGGGCACATCCATAGGTACAGGACCCCTCTGCGTATAAACCGAATTTGAAGTTAATTGAGACCTCCTGCCGAAAGATATGGCCAGTTTGAACCCCAAGGGGTATCGGACGTTGCAACACTGGCACGAAGCTAATGCAAGACTCCAAAATCTATTTTACCTTATAGAAATGGTGTAGTATGAAGTGTTGAAAATAGGAAATCAATGGCGTGTACCGTTCCGAAGTTATAGCGATTCAAACGTGAGTCATTTTTATAACTTTAAAATTATATAGCGAAGGGCCATTTTCTCGGAGACTGTCCCATATATATATATATACAGGGTCTTTGCGAAAGAACGCAACGCTTTAAAATGAATATAATTCATTAATAGGATTACCAATCTAAATGAATTTATGAACGTACAATAACCACGTTTAGTCAAATACGAACCGCATTGTTACAATTCGTTTATCTTTAGCCGTTCAAAAGATAAAATCAAATAGCTTGCAATTAACTAAACTGACAAAACAATGTACGACAACTTTTAATTAATAACGTGATTTATAAACTGCAGAATAGAATTGATGAGACTTTGAAAAAGTATGAAATTTGAATGGCGTTTTACTAGTTAATATTCAAAACAACAAATCAAACTTGAAAAAGCTATATGACCACTACATTTTTATTAACTTTGAGTTTTAATAACGCACCATTAAATAATCCATAACCAAATCAAGTAGTGTTTTGTACTTCATTTTATACTGGAATAATTTATGATGGTTATTAAAAATATTAACCACATAACAGCTTCAACCTTAATAACTTTAAAGCAAATGATGGTCTTAAATGTGAATAACTCACTATTGAACCTAGGAACTTGAAATCAGTACTGTTCCACCGCATATCCAGATAGTGTGTTACTTATTACTAGTTATTAAAATCAATTATCGCAAACCACAATTTTGAATAACTTTGTTAATAGAGGGCTTTGAATATTTTGATTTATGAGGGTTACTTAACCGCTTATAATAATTGAAACCTAATTGGATTATTTGTATTTGCCTAACTACTGCAACATATGTTAAAGAAATCAAGCAGTTAATTAATTTCGATCCTGTGTTATAGGGGTTTTAAAGCGTTGCGTTCTTTCGCAAACACCCTGTATATATATAAAGAATACATGAACGTGCACAATAATACTGGAACACTACACCTAACTGGAAGCATGCAAGTAACCAAAACATGGTGTCATGGGAAATAACTATCTGTAGATCTAGCTAATTGTGCCCTTGTGTTACATCTAACAAGGATTGTGCTCATCTTCCCATAGAGATTATTATTATTAATATAACTAAACTAAACAGTTCTGTTTTCCAGGCAAGGTTTAATCTCAAATAGCTTATTGTCTTGATGGATGCACTAAGCAGCATGATGTCTTCCTGTAATCCTGTCACCTGTGTCAGTGAAGGAATTCAAGCTTCTCTCGTATGAATGGTGTTGGCCCCAAGTCCAAATCATTGGCTACTATGTATAGGTGTATAGTTTAAACCTTATAAGAGATACTACAATATTGTGGTGCATACATTATGATTTATTATAACACATCCCCAGTAATCTAACAGCGGTTAATTAATTAATCATTGCAGTCTGTTAAGACCAACCTTTGACATTGCAAGGGAGGAGTGGGGGAGGAGTAGTCTGGGGACCCTAGCATGATGTAGGGTCTGGAACCACGCGTATACCAAACATGTTCTGATTACTTTTTGTTATTTGTGTATGTTTATATGATATTCATGATCCGCAAAACCACACTCTCACGTGAATCTAATCAACATTCACCTTGGCCCTTGTTGATTAGATTCACGTGAGAGTGTGGTTTTGCGGATCATGAATATCATATAAACATACACAAATAACAAAAAGTAATCAGAACAAGTTTGGTATACGCGTGGTTCCAGACCCTACATCATGCTAGGGTCCCCAGACTAGGGGAGGAGTGGGGTTAATGAAATATGTCAAGGGCTATGTGTGTAGTGTGTTATGGGGCTACACAGGGGCAAATCCAGAAATTTTTTGCGAGGGGGGGGGGGGGGGGGCAAAGGGGAGGGGCATATAATCTTAATACTTTGGGCATAGGTAGCTAATATTGGGGAGGGGTCTGGGGCAAGGCCCCAGCTGCTGTATACTGTTATCATGTTACTTCAGCACGTTTTCACAAGGCCGTAGACAAGGGGCGGGCTTGAGCCCCCCTAAAATTTTTCTATGAGAATAATATTAAAAATTATCCTGTGTAATTAGAATTAACCACTGATAGCGGTAATCGCGTACGTACTATGTTTTAAAGTTTATCTGTAGCGCATCAACAAATGATCCATCGCTTGATTTGATCCCTTAGCATTAGCATGCTTAGGAGCAGTATGAGTCTGCAGTGGTGGGTGTGGCATAGCGGTGGCAAACCCGCGTACGTTCGTATACGTTCATATACTTGTCAGTTTACTGGTGATTATGCGGAGAAATACTGGTTTGCTCCCCCAGCCACACTGCCTTTGTGAATATGGCTGAACTGTGATTATTCAAAGTTTAGCCAACGAATTTATGAACCGTAATGCCAGTCATCACATTTATATATTTGGAGTTTTCATTTGATTTAAGACCAGGTGTTAATTATTTGCATACACACATCCATGCAATTGGTGATTGAACTGCATACGTATACGCAGTAATGCCTCGATTCATGAAATCTTATTAACAATCACACACACCAACACACACACACACACACACACACACACACACACACACACACACACACACACACACACACATACTATCTATAGGGTTGCCGCGGTACCGGTGAAGGTTAAAATTTAAAATTAACCCTAGAACTGTGGAGGGCATCATTTTGTGCCGAAAGCATGCATAGTATAATAACATGCGGATCTGGATTTTGACATTTTAGTTGTCCTCGTGCAGTTTACGCTATTGGTTATTATTTGGATTGTAGTGCGGAACTACTTGCAAAAAGCCGAGTATCTGTGCATTGCTAGCAAAAAAATAAATAGAAAGACTGCGTAACTAAACAGTGAATTAATTAGGGGATTCCAATCAGAAACGCGTCATTTGGCGTTGTTTGCATGTACAGTACAGTGCATTCATTACCAATCGTATGAATTCCTTTAAAGGCTTTCTATGACAACCATGCAGCGGCTATGATTTCAATTCTAAAGCATTGCTTATGCATTCATGAAATATCCATAAATGATTTGTATCATTGTATATTAGCATGCACTGATGGATCGTTGCTGTACATTAATTTGTTTTGTATATGGCCGAATATTCTCGCATTTAAGTTTTTGCTAGCAACAAATACGGAAAAGTTAAACCGGCTGGGGCTTCCCCCCAGACCCCATTGGATGAGCTTACAACACTCCCCCAAAACCCCTCCCCCTTGGTCAATAAGCCCCCCCAAACTTTGAAAGTTGTCTACGGCTATGTTTCATAGCATCAGCGCAACATACGTCACCGCCCTTGAAGCTATGAAATTTAATTCTTACTTGGCGGCCCCCCCCCCCCTCCCCCAAATCTGCCTTTGCTACAGGGTTCTGGGAGTTGGAAAAACCTAGTTAAATATGCATGCATCTATATAATTAATGTGTCGATGTCATCATCTGTGGAGTTATTTATAATGTTTCCGAAGTAGGTTGCCTTATTTCTGAAATAGGTGTGTCTTACTCTGAATATTCCGATCTTTCTGCAGTTCAATTTGTCAGGGTGTCACTTTGTTGTTGATCTGGACGTGCCAGTGGCTTCACACAGAGAGCCCCGATATGCACAAGACAATGTCACATGGGAGGTGTTGGTCAGTTATCCTTTCCTTGATGCCAGCAGGTGGGGTTGGAATCTATGTTAGTCATTTCATCCCACATGCCCCTCTACCTCACAGGTCCAGTCCCATGTACAGGACATTTTACATCCCATGGCTTTCATACACGAGGCTTGCCTTTGCGGATTATGTCCTCCTGAAGAACAGAGCGCTGGTACCTTCATCGCTGCCAACCCTGAAAACATAAGTGCATGTATACACAGGCCCCAGACCCAACATATATTCTCTACTCTGTATGTACAACAATTAAGCCTGTGATCAATGACATCTTTACAGAATTAGTGGTCGGCATCTATGAACGCTAAAATGTGGCGGCTTTCAGCAAAGTAATATTAATACTCTTAGTATTAATAACACTCAGACCGAATCTGTGCATATCTGGATTGACATCTTTGCTTTGGTAATACCTACTATTGCAAGACAGTGAGCATGTTCCCTGTTTAACTAGCTCCATAGCATAGTGTACTTTAACCCTTCACATTCAGTTAGGAAACTATTTAGCATGGCCTTTTAGAAAAGTCAGTGCTGCCTGGCATTTGTAGAAACAGAGCTCAGAGTTTTATATCCAGCATGAGAGATTGAATAGTGCAGTATGAAGTGTTGAAAACAGGAAGTCGATATAGCGTAAATCGTTAATTCGAAAGTTATAGCAATTCAAATGTGATGCGTTTTTATAACAAAATAATATGCACTTCCCTTTTCGCTGCCTCGATCTTCAACATGGAGTTAAGTTATCTTGGGCATTGTCAATGGGTTCATGAACATCTAGTGCAGAGGTGTTAAAATGCATGTCCAATGTGATTTCTCAGATATAATGTGAAGTGAAACAGTGATGCCTTTAGATTTTCAGC
Source organism: Eunapius fragilis (assembly GCA_963681505.1). NCBI lineage: Eukaryota > Metazoa > Porifera > Demospongiae > Spongillida > Spongillidae > Eunapius > Eunapius fragilis. The sequence goes on from OY811985.1 coordinate 1,918,479, forward strand.
ATTTCAATACACGCATTGATTGTACGTTTCTAATATGGTGTAAGGTCCTAATCAGCAAGTGGTTCCATTTGTTACGCAAAGCGTGTAAGGATGCAGTTTTGACTTTGCAATCACCCAGAGGTTTTCTACTATGATCCATAAGAGCATTCAGTACTAGACATGCCTTGTTTGATACTTCATACGTAGATATTGATGACCCTTTACCAAAGGTTGGTCCAGGTGAGGATTTTGTTAATCTGTGTAATACTGATACCACAGCCTTCAAAATCATGCACAAAATCTAAATCACATCCTGCATTAAACTCTTCTTTTGGATATATGATTCCTTGTTTTTTAAGAGCTTCAATGTCTTTTTGCTAATCTCTTGTGTCTTTTTTGATGGTATTGATTTACCTTCTTCATAGCTCCAATGGCATGGGAAAGTATCCAGATCATTTATGACTAATTTTCTGAAAGAACATAAAGAGTATTGTGATGAAGATGTTCAGGATTGCCAAATTTCATTTTGCCACACATAGCGTTCAAAAGAGTATGGAGTGTAAGTGTCTCAAGCCTAGTGCTGCTACAAGGAGTATACTTCCAGTGCTTTCGAATTCCCTTTTTTCTTTGCCTGCCACCGTTCTGGACTAAAGGCTTCTTGAACCTTAGTAAACAAATGCATCTCATCAGAACAAAAGTGGGTAGACATTAGGGTGATGAACAAAAAATTAGTTGCAGCAGTTGCAGCCAATAACCCATCAGCTAGCGCTGGAGAAAACATCGTGCACTCATATATAAAATGAGGAAACAGTTGATTCTTTTGCTTGTAGAAATCCCTAATCTTGTTTTCTAGATGTTTCGATTCATGTCGGTTTTCTTGCAATATTGGACGTAGCGCAGAAGACCTTACCGGTCGTCCACTGTTATCACCACTGCCTTTGTGTCTGGCTTTATGATCAAATCCAGAATAGACAATAACACCTTTAATTTTGGTCGAGTGCCATTTTGTATCCGTGTACGCATGCGTGTTTGTGCTGGCATGGCTCCAGCTAGACTGTACTCTGGTCTTCCGTATGACAGTTAAATAATGTGTATACGGAACAGTGTCCAGCAAAATCACCCTTATGATACTTTATCAAATTTTCCAGGACAAACAAAAGAAAAGTAATAATGAAGCTTTGGTGAGGCGTCCAAAAGGCATGACGAAAAACTAATGCATGGCCTAAGGGGCTAGGCCGGCTGGACCCAGTGCGCCGTCCATGAAGCGAATGAGAACAAATGCGTACAGAGGCGGATACAGTATGTAGCAAGGAGAAATTAATATACAGTACATGGAGTGCTCGCTGTAAAATTGTTTCAATGTGCTGTAACACAAAGAGCGCTTCGATGAGCATGGCGATACCCAATATTATAACGCTTTATAGACGGTGGCTATTAGATTAGTATGCATATTTGTGCAGGTGGGGGAATTCCGAGGGTGTGGTTGCATGTGTACACGTACAGTACAGCTCAGGAGAGAAAAATACAGTTGGCCGCCAACTAGTTAACCCCATTACGTCTGATCAGACAGGACAGTATTTGAAATGCTCATTGAACTAAAACTTTCGTTTTCCCATATTATTAGACCCTTGTTCCTTTCCTTTTTACACCACTATTGCCTTCTAATCCTATATACCACTGGTGGAGGTCCGGACACAGCTTGCTAAGCTTTTTCAAGACCATGTGTGTGTGTGTGTTTGTGTGTGTTTGTGTGTGTGTGTGTGTGTGCATGTGCATGTGTGCGTGTGTGTGTTTGTTTGCATGTGTAATTTATTTGTAGGCAAGCTACTTACCTTGCATATAGTGGCAGTGGATATTATTGCTACCCTATCTCAAATGGGCCACTGTAGAGTTTATACAGAGAGCATTCACAGACATGGCTTCTATTTACCCGTGGAAATGGCATACATGCACTAAGTTGAAGTGTCCTGATATTTACTTACACAACAGTGATGAAGCATCAGGACTAGTATGTACAGTTAGCTATATATACAAGGGCACCACCAGCACGTAATAATTATATGCACACTGTAGTATAACTTAGTAAGCACTGCCAATAAGAAAGAGTACCATTGACGGGGACATGAGATTTGACCATCTCCCCCTCCCCCCATCATTCCAACCCTTTCATGACCACTATCAGCTGAAATAGAGGAGTCCTAAAATAATCTAAAGCCCTCCCAATGATGCACAATTTGAGTATAGTGAATGATATATGGGACATGTATAGTGGAGCCTCACGGGAGCCCTCTGATAAAGTTGCCCCCATGCCCCCCGTGCTTCCTACCTCACTGACACCGGTCCAATAATATTACATGCAACACACAGTCCAGTTACATGCATGCGTGAAAAACACATCAGTGACATGGGGAGGCCTTTGGACATGACCATGTAGGGGAGACCATGGGATATGAGCATACAGTGGAGGGCATAAGTCTGAAAGGACATACCACCATTTTTGTGCTGATACAATGATGACCACTAAAGAAATAGAAAGTAATGAAATCCCTCTACGTATAACCAAAATCAAAGTGAATTGAATTTTCCTGTAGAAAGTTTGAACCCCAAGGAGTATCGGACGTATAAACGCTGCAATGAAGCTAATGTAGGACTCCAAAATGTTTTCTACCATAGAGACATGATGTAGTATGAAGTGTTGTAAATAGGAAGTAAATAGCGCTTACCGTTCGGATGTTATAACGATTCAAACTTGAATCATTTTATATATATAATTATAACTATATAGCGATGGGCGTGAACTGTCCCAGATATTTACTTTTAGTTATTATTATCACTAAAAGTGAGTAAATAAATGAACACACACAAAATACATAACTATGACTGGACAGCTGAATGTCAACCTAAAGCTAAGCTGGGATGTCAGCGCTCATGCGATATGCTCGGGATAGCAGTGCCTTTGCATTTGGTGTGACCATAGATTTGGAGCAATTAATCTAGCAGCCGGATGAGAGGCAAGGCGCAAAAGATGAAGGCGAGCTTCAGCTCCCCTGTAGCCGTAAGTGTAACAGCCAATGGTACGCATGAGCAACCTAACTCTGAGCATTTAACATCATTGAAGGCGTGTTTCCTTTGTTCGGAAACCCGGACAAATGATCCCGCTCTAGTAATATATATAATTTTCACTAATAATGAAGTTATTAACTTTCATAGCCCAAAATATCATGTGCATATAGTGTCATCTAGAATCTATGCTTCAAACGTCCAGTCGAGCGCACGACTTCATAACAAAAGATCATCCCATCTAGCTGTTGTGCAATTCATTGTACGATTATCTTCACTTCTTCACCAATTGCAATTGGTTATGGGTTTTTGGTTTGTATTGCACTTCAGAGTGATATGAGCAATCACCATTATGCCAATTCGATCATACTCTACCCCTCTAATTCATGGCAAGAGGTATGGTATATCAAGTGCATAATGCATGGAGTGTTTTTGTTAGGTTTTAGTATGGTGAGGGTATACCTCGGTGTGAGGTGAACCACTGACCTTGCACTGTGATTACACCAGTGTAACCACTATGCCAATCTGACCATCCCCTACCCCCTCCAATTTAGGAAAAGAGCCATGCTTTATGGGTTAAATCCACATAGGTCATACAAACGATAAAATATACACTCTCCAGTCACACCTGTGTCTTTAGATATAGCTTGCTTATCTGCTTTGGTTGCGGCAGTGTCAACACTAATCCCATATTGGCGATTTGTATTTGGATCACGATTTTCACAGGGATTTCGATACCGGTATCTGAAATTTCCATAGTAATAATGTTTTTTCTCTGGTACATAGATACCACTTACAAAGCACCTTCTACACCCATGGAATCCACCTGCTTTAGTTAAACCAATTTTGCAATGTGCCTTGGAATCTGCTGTAACCAACAATGGCAATATTCTAAGGTTTGGAAATGTACCTTGCTCAGCATCACCTTCCATACCAGCAAAGTAAACTTCTTCTCCATTTATAAATAATTCTTCTATCTCCTCTATCAGTGGCTGAAAAAAAGCATCATATTTATGGGGAGTGGATTTTGGCAACATATGTGTGGGTATGAATGAATATACCCTAACATTGGAACCATAGCTACGGTTCAGTTTGGACATGCATCCATGGGTTATTGTAATGGCAGCTATTGAGTGGGCTGAAGATGTTGAGTGAGGGCTCCACCCATCTTCATGGATTATAACAACTTGATTTCGTGGGTCTCCATGTACAAACGATTGGAAATATGTAAAGGAACCAGAACACAGTGCATGCATTGGAGATTCGTGTTGCCACCATTTGATTGTAGATACTTGGTTGGAATTATCTTTAAACATCGAGGGCATTTTTCAGGTAGCAAATACTGCTTGCTAGAATCCCAAAACCATGATAACTCTCTAAATCTTCGCCCATGCCACAGTTCCGACTGAGAAGGAGGTTGATAGTCATTTTGACGATTAAACCATTCATCCTTTTGTTCCCAATGTGCCATTAGTTTTTGACACTGATCTCTGGAGCTAAACCAGTTACAAAAATCCAAACCTAGACAATAGTAATCTAAACAGTCAGACCATGTTTTTCCGCATGCTGGATAGGGTGAATTTTTTTGCTTTTGAGCAAGAACGAATGTGATGATGAAACGCATACCTTGTAATGTTGTGGCGCTTTGTATCCCGCATTTTCCATTACTTTTAGCACGTCTGTTCATTTGTGGGTATTACATCGTCTCCAAGCAGCTGAGCAGCATTTCTTAAGTGTTCTTCAATTTCTTGCACTGAGAGTCCACTTTGCAGTTTTGCCTTGGCTTCTTTCATAATAAATGAGGTAACATTCTGTTCAGTTAACTCAAATACAGCGCTAGCATTTAAGCATTTAGCAGCATCTGTAATAATGTCGTCATTGCTGCTCTCGTTGGAAGTAGCACAATTTTCACATCGAGGATCGGACATACACTTTGGCATCCTGGTAGGTGAAGATGGTTCAGTGATTGTAGTAGTGTAACTGTGCAATGCATGGCGCTCGACAGTTCGTATGTCTCGTAGCTCATTATTGCATGCTGGACAACAGCACGGTACCAGCTTTCTTCTCTTTGCAGCATACATATCATAAACTTAAATGCACGTGATCTAAGTGGTTACGCCGTATTATTAATTGCCACGGCGTGTTCAAGCTCGAAAATGTCCGGCTACATCGTTGTAACTGTTGACGGCAAGGAAAATCTTGAACTTGAATGCAACACCGCTGGCAAATTTTTGATCTCTGACCTGGAATCGCTAATCGGAATTTCCGCTGTTGGATTAAAGTATGTGTCTGAAACATCACGTTATCGAGGTGTCAGAGTAGAGGCCGGAGAGCTAATGAAACCGAATGGTGGTTGGCAGCCGGAAAGCAGAATTTACAGCGTTGTTGCGAAACGTGAGATAGCCACAGCAGATGTACTCTCGACTGACGCTGCTAGCCACATTGCTCATTCTGATGGTGGCGCCACGACAGTACCTCTAGAACCACATTCAAAAGGTACCTATTTATATTGTATTGCCATTCACTTTCATGTGCACGGTTTTTTCATCAGCAACTATTTCCTTAACAAAGCGGCAACTTCAAGTATGAGCAAAGCCAACTAGGCATCATGGGTGCTTTGTGATGTTCGTTACATTTTGTGTATGTTCTATCAATTGGAGGTATACCTGGAACCAGATATTATGATGACTGAGCAAATTTCTTTTTAAAATTCAGTTTGAAGGTTCTGGAAGCCTCATCAAATGTGATGGAACAACTCAGGCACAGGCGATGGCCAATCAGGCTTTGCGGCAGAAAATAACTTCAGATTCTGAAGTAACTGCGTTTTACGAGACATTTGTTTTGGAAGACAAATTTTCCTGTTGTACTTGATGATTTGAAGGCCTCTGAACAAGTTAGAATTGTGCTGAACAACAGGAAGCGCTCCAAACCAGTACTGTTTTGTTCTTTGGTGTATATCTGTTTGCATATCTATCACTTGTGTATCATTGTAAGTACATGTTTATCTCTCTACTGATTACTGCAGGTGTTCCCATTTTCATCTCTAACGTCTTCAGCTGCAATTACTGTAAGTGCTATGATTACAATTCCTGCTTTGAATGCCATTTAATTGTTGGTGTCACATTTTAGTCCTACTTTTGCTGGTGATCAGGTAAATTTCCAGGATGTATATTATCAAAGTGTTCACAGATTTATTCCCCCAGTTGGCATCTGATTTCTACAAATCTACAAAGTAGCTAAGTAGTAAATTTTAGTTTACTAACTCCTGTATCCAATATTCTAGAGCTTCTACTCCAAGCCAACCTGTTACCACGCAAAAAATGACCCCATCACGTCCTCCAATGAAGGTCTCTGCACCAAAAGCATCAACTCTCAACCCGTGCAACAGTCATCAGAGGTGCAGCATTTTTTCATGCTGTGATGACCTACCTGGAAAACATGTGCAGGGTGATGATCAGCCTGAGAAAGGAGCAGAAATATTTGGGGTGAGTATAAAGGCATACTACACCTATCTGTCAGTATTATGATGCACACGCAGACATCAAATGCAAAGTGCATATGGCAGGCCTCTTCTTACCTTGTCCTTTTTTTCAAAGTCAACCTGCAGTGATGACGAATGTGAGAAAACAACTGAGTATGAATTGGCTAGGGCCCAAAAACTTCCAACAGACAAAATGCAAGGTGCATATGGCAGCTGCATGTATAAATACAGGCTGTATACTGCAAAAACAAAAGTATAAGAATGGGTGACGGTCCCAAAATTTTTTTTTTTGTGTGATATCATATGTGAATTCACTCTGCGATTTGGTGTGACCTTCACTCCGTTTTAGTTTCTATTACGAAGTGATGACACTGGGATAAAAGATAACTTCGTTGCTATTTAACTATTGATGTTATGGCAGCTTGTAGAGTTAGGTACAGGGCTGTAGTACAGGTGATCACGGGTTTGAATCCTGACCAATGCATAGTTTTTTTCCCTCCTTTTTGCTTTTGGGTGAAATCTCTAGCACTTGATATGAAGGTCACACCTCATTTGGTGTGTGCTACCTTCACACCAAATAATTGGGGACCTTTACACTTTTGATTTTGCTGCTAGACCACTTACCTTGTCCTTGTTTTCAAAGTCAACCAGTGATGACGAATGTGAAAACAGAACGAAATATGAATTGGCTAGGGCCCAAAAAATTCAACAGAACAGGGAGTTTCTTATTCAGCAAGAAATCGTATGTTACTGTTCAAATTAACACATTCCAATAACATGACTTTCTTGTAGCTTACTACCAGAAACACCATGAATGATGACGATTCTGTACTTGTTGCATCGCAGTGGTGGCATTCGCAAAACAGTGCCCGTGTCTGCATTACAGGGATCGTTGCTCAAATTGACAGTCTTGGAATTCCCAGCCCAAAAAAGAACTGCACACTTCGGGAACTTCTAATCCATTTTGGAAATAGACTAGTAGAAGAGAAATTAGTACAATTAAAAAAACCAGCTGGATTATGTAAAGACGATGTAATTGTGTTGAACATGTAATTCATAAAGTTCATTCCTTTATAAAGTTTAGTCCTAGTTAATGTTAATTAATGGCTGCACATTCTCGTTCCTAGACTTATGAGGAATTACCACAGTGCTATACAATGTAAAGTCGGGGCACTAGTAACGACATTTGTGGTATTTTCAAACACATGCATTGCTCCTCTGAGTCAGTAAAAGTATTGCAATACAGAATTGCTACTGTAGCAAAGTATGCAAATGTAGAGCAAATTTTACTACCAAAGTAAAAAATACATGCCATGTAAAACACCATTTTTAAAGCATTAGCAAATCACAGTTTACATCGGTTTACAACATTTACATCAGATCATATGGAACTACTCTAGATCTTCAGGGTAGCAAAACAATAAATTTTCCCTGTGAAAGTAAAACGGCCGACAAATTTAAAATAAAAATTGGTAAAAACGCTATGGAGCATGTGACCGAAAGAATTACAATCCACGACTTTTGTGACCGTTCATTTCTCCATGTTTAAAATCATTTCCCTCTGCTGTACATCCATGCAACAGAATGTTTAAAACATGCATGTGTGCAACACTGTGCAACCGATCATATATATCTTGCCACGTAATCTTCATTTTACACAACTAACAAACAATACAAAAGAAACAATCATCCTGAGATGATGGTTCAGCCACACAAAACAAATCTTTGTACACCTAACAAAAGGATCTGAAGTCTTGAGCACCCAGTATCCTAGCAGACTGTGTTTCTTTCCCCTTTTCCCAATCATGAAATGCATGTAGTAATCCTTCTCCTTCTACAGGCGTAATCTTAAATGTATTCATTATGTCCATCGGAGTAAGAAAGCATATATCCAATATCGTTGTCTCAAAATGATTTCTAAACTGGTCCATTAAATCACGGAAATATCTAATCTTAAATGAATGTTTAGATGCCTTAGTTACTTGAACAAATCGAGTAAGTTTGTTTTTTTTATCAACATAGACAGCATCATATCCCCCTTGATCATGTTTAATTGGTCTGTACCAAACAGGATCAGAAGATAAAGCAATGATATGATTAGGATCCAAATCATAAACATTGCACTTATTCCAATGCTCGAGTTGAGAATTGTTTCTATCAATCACATCAATACCATTATGTTGGATTGATAGAAAGAACCAACATTCTAGCAACTCACCATGCATGGCGGGATTGTCTCTTGCTTTTGTGATTTCAATTATTTGATTTATTAACTGTGGACCACGTTTTATAGCAATTGATGTAAGTGCAAATGCACTAATAATAGAACTGCCATGTCCTTCATAACATCCATACAAACTATTAACTACTCCAACTGAACGGTCACCAATGTTTTTTTCAGCATAAGATTGAAAATCTGTTACTCGATCAATAGCACTATATATACATGAAATAACCTGTTTAGTGGATTTCTGAAACATGAATCTGCAAGAACCACCAGCAAAATGATGCTTTGATGCAAGCAAATCATATCTGGTGGGTGCTTCTTGATCAGTAGTCCCAGTACTAGCTAAATGACAGTCTTCCATGGCATCCTTGATATTGATCCATACTTCATCCACAGCAATAGCTGATTTGTATTCATCAAGAGTCCAAGAATAAAGAGTGAATGGCTCTATCGTAACCTCATCAATATTAGTTGGAAGATTGGAACGACCAGCCATTGAGGAGATAAAAACTAATCGACGGTAATCTGTGTCATCTTGATACCAGGTAGTACAAACACTTAGCAGTACTGTAACTGCTTGAGAGGTTTTACTAATAAAAACACCATCAACAAATAGTATGTGCTTTCTCTTACAATCTTTATTTTTTGATAAGCTCATCAGCAAATCAGATAGGCCATCATCATCAGTGAATGATGATTGTGATTTCTTATTCTCTTCAAAGTGCACAAAATAACAATAACCTAATGCAGCACAGCATATAAATGAAACTTCCCAAACTCTGCGATCTATTCCCATAGAAAAAGCAAAAGATGACACTGATTTGCCACAACCTGGAGGCCCTGAAATCCAGCCTACTTCATTTTGTGCAATAACACTGGTCTCTAAAAAGGAAAATAGATCTACTACTCCTTGTCGACGATACAAAGGGCCTTTGATTTTCAGGTAAGTACCAACAGTATAAGAAGATGGAATAGTGCACAAGTTGCCATCATAATTCAATGCAGGAAAGCTTCCTTCACATTCTACCAAGGCTATGGAATAAGAACAAAACACAAGTTATGACCATACCAATACACTATACCAAACTACAAATTATATTAGTTTTATTAATAACTCAATTTTTTGTGGGCAGTGTCAGACTTCAATTTAATGTCTGGGTACATGGTTTTAAACTGTTGTTAGCCTTTTAAATTGCACAGCAGTAGCCTCAGGGCAATAAAGGCGTGGGCTTTTCTTTGTTTTTTTTTTTGAGTTAGTGAGATTCATTGCTACTTAAGTGCAAACGTATGGCTTTTAGTGGAGTAACTTATAAGTAAAACGAGAAAACACGTCTTACCTTTTCAATTCATGATACCTGTTATCATCTAGCAGCCAAAAGAGCAACAGGTTATCCTACTATAGCGGGCATGCGTGGGTATCATAATGGAGGAACCACTTTATGAAGGCAAAAGATATGGAGATGATGCCATGTGTTTATCTTCTTATTACATCAACCCTATTACTTTAAATTTGTTGTACTTGTTACATTCCAGTAAGACCAGACCATGATTTGCTTCGTTGCAACTTATTACAACTATTCATTGATTAAATTGACTTAATTGCCCAAGATCCAGCAACTAAAAGAGGTTTGCCACCACTGCTTTTGGCAGTGAGGTGCAACTTCTCACAGTATTGGCTAGAAGCTGGTCCTTGCAAAAGATAGGAAGGGACTAATGACATGGCAAGGCAAGCCAAACAACGTTTTGCTGGAAATGGAGTTCTTTCCATTCCAAATCCTACAACGGGGCATCCACTTTCCAAAGACACAGTTGAAAAGGTAGAGTGTTTCTATTGCAGTGGAGTGGCCAAATGCCTGGAAAGAAAGTCTTTGCATCCGTGACTTCAGCCCTTGGGGTGAGAGAGCATCTACAGAGGTGATTCATCTTCATTTCTTGATGGACTGGTATCTCAGACATCCTGCTGCTGTTTGTATGACCTGCTTCTGCTCCATCAAAACAGCTATCTGCAGGAGGTTGAGCTCAGTTTGGTCTCATTATAAAGCTTGCATAAATTTTTAGCTGCACTAATCTTATAGCCAGGATGCAGTAGAAGGGATGGGTGTTTAGCAACTATTTCATTGGATATGATTTGCAAACCACAGCAGTAGTTGAGCTTCTTGTGACGCTCCATTGAATCACAACAGTATTTCTTAGCTGACACCTGAAGCGCTATTTACTGACATAAGGACACACTGTAGCTCAACAGATCAAAATTGACACAAGCTGGTATTTATATGTTTATTGCCCTTACATCATTATCGACTATGTGCATATGAATGCTTCGGTAAACGAACAAAGAGTGATTGAAAGAAAAAGAAAGAATAGGACTTCTGTTCATTCATTCTAAAGATGTTTACACAATAGTGAAACCAAAATGGATTGATTTGCATTGTGGTGAATGAATTAAATCAGACTGATTCAATCCACTCACCACGATGCGGATCAATCTGTTTTGGTTTTTCGGTCCCATTCAATTCATTCACCACAATGCAGATCAATCTGTTTTGGTTTGATTTTACGTAGACACCTTTAGAAAGAACAAATGACCTATTCTTTCTTTCAATCACTCTTTGTTTGTTTATCAAAGCATCCATATGTGCATAGTCTATTATGATGTAAGGGCTATAAGGATACAAATACCAGCTTGTTTCAGTTCTCATCTGTATACAATGTGTGTTGGCAGGAGTGTATGGCACACACTCTTATCTGCATGACTCACCAAAATGTGAAGCAACCTTACATCACTGGGGTGTTTGTCAGTCATGTTGGAGTCAGTTCATATTAACTTTTACCCCCCACCATAAAATTTCATACTCTTATTTTAAATTTAAGCCACCCTCCATAAACATCTCTCGCATTAGTGGCAAAAATACTATACATTTGTATACCCTACAGTGCCCTGTTTGCCCAATACCACACCATGAGTAATTGATCATTTGGATGACTCTTTGCTCTGTGAGGGATGTGCCCTTGGTGTATAGAAGTCATATGATGGTGTCTTTTGAGTGCACCAATAAAAGATTCCTGAATTATTAGAGATTAGTGTTTGACGAATAAATAATGAATTTTAGTGCAGCATTCTTTTTTCCTTGGGTGGCTCTTACAACACCTAAGATTAAGGTAAATATATGTGGACCAAATAACATGACGTCACTTAAACCCACTAAAGACCGAATTGTCTTTATGCAATAACTTCAATATTGGCTGTTGCTAACGTAGATATTATTGTCTCAAAGAAAGCCTATTCCAGCTGCTGCGAATTCGCAGGAACTGTCCTTAAACCGGTAATTAATTTCAGCAGCAAATTTGTGGCTACGGTCCCGAATCGAACTTGTGCCAACATCTCACCACACATGTACCCACACCTCAACACATACATGCACCACCTCACCACACATGCACCTACACCTCACCACACATACACCCACACCTCACCACATGTACCCTCACATGCACGCACACCTCAACACATATGTACCCTCACATGTACCAAAACCTCACCACACATGTACCCACACCCCACCACACACATGTACCCACACACATGCACAGCGTTTCCCACAGCATACCAAAAACAGGGCGCTCCGCCCTGTTTGAATTTCCCAGAAATTAATCTCTCGCTCGCATATTGTGTGTGTGTGTGTGTGTGTTCAATTAGTGTATCTACAGTGTAATTAGCATGCAAGTGTACGAAGCCCCCACAAAAAGGCTCATGTTTGAATGAGCGTATTGTTATGATCTTGAGCGCTGCTGCACGCCATTCTTCAAAATCTTGTATTTCTTTCGGTGGGGGCAGAGGGATGCATACAACATCAAATTGAAGGATTTAGAATAGTTAATTCGGGACATGCAGTGATCTCCACATCTCTTTGTATGCTGCATAGTGACACAATTATATCATATCTCATTAACTATTCATGATTGAGCGCCTAGTTTGAAAAGCATTCTGCGGGAAACACTGCATGCACCCACCTCACCAGAAAACACGCACACCTCACCACACAAACATGCACACCTCACTACACATACATGCACACCTCACTACACATGCACGCACACCTCACCACACATGTACCCAATAATTTTGTGACCTTCATTGATTTCAACTGTGCTCAGAGCATTACTGAAACCAGTGTAGGTGAATATGGTAAACGTTTCATGAGTAAAGAACAGAACAACCAAACTGTAGAACTTCTGGATTAAACAATTGTGAATCTACTCATCTTTAGTATCATGAAAGGCATGAAGCAGACTGAACTAAATACGAAGTCAAAGGAACACATACACTGGTTGGGAGTTTAGCACACTGTTACAAATGGGATGAAACCTAGGTGCTGAAGACCTCTCAAACCAAAGTACTATGACAATGTATTGAGCAGCACAAACTTTAGTGAACTTTGTTTTCTACTCATTGTATAAATCATCTCTCACCTGTATACATATAGACATATAAAGGTTCAGTGAAGGTTGGGAGTATCCCAAGTCAGCACCCATCCTTGCCATAAATTAGGGTTTATGCCCCCCCCCCCCCCCCCCCCCCCCCGGCTAGGGTGTACAGAGGATCCTCTCTGTTGTGTGTTAGGGCCCCCTTCTCTGTTTTCAAGTACTCTCTCTGCGTGTTACACACACCCTTTCTCACTTTACCCTCCTCCCCTTCCCTCTCACTTCACCCTTCTCCTCCCCCTGTGTGTGGTGAGGTGTGGGTACATGTGTGGGATGATGATCACACTAGATGTCGACCACATTAGATGATGACCCACACTAGATGATAACCATACCACAGGTGACGAACACACTGGATGATGACCACACTAGATGATGATCACATTGGATGATGATCACATTGAATGATGACCCCACTAGATAACAACACTACATGACGACCACTCTGCAAGTTTACTTATAAGTTAATAGAAGTTAACACTTATCCTTGTTTCACCAGTGCTGCCTTAGATGCAGTACATGTGGAGGGTTTGAATGACATCATGCATATTGTTACATAACTACAAATATTTATGTTAGAATTAATACATGAGCAGAATACACTTTCAATCGCATTTGTTCCTATTGGGGTTAGTGATTACTCGTACCCAGGCAGTATATAGTTATCACATCTAATGATGTAAGGCAATGCCATATGCAATTCCACCATATTAATGGTGTACACTTTCAAATTTTTTGCTCTGCTGCTAAGAGTAGGATTTTTATACAACACATTAAACATGATCACAGTGGTTTAAAACCATAGTTGATGATGACATTTCTGAACCATGCAAGAAAAATTACACAATTGTTTCACAATATATTAATAATATAGCCTACTGTCATTAAACTGGTTCCATTAATAATTAAAACAGTTTGAAAATCAAACCACAACAATCAAGATTACCAAAACAGACCACAGCAGTTATTTATGTATATGCTTATAGTGATCAACTGATTCATGTATAGCCCTAATTCGGATCTATATAAATATCTATAATGTAACTAATATTACGTAATACAAATCAAGGCAAATCTATCAAGATATGGTAAGAGTTTCAATCAATCTATAAATGTTCAGACAAAACAGGGATTGAATCTGCACCTTGAAGATCAGCTCCATCAGTAAAAACACATGCTATCAGGTTATCTTCCAGTGATAAGCACCCACTTATATAGCAACATGTCGATGTGGACAGGAGCAAACACTATGCTATCCATTGCTGGTGACAAAGTAGTATCCTGCAGCTGATGGTATTACAGTAGGCTCATAAAGAACTTCTTTCTGGTATGAGAGAAAAGCTTCCTTGGTCTGATCTAGCTTTTTGGATCGATTAAGCTTGCTCCACTTTCTCCTCAGTACGTCCATTCGGTTAATCCAATGCTTTTTTAGCTTGTTAACTTCCTCCTTTTCGGTAAGAAGGCCTACGTAAGTAAGAAACAAACCAGCAGCCTCCCAATCACTTTTAAACTTCTTAATGTAGGCCTATTTATCATAAGCGTCTAAATTGCAGATCCTTCTCTTTTCGGCCATGGAACGCTTGAAGTAGTAATGTTAACTGTGTTAAAAAATTTGCGCGCTTTCACGTAATGACTCACTTATACAAACAACAGCAATCAAACAGCTTCGCATCAAACAAGAGACAACTACAATCGCAAACACAAGTTCTTATATACAGGTATCTGCATACGCGCGCACTACACAGAGCGCTGAACAATAGAACAAAGACAGTGCTGCCTCAGCCTGCCTGCGATAGTGGATACAGCAGGGTTCCAACCTCACAGAACGCATAATAGAACCCAATGACCACGTAAACACAGTCCCATGTATGCAATTATTAAAATAATTATTGATAGATTAGTCACCGCATGTCTCGTGTTTGAAAGTTAGTAGCAGCGCTAAACGAAAAGTCGGTTAGAGTCGGCTAAGTCTGTAGATTGGAAAAAGATAGTCAACTCGATTCATAGTTAACATTTCTTTCGTTTGGTCCTAGAATCGTGTAGAAAAGTCCTTGAAGTTGGTACATGGAAATTTTTACGCTTTTTAACCGTATAAAAAGGTTTACAATTATTGCAAGTGTCATAATGGTACTTACAAATATAGGATCACTAGAAAGAGGAAACAAAAAGCTATCAATTCACATACTCACCTATTCATTTTTTAATGCCAGAAAGCCAAAACAATTTAGAAAACATTAATGATGAAAGCACTTATAATATTCACTTTAAGTTAGTACACTTTATTCAAACTTCTGTTAATTTCTTTCTGACTTGAAATTCGAGTGGTATAATGAGTTGCAAAACAGTTTCTGAAATAAAACTAATACATTATTTTCATTCCCATGTCATCATCCTAAACCACTGTGATGATGTCACAATTACATCATTAAACATATAAACAGCAGATAAAGTTGTGTAGTTTTATTCTAGTGTATGAACGATGTAAAAACACATACCTGCATTGCATCTTCGTTTTTTAGATGGTGGCATAGCGGCATCTGATGAAAACACAAAATGCAGGTCAACATCAGATGATATCTGATGAGCACACTTAAATGCTGATCACAATTAATGTTAATGATATAGATTTACCACTAGATGATGACCACTACTCGATCACACTTGATGATCAAACTACATATATGACCACAACTGATAATATCACAAAAGACCATGACTTCAGTTGATGATAACCACACCACTAGATGTCCTACTACTCTCCTGCATGCTATATGGTTACTAATTAAACGAGATTGTATAGATGGATGGATGGAAGGGAAGGGCTCCATTGATACAAATTAAACGCAACTACCTGATACACAACAAACAATTAATGATCAAATAACTCCTACAAAACATAAGAGATGAAGATGAAGGTTTGACTGTTCACTTTGTTAAAGATGCACCACTACAACTAAACTCATCATATAACCACCTGAAATTTTACCAGGACATGAAATGATTATTGCTAATTCTAAAATGGTGTCAAAAATGGCACATTTAGGTTCACACTCATGGCTTTCAGTTCGACATGTGCTCATCACTGCACAACTTAACCCATATGCCCCTACACAAAGCATGAACAAATAGGAAGGAAGGTAGGAGGGAAAATGAGAGGGAGTAAGAGGAAGAGGAGGAGGAGAGGAGGAGAGGAGGAGGGGAGGAGGATGGGTGGATGAAGGAAGATAGGAGGAGGGGGAGGGGAGGGGAGGAGGAGGATGGGTGGATGCAGGAAGATAGGAAGAGGAGGAGGGAGAGGAGGAGAAGGAGGTAGAGGAAGAGGAGAAGGTGGGGGTGGATGCAACGTGAAGAATGGAAGGAGCAGGAGGGGAGGTATAGATGAAATCAAAAGAAAGGAGGAGGGGGAGGGGTAGGTGTAATAGGAAGGAAGGTAGGAGGGAAAATGACAGGGAGTAAAAGGAGGGGAGGGAGGAGGAGGGTGTGTAGATGAAGGAAGATAGGAGGAGGAGAAGGAGGTAGGAGGTAAAATGCAAGGGAGTAAGAGGAGGGGGAGGAGAGGAGGAAGAGAGGAAGAGGGAGGTGAAGGGGAGGAGGATGGGTGGATGAAGGAAGATAGGAGGAGGAGAGGAGGAGGATGGGTGGGTGAAGGAAGATAGGATGGGGGAGAGGAGGGGAGGAGAAGGTGGGTGTGGATGCAACGGGAAGAATGGAAGGAGGAGGAGGGGAGGAGGAGGTGGATGGGTGGATGATAGAAGATAGGAAGAGGAGGAGGGAGAGGAGGAGAAGGACGTAGAGGAGGGGGAGGAGAAGGTGGGGGTGGATGCAATGGGAAAAATGATAGGAGGAGGGGAGGATGCAACAGGTAGAAAGGTAGAAGTAGGATGAGGAGGAGGAGGCGTGGATGCAATCAAAAGAAAGGAGGGGGGTGTTAGGTGTAATAGGAAGGATGGTAGGAGGGAAAATGAGAGGGAGTAAAAGGAGGAGAAGGGGAGGAGGAGGAGGAGGGAGGAGGAGAGGAGGAGGAGGGAAGAGGAGGGGAGGAGGAGGATGGGTGGATGAAGGAAGATACTAAGAGGTGGAGGGAGAGGAGGAGAAGGAGGAAAGATAGAAAGAAAGGCAGTGAATATGAATGCTCTAGAGAGATATGCCATACTAAGTAAGGTACTGCAGTTTGTGTACCAGAAAACTGACTGTGGCAAGCAAGTCATCTGATCCCCAGACTAGTGTAGAGCGTGTAGAGGGTGAAGAAGGTGGCCCCATGATTAGAAGGCATGGTACGTGATGCTTACATGTGCATGCCACTAACTGAGCAGATATAGAAAAAGGGTGCACAATATAAACTACCATGAATATTCACAGCATCCATCATAAGCGATACATGTGAACGTACGATACTGTTTTATGTTGAAACATAGCGTACGAGCTTATATACCATGTAGAACGATCAAAGCTGAGTTCATTACCTAACTTCAAATTTAAAGGGCGTGACCATTACATAATGGCATATTGGAATAGGGTAAGTGGCGCGAAATGTTGAATTACTTTGAAAATCCATATCTCCGTAACGGATAAGAAGAAACTTAACGATCTGCAGAAATCAATAGCTACAGGACCCTTCTATGTACACTCCAAACTTGACATGCTATCGTCACTCGTATCTGGAGAAATGTGGAATCTTAACCCATTGGGTTAGAGACCTTTTTAACCATGGCATGGAAAATATCTAGAGCACCAAAATCGGTTTGCACAGAGAGAACTGATGTGTGAACAAGTGTACGAAATTCGAAAAGAAAATATAAAACCGTTGTGAAGATATGTTGCTTTGCGTAATGTACAATTTTTATAGTGATAAATTTTAAACTCCAGAAGGGTGATTTTGCTGGACACTGTCCCATATAGCAATAGATTAACATTACACATTACACCTAATAACACCTTATTTGAATCCAAATAACACCCGGAGTATAGTTACACCCTCCTTTTCCCTCACCTGGTGATTGAAGAGAAGTGACCTGTTTCTCTTTCTGTATTAGATCCATGATCTTATGTATCTGTTTCTTGTTCTCAGATATCTGTCCCAGATATCTGTCTCTTATTCTCAGATATCTGTCTCTCTTTCTCAGATATCTGGCCTCTCACAAATGATAAGTCATTCTGATTCTGTTGATTAATTACATAACAAGCTTAAACTATTACTAATGGATAGGTGATAGTAAATACCCTGTTCGATGGTATATTAAACAACCACTGAATTAAGACAACAATATGAATGTAGCAACCATTTGCATAACTGATATTGACCACGCAAACCAGGTAGCCAAATGAAAGACAAAGGTTACTGCTTTCCCCAAGCACATCAAGCATGTATTGGAAGTACAAGTATGCCCAAATTACATCAAAAGCCTTGAATGAATGTGGTATGCATGCACTAAATACAAAACAATTTCCTTAGTTTCTTATTTTGCTGTACCGGCGATTGTTCTCTCTGCGACAAATCTTTCAATTCTTTTTTTAATTCTTCCGTGTCTCCATCCAATTTCTCTATGTCCTTGTTCAATTTTTTCGTGTCCTCATCCAATTTCTCTATGTCCTTTTTCAATTCTTTGATTTCCTCCTTCATCTCTTCCAATTTGAACATTTCCATTTCACTGGGAAAACATAGGACAAGATCACCCTATCAACACAAACAGACTCACACATACACACAACTGCTGAGATCCAGTAACACCCATAGCTTCTGTGATCAAGCAACACCAATTGTGCGCAAGTTGAGATGTTTAATTACACCACTAACGCCTCCAATAAACCTTCTCAAACAAAAATTACTTGTACTAGAGATGTCAACATTTACCTTCTTGTATCACTTGTCAAATAACAGGAGTCTCTGAAACAAGTAGTCTCCAAACAGGAAGATGAACTGGTAGCTCCAAGCAAAAAACAATGAATTGATAATATCTGTGCAACCAGTACACTCCAGACAAAACAAAATCAATTGTCGCCCTAAACAATGAATGAATTAATGACTGAATGAATAAATAAATCCATGAAAGGATACCAACTTATATTGTACTGAATTCAGTATCAACCAGCGTGCTTGTCATAAAAAATTGTGACAAGTCGCAGAAAAATCAACTATTCAGCAAGTCATATCAATAAGATACCACTCATCTATATCACGACACAAATGAAAATCACCATACACTAGTATTGGAAAGACACCTGATAGTAAAGTGATGAACACTCCCCTCTGAAAGTAATACCTGAATTTACCCTGTAATGTGGTGTTAAGCCTATCCTATTGCTTAACGAAAGCTAATCTCACCATTGAAAACATTTAATGCTACATGAAAGGGAAGGTTTGGTGCAGACAACATAAGACAAGTATGACTTAATATGCACTGCAACAATGAACATGTATAGAAAATTACGAAAGTAATGTAATGTTTTTGATCTGTTAACACTGATTGAAACTTGGATCGTCAATTGTGTGGGTGAACAATAAAATAGTGGCCAGGAGTAAAGAGGTGACCAGAAGTGTAGAGAAAAGTAACCATGAAAAGTGTACATGACCATGACTGCAAAGAAGGTGATTATGAGAATGAATAATGGAATCTTATCTATAACTACTAATGATTCAAGTCTTTTGGTTTATCATTTCAAGGCGATTGACATAATGTACACAATGATGCCAAACATCTATATCGAGTATCCGAAAGAGGTTACACAGGTTTTGATGCACATGGTTCATTATGAATTAATGAACTCTACCCATCGTAACTAAGAGCAAACAGCCAACCTACAATTTGATACACAAGTTTTTAATGCGAAATGTTAAAAGTAGGGTACCATTAGTGTAGAGAAGGGTGACCAAGAGTGCAGAAATCGGTAATCATGAGTGAAAAAAAGAGTGGCCATGATGTGATAGAGGAGTGTCCAAGAGTGCAGAAAAATGATGCCATGAGAAAAGGGTGCCATGCGTGAGATAAGGGTGCCATGAGTAAGAAAAGGGTGCCAGGAGTGAGAAAAGGGTGCCATGAGTGAGAAAAGGGTGCCATGAGTGAGATAAGGGTGCCATGAGTGAGAAAAGGGTGCCATGAGTGAGATAAGGGTGCCATGAGTGAAAAAGGGGTGCCACGAGTGAGAAAAGGGTGCCATGAGTGAAATAAAGGTGCCATGAGTGAAATAAGGGTGCCATGAGTGAAATAAGGGTGCCATGAGTGAGATAAGGGTGCCATGAGTGAGATAAGGGTGCCAAGGGTGCCATGTGTGGGATAAGGGTGCCATGAGTGAGATAAGGGTGCCATGAGTGAAATAAGGGTGCCATGAGTGAGATAAGGGTGCCATGAGTGAGATAAGGGTGCCATGATTGAGATAAGGATGCCATGAGTGAGATATGGGTGCCATGAGTGAGATAAGGGTGCCATGAGTGAGATAAGGGTGCCATGAGTGAGACAAGGGTTCCATGAGTGAGATAAGGGTGCCATGATAAGGGCATCATGATGTCAAAAGGGTGACCACGAGTGCACAAAAAGGTGAAGAGAAGGGTGACCATAAGCACACCATGAGAGAAGGGTAAACATGAATGCAGAGAAGGGGACCACGACAGAAGACAAGAGTGTAGAGGGAAGTTGAATCACCCTCATAATTTGGCTCAACAAGTTAAAAAAGAGTAAATCCAATTCCAAACATGAACACACAAAAATAAAACCCAGTTCAATATTTGCCCTGACTAGCTTTCCTACTTCCACCACCTAAACCAGGGAGAAGTTCAATCTCCTGATGCCGTTCAGGACATTCTCGTGCATGTATTTAAATGTGATTCCAACTTGCCTCCAACAGAAGACTAACAGAGGAATCAGTAAACAGAGACCAGCAACCTCCAGACTGAACAGAGGAACCAGTAGTCAGGAACAGAGACCAGCAAATTCCAGACTAAACAGAGGAACCAGTAGTCAGGAACAGAGAGCAGCAAACTCCAGACTGAACAGAGGAACCAGTAGTCAGGAACAGAGACCAGCAAACTCCAGACTGAACAGAGGAACCAGTAGTCAATAACAGAGACCAGCAAACTCCAGACTGAACAGAGGAACCAGTAGTCAATAACAAAGACCAGCAAACTCCAACTGAACAGAGGAACCAGTAGTCGCCAAATAGAAAAACACGTAAGACACTTCTTAACAAAAAAAAAATACGTTGTTGAACCATCACCCCCCTTCCCCCTACTCTACGCCCATGCAATAGCAATAGCATGATAACACCCAAAGCCGCCTACGTACAGTACGCTATCCATAGAAGCGAAGGCAGGTGCGGGACCGCCCTTCCCTGCCACCCTTATGCAGGCGTATGGCCCAGCTGGCCGGCGCAAAGTACGATAACTCTAGATTTAAACCAATTCCGAGGGGAGAGAAAAAGAAAAACTGTGACCCCAATATTTACTTACCACCAGCTTTTTTATTCCAATGCGATGAGCATGCGCACTCTAAAAGTGTACCGTAAATACTTGGGATTCACGGATATCGGACTTCCATATAGGTTTTGACCCCGACTATGAATTCCGCGACCCTACCGTAGCTTCGCTCCCGACGATCGGATCGTCTAACTTGTTGCGGCAATCGATCTAGACGTCAAAACCGAGTAGTTTCGTCACGTCGTAGAACCGCGTGGTTGTCTAGAACGAAAAATACTGCAGCTGTCCTCGTTCCCTTCCAAAAATAATGGGCGGGTCGTCTTCTTCTTCTTGAGAACACATAACTCGGGACAGGAACACTTTTAAGCCATGAAAATTGCACCAATAGCTTTAGAATTTGCTGGAGGACTCGCTTTTAGGCTTTGAAACACAAAAGCCTAAAAGCCTACATACGGTCTTATCAAGTCTAATTAACCGATTACCGGCCAATTTAATTATCCGTCAATACGTACGTTCACTGCCGTAGAATATTTTCGTAGCTGCCTCGAAATTGCGTTAGAAATAGGGATCGTCTTAAAAATGCGAACAAAAGCAGAGCGAAGCAAAATATGTATAGGCAAGTTTCTTTCTACCGTTAGTAAAGTCTCTATTGCATATTTTAAAACCTACGCTTTGTTGCGATCGTTTCTTTCTCCATCGAGGCGCTCGTGCAGTGAAATCGGTTCTTTTTCGGCAATGACACGAATGTTCGCATTTTCAGTCGAAATACCAAGTAAGAGGACTATTAAGTATTATGTGTTTTCTTTAAAATGTTGTTGCCTTACGCAAAAGTTATGGCAGCAGCTAACCCATGTTGAAGTGAGTTCTAATTATTGCGCGCATGCTATGCTCTGTTTGAGTACCCTCTTTCTGTAGGAACTGTGCAAGCCTAGCTGATTTTTAACCCATTTACCTTTGAAGGCCACTAATGGCACAATGTAAAGCTTTACTGCGTTTGAAGGTATGTTTGTTCACACAAGCTTCCCACACATGTGGTGGAGAGGTGCAATGGTGATATGGGGGTGTAGTGGTGATGTGGACATGTAGTAGTGATGTAGTTGTGCCGTGGTGATGTGGGGTGCACTGGGGTGTAGGGTTGGATGTGTTCAGTACTGATGTGGGGTGAAGTGCGGATATGGGGTGATGTGGGGGGAAGTGGGGATGTGGGCTGAAGTGGGGGTGTGGGTTGAAGTGGTGATGTGGGTTGAAGTGGTGATGTGGGCTAAAGTGGGAATGTGGGTTGAAGTGGAGATGTGGGATTCAGTGGGGATGTGTGGGGCACTGGGGATGTACGGGTTCAGTGGTGTGGGAGTTCAGTGGAAATGTGGGTGATGTGGGTACCCGGAAGCAGTGATGATGTGGGGTGCCTTGGTGATGTGGGGTGCAGTGGTGATGTGGGGTGATGTGTGGGTGCGGTGGTGATGTGTGGGTGCAGTGGTGATGTGTGGGTGCAGTGGTGATGTGGGATGATATGTGGGCGCAGTGGTGATGTGTGAGTGCAATGGTGATGTAGGGTGAAGTGTGGGAGTGTAGTGGTAATGTGGGGTACAGTGATGTGTGAAGCAATGGTGATGTTGGAGTGGAGTGGTGATGTGTGGGTGTAGTAGTGATGTGGGTGCAGTGGTTATGTGGGTTCAGTGGTGATGTGGGATGATGGGTGGGTTTAGTGGTGATGTGGGAGTGTAGTGGTAATGTGGGGTGCAGTGGTGATGTGGGAGTGTAGTGGTAATTTGAGGTGCAGTGGTGATGTGTGAAGCAATGGTGATGTGGGGTGCAGTGGTGATGTGTGGGTGCAGAGGGGATGTGGGGTGATGTATGAAGCAATGGTGATGTGGGAGTGGAG
Organism: Eunapius fragilis; assembly: GCA_963681505.1. Taxonomy (NCBI): domain Eukaryota; kingdom Metazoa; phylum Porifera; class Demospongiae; order Spongillida; family Spongillidae; genus Eunapius; species Eunapius fragilis. Next base: position 1,941,997 of record OY811985.1, read on the forward strand.
TGGTGATGTGGGTGCAGTGGTGATGTGGGATGATGGGTGGGGTGATAGTGGGTGCAGTGTTGATGTGGGGGGATGTGTTAGTGCAGTGGTGACGTGGGGTGATGTGTGGGTGCAGTGATGATGTGGGGTGATGTGGGGTTCAGTGGTAATGTGGGGTTCAGTGGTAATGTAGGATTGTAGTCTGCTTCATTCTCGTCCTCTTCCACTTCTACCCCTCTGTCCTCATCACTTCCAGCTGCCCAGCCCATCCATGTTATCATCACTACTGGCGAAGTCGATATTTACAACACAGAAGTCTTCATCCCTGTTCATGGAGTCAAAAACCTCTCCCAGTTTCGTCATATCTAATGCCATTCATTGATTGTGTTTTGTGGGTGATGGTATCTACAGCACTTACCTCACGCTTGGTACGGGCATATACTACGACCCGCCTCTTGACTTTTTAAACGCGAGTATTAGTCGGGCGGGCCCTACCACCGCGTTTGGTCGGGTGGTAGGGCGTCAAGCCTATACTGCTGCAATGGGCATTGCAGCTCCAATCGAATTGCAGCGTTCAAGTGGGTTCATTATCACCCAATTAGCGGTTGATGTGAGATAGCCCTACATGTATGGCTTGTGTCCGCTTCTGCCATTTTGGTACGGTGGTGGTAAACCACATAAATGTGTATATTATAATATAATGATATTCACAGCATATATTACATAACTGTTCTGCACAAATCTTGGTATAGGCTTGACGCCCTACCACCCGACCAAACGCCGTGGTAGGGCCCGCCCGACTACGCGAGTATGTGGTTGAGTCGTCTACGGCCGTTAAACATCCTTAATTACGAGACGCATTTATATGCGCCTCCGGCCGGTAATCAGTTAAGCAAAAGTACCTATTTGGGTGTTAAAAAAATTAAGGAAACAAGTAAATAAAAACATTCTCACTGAGAAAGTTGGTGGGATATAGGCTTTGCAGGCAAATAGTATACTGGTGTAAAAAGCAAGGAAACAAGTTTTATCAGAAGGGAAAATGTACTAGTCCTATATTTAGCACAGAAACAGCATATGCCTTAGTCGAAGTGTGCTAAATATAGGAGTAGTACATTTTCCCTTCTGATAAAACTTGTTTCCTTGCTTTTTACACCAGTATACTATTTGCCTGCAAAACCTATATCCCACCAACATTTACTTGTATAAATAACCTGTCTTGAATGACCGGCTGACTTTCGATCTTGGTGTGATTGAAATACTAACCCTGGTAGGCAAGCGCGAAGTAAGACATCACTTTATTTAAGAAAAAGATGGCTCAGAAAGATGCTGCAATAAAACATTTGAAAACTGAAAACATATATTGTTGAAGCAAACAAGTATAGATGGTGTGAAATAACCCACTCAGAAGAAAACTGCAAAAAAAACTGCAGGATGTGGCTGATGGAAAGGCCCAGCTGCATGACGAGTTCCCAGAACTACAGGATAATCAGAGAAGCACCATTACTGCAATACTCACCAATCCAGCCATAATTATTGGATTTCACTTTGAACATATGTGGTTTGTAGACAACCAAAATGTCCTTTACCAAGGTCATGTCTTATCAGTAAAGTGTTCCAAAAGGTCAAATATGCCAAAATTTACTGCTACCTACATGTACTGGAAACACGATGAAAATCAGGATGAAGGAGATGACGTTACTATGGCCGTTTATGAGTTCTTAGTTGACTGTGTTACTGATGACCTGCAAATACCTGAAAATGTTATTTAATCTAATTTGTATGCATATATATGTGTACCCTACATGTAGTTATATTCTGTCAAGATAATATTGAGTGGTACAATAGCTGCAGTAAAGAGAACATAAACCGGTCACAATTTTTTATACGATCGCGCATACCATACTACCGTTCACTCAAAATGTAGTCTTTGGAACGCTGTAACTTTTGATGTACTAAACCAAATATCAAGCTTAAGGTGTCATTCTGCTGCATTTGTATTGCTCTTTTTGATGATAATAAAATCGCAACACAAAACACGATTTCAAAGAAATCTTGAAGTACCTACTTTAATTGTTTGGCATAGGGCCTACTCTATTTAAATACGTTATTACTGGTTACAATTTTGGCCGAGGAGGGTGAAGAACCCGGAGCACCCTCTCTGGGATACGTTAGCTTCGGCTATATATATATATTTGTAACCGTTAATTATTAACGATAACGTATTTGCTGTGGGCCAAACAAAGGGCCCCCACTTTTTGTATCGGACACCTGAAGCGGACAGCACCTCCCCCCAAGGGCGTAGAAAAGTTTTAAAGGGTGGGGAGGGGGGGGGGGGGGGGGGGGGGGCTAAATGTGGTTGGGCGTTTAGACCCGCGATACGACAAGCGGGGGGGCTGTCCGTTTCAGGCCCGATACGAAAAGCAAGGGGGGTGGGGGGGGGGGGGGGGGGGTGGTGTGCTGTACACTTCAGGCACAATACAAAAGGCGGGGGGGTTAGGGGGTGGGTGTGGCTGCTTAGCAGAAGAGGGGGAGGTACCTTACATGAAAGGGCAACTCTATGATCTATTGCGCTTCACAATTGATTATTAACGACTTCAGAGATTTTAATAACTCAAGTGCAAAAATCTGGGGAGCTAAAGCCCCCCCCCCCCCCCCCCCCCCCACCCCTGTTTTCATATCGAGTCTGACCTGAAGCACCCCCTTCGCTGAAATCCTGGATACGCCACTGATGGTGGAGTATGCTATGTCTCTGCAAACAACTATGTGCATGTTTTGCTCCTCGAATACAAAGTCCTTCCCTAAATCAAAATGTCTCTA
>OY811985.1:1944992-2018998 GCA_963681505.1 Eunapius fragilis
GTCACTATGACCGAAATATAGATCATTCTCATACCTCCCTATATGCTGTCCCCCACTTCCTTTCCATTTCTTCCCTCCTCTTCCTCCCCTCCTTCCCCTCCTCCCTCCATCCACCTAGGCCCAGAAGGCACATGCAGCAGGCAATACTGCTGTTGCCTTTAGCAAGGCCAACACTGCTCATCGGCTGATGACAGCAGCTCTGGTCTATGCTGTGGTTGGATGTATCAGTTACATTGTGATTTCCATCATTGCAGTTTCAGTTGGTGTTATAGTCAGTGCTGCTGCTTCTTCCTCTTACTATGATAGTCTAAATTCCTCTTGAGCTCCCGTTGGGTATCAAAGGAATAATGGTTGACATAGCTGCATCTAGAGATGACTAAAGCCATATTGCACTGTACTTCATAGCTAAGTTTAGTGTATTCTCTCAGGACTACAAGATTTGCACATTTGTTTAGTTGCGTCTGTATGAAATTAGCAACACTGAAAGCTATAGATATGCCAAAGTGCATGTTATCCTAATTATATAATACACACTTAACAAAACTCATAACTTGATGCAATTCTCTAATCAGTCTCAAAATGCAAAAAAATAGTTTCATTAATGCTTCACTTTTATGTTGTTGATGAACAAATTAATGCCCTATTGAATGACCTTTGAGCAGTATAGCCAACCCAAAGGGATATGGGTTAAGAATATGGTTTTGGTTTCAACTATAGGTGTTGATGCATAGTCACAGGCAGTGAAGGCCTCATGTCATGCTGTTGATATGCATACATGAGAGTCTGTACATGTAAAAAAGCATTCAAGGCATTATGATCATGCATGTCATTAACAACACACACACACACACACACACACACACACACACACACACACACACACACACACACACACACACACACATATTGTGCATCCTTTGTGCTTTGCCATGATTATTTCAATCTATAGTTTGCATTGAAGAAACGACGGCGGGCAAGTCTTGGAACTTTATCTGCTCTGTATCCTACATTAGTACACACGAAAGAACATCACAATTTGAGCAGCTGCAATTCTGGGTTATTTTCACCCATGGGGCTTGAACTGTGGATCAGCTTCTTCAATAAAAAAATTAGTGGTTCCCTGCTCAGTTGTACATGTACTCATGCAGCATCTTGCCCATTAGCTGGTCGTGAGTAACAGATACGGCAGCAATGGTATAATATATCGGAACCTATCCTGCAGTATCATGAAGTCATTAAAAACGTGTCTAGCAAGACATAGTGGCGATCGAGCGATATCAAAAAGGAGAACAATCCTGCGTTGTTTCCATGTCATAAGACTGTGTACTTTTAGTGAACAAAAATACCGTCCGTACCCAGTCCCATCTAAAATTTCTCCTCCGTCGTCATCGGGATAGCATAACCATAACTCACGACAGGAACGTTTTTAAAGCACGCCAAGTGTACCAATCGGTTCGGGATGTGCCCCAATGTTATCTTCAGGTAAATGTTTGGTCATTTTAATAGACACCGGTGCAATGGCTGAACAAACAACATCATATGACCATACTCAATGACAATGAAATTATAACGTAAGACAGTAATTTTCTAAAATCTAATAATATAAGGTTGTTATATTGCTGGTCCTGGTCGAACTCCTGTTACCATCCTAATATAGATGCTATCCTGATTTATGTCGTAGGACATGTTAAACTAAGCCAGCATCCACGTTTCACTCACCTTTTAAAAACATTTCTTTTCCACTGATCACAATATTCCTGTATCAACTTGCAGGAGAACCTCAGCTCTGCAGAGGGTTCCAGTTGCACATGGGGGGGGGGGGGGGGGGGGGGGGGGGGGGGGGGAAGGGAGGTACTGGTACAAAACATCCCTTTATCCCCTACTGTTAATTGAACTTTTGTTCTTCACAATAAAGTGGCCTGCCATTTTGAGTTCAAACTGGCAACAGGATTTTGTGCTGCCATATATTTCAACCACTAAAGTATTAGCTGACCATCATCATCTTGAATCTAACCTATAATTTTTCAGCAACAATAAACCAAGTGTGGTTTATATTTTCAGAATTCGGCCCTTAAAGAAGCAATGCTGGAGATAAAAACTTTATTACATATGTCATCATCAAAGACTGCAAGACCTTCACTGATCAAAGATTATGGAGTTGATCTAGTAAGGTGCACATGATGAATGTAACTTTGCACATTTTTCATCTGAATTGGCAGTGCATACTAGCAGCATATATGTGCACATACTACATACAATATAATTCTCACTTCATCAGAGGGGTGAGATAGCCAAGAGATATTGCGTTAATGATTAAATCTAGAGCTGTTTATCTTACTTCATCATCCCTTCTCTCCCACTCCATTCCCTCTCCCTTCTTCATACTCTCCAGAGTGCATGTACTGACACACTCACCTACAGAACACCAGCAGCCATTCAGGATAAGATGGACCAGTTCATTGGCACAGGTAGAAGGGTATTTGGCCTTGCTTGGGACCCTAGTGAGGTGGGTGTGGTTAACTCTAGTGAGGTGGGTGAGGTTACCACTAGTGAGGTGGGTGTGGTTAACTCTAGGAGGTGGGTGTGGTTACATTTATCGTGATGGTGTGTGATCATCTTCGCATGACTTATTGACAAGTGCTCATGGATCTATTTCACCTTTTATTTTTGTGTGTTAACTATTCTATTTTATACACGGTGTCTATGAGCGTTAAAAATAAGCTGTGTTGTATATATTTAGGCGGTACTGGGAGAGAGTCATGGCGAAGAGGAGTGTGGTTGTGTGATACGTGTGGTGTATGTGTAATGTGATGTTTAATGTACTGTGATGTGGGTGTGATATAGTTTATCACACACATCACATCACAATATGTGTGCATGCGCACATTGGACCACGTGTGAATGGTAATAACTTCTCTTCTAATTAGAAGGAAAGCACTACAAGTAAAGATGTAAGGATGGCCTGGTAAGTATACCACATCAGTTATCTCATCAGTTATTACATCACAAATCATTTGTGCCCTAAACTTGCACATCGCCAGCAACATTATTAGTTGTTTAGTTTCTATTATATCATCATACTTATACTGTCCCTCCTATTTGAAATTTTTTGTGTCTTTTTGATTACTTCCAAATTTGCACCTCTTTTTATGACACGTGATATCCCATAAAGCATGGCTCTTTCCCTAAATGGGAGGGGGTAGGGGATGGTCAGATGGGCGTAGTGGTTACACCAATGTAATCACAGTGCAAGGTTAGTGGCTCAAATCATACCGAGGTACAAATTTCAACACCAGCCCAACCCAGGCAGCCTAGCATGCATATAAGATAACCAATTTACTGCACTGGGTATAAGGAATTGAACAAATATTCTATTGCATTTTTAAGCAGATTTGTAATCCTCTACAATACAATGGGGTCCGTACAGTTTTTTTTTTTTTGCCCCCCGCCCCATACTAAAACCTAGCAAAATACTCCAAGAATGTTTTTGGACATCATGAGCATGCAGTACAATGAATAGGGCATAGGCACATTAGCTCGTACACATAGAACCTCTGATTGTGAGTGTCATTGTGAGAATGTGTTGTGAGAATGTGGTTGCACAGGCACAAATTCTTTGCAGGAGTGAAAATACATTGTACAATGAATTGCAATACACCAAGACGGGATGATCTTTTTGTCATGAATGAAGTCGGGTGCTCGACTGGACATTTGAAGCAAAGATTCTTGATGACATTATATGCATATGATATTTTCAGCTATGAAAGTTAATAACTTGATTATTTTAACTGGTGGTACTGCAGCTACCCCCCAGCTGTAGGAAGGCCATTGGGGCTAACAGGTTTCATATGCCTTCATATAGTTTGTGTATGAGTGTCACACTAGTGGTAAGCCGCACTTTAGAAGCAATGGCCAAATGTTCACAGCATCATAAGCCTTCTTAGTTTCAAAGAAGCAGATGTGTAGAGGGCACTGCTGCTCGCCAACTTTCTCCTGTTTTCGTCTTGTAACAAAAACTGTGTCATTATGTAGATGTACATCAACACTTCTTCCTAGCATCTTGCATACTGTGATCTCAGATAGTTGTTGAAGCTTCGCTGTCATCTGAGTTAGTGTATGCTCGTGATGACTATGATAAGATGGGACAGGCAAATATATTTAGGCGTGGTGCTCTTGGGTGCTGGTGCTAGGTGTGGTGCTCACGGGTGATGGTGCTCCCAGGTGTGGTGCTCTTGGGTGCTGGTGCTCTCAGGTGTGGTGCTTGTGGGTGCTGGTGCTCTTGGGAGATAAGCGACTCAAGAGTCATTCTCCTGCCATACAATATTTTGATAATGGCACCTCACTTCATAGTATGGGTACAGGGTACATTAGAAGGTATGGTGGGAAGGTGAGGTGGTAGGAAGGTGAGGAGTGATGTGCATAGTGGGAAGGTGAGGAGTGATGAGGGCGGTGGGAAGGTGAGGGTGATGAGGGTGGTGGGCAGGTGAGGGTATGATGAGGATGGTGGGAAGATGTGGAGTGATGAGGGTGGTGGGAAGGTGAGGAGTGATGAGGGTGGTGGAAAGGTGAGGAGTGATAAGGGTGGTGGGAAGGTGAGGAGTGATGATGATGGTGGGAAGGTGAGGAGTGATGAGGGTGGTGAAAGGTGAGGAGTGATGAGGGTGATGGGGTGGTGGGAAGGTGAGGAGTGATGAGGGTGGTGGGGTGATGAGGGTGGTGGGAAGGTAAGGTGTGATGAGGGTGGTGAGAAGGTGAGGGTGGTGGGAAGTGAGTGATGAGGGTGGTGGAAAGGTGAGGTGCGATGAAAGTGGTGGGAAGGTGAGTGATGAGGGTCACAGGGAAAAATATCGTATTCCCAGCCTGGATTTTGTACAACGATCCCAGGTTGATAACGACTAAATCAACTGTGAATTTTGTTAATAGCCTATCAACCTGGGAAATTCTGGGATCAACCTGGGATCGTTGTACAAAACCCAGGGTAAACCCAGGGCTGGGAATACGATATTTTTTTCCTGTGGGTGGTGGGAAGGTGAGGAGTGATGATGATGGTGGGAAAATGAGGAGTGATGAGGGTGGTGGAAAGGTGAGGAGTGATAAGGGTGGTGGGAGGGTAAGGAGTGATGAGGTGGTGGGAAGGTGAGGAGTGATGAGGGTGATGAAGTGGGATGAATTGTAATATTGTTATTTTAAGGTAAGCAGACATCTCATTCCACCCAAACAGGCCTCATCACTGGTGCAGCTCATCATTACTGCTGCATCTGATAATGCATTATATCATGGGTCTGTTGAAGGAGCGCATAATTAGATTTGCAACTTGATCAAATGAATTTCCTCACCCTCTGAGGAATGCAATGAGGTGAGAGGGTGGCATGTCTAGGTCTTTGTGGTACCATGACCGTGTGTCTAGGGGCCATGTGTGTGTGTGTGTCTACAGAGGTATTTTGTTGTGGTTTCAGTGTAGTGCCAACACACACACTCATACACACCTCATTATGTACCTACAAACACATCATAGCAATGATCCTATACCATCATGATGCCACAGCTCCTTTGAGCTTGGATCGCCACCTATGTTTTACAATTGCAATGATAATTCTGATGTACCACCTATCCACATAAGACACCCCACACCTATCCACATAATCACACCCCACACCTATTTGCATAATCACACCCCCACCCCTATCGGAAGTTTCGCTTGAAACTTCCATATAGAATTTCACCCCAACAATGAATCTCATTAAAAAGGCGCAACCCGTCTCTAACAAGATTCCCGATGATCAGATCATCAAGTTTGTTATAGCAATCGAACTAGAAGTCAAACATGAGCAGTTTCGTCTTAGTCTTATGTCATAGAATCGCGCGGTTGCAGAGAATAAAAGTGTACTGTCTGCCAACGTACCCAGTCCCAGAACATGGTCTTCTTCTTCCTCCTCCTCCTCCCCAGATCCCCAGAGTTAGGGCAATCTGGGGATCCTCTAGTTTCTGCAGTTGTTGGTGCAAGATATTGGAAGCCCTGATGGCTGATGATGCGAAGTCTTCACAAAAGCTTTTATCTCCAATCGGTGAGCCAAGAATGACAAAATTGGGAACGTTTGATTGTGTAGTGATAGCATCATGAAAATCAGGTAGGGTTTTTTTTTTGTAACATGACGTAGATAAACAGTGCAAAAAAACCACCTATCAATTTTTTGTGCTCACGAGTGAAAGAATACTTTTAAAAATCATGCGATAATTTTTTCATCTTCAAAATCATTAATTCAACTTACACTGTGATACTGTAATTCCACTATAACATAAATGAATTGAACCCATGCATGGTAGAATCTTCACCTAATTTATACGCAAAACCTGCTTGTGATTACAATATATAGTTGCGTGACGTTTACTCTTCATACAGTGATTTTAAAGTTTAATCAGTGTATCTGATGGACAGCGACCCAGGTAATTACAAGACTTTAGAAATATAATTTATGACATATCAGATTGGTGGCAAGTTCAGTTTAGCCTTAGTAGAGTAGCTCTAGGCCTCCGTCGGTTGGAGTTACATTGTTCAGCTGCTTACTTGGCATCAGTTATCAAAGCTGGTTGTGCAGAATTGATGACTACCAATTCGACCAGCTGTGCGTCATCTCATCTTCGGCCAACCATGCCCGTCTGTTATCTGTCTCATCACATCGTGCTTCCTCTTGGCTAGCTGTCGTTCCATCTAGGAGACTTAATCTTAGCTTGGAGCCAGAAGAGTTCCAGGTTGCCTCAAAATGGTGGCTTGGGATGGACACATCATCACCGCTACGTTGCCCTTACTGCCCTGACCACCAGCTGGATCCTCTTGGGCATCATACTGTGACATGCAAAGGGGGCGGGGTGGCTGGGGGAGGGGGTGATGTTGTTGTGCATCACAATATCTTGAGGGATGTTTTTGCCCAATTTTGTTATCAGGCTCGGCTTTGTGGTCAACTTGAGGCAGGTCACGGGTATGGAGGTGATAGTACAAATAGCCGGCCAGGTGGTGGCTTCTTGGCCTGGAAGTGTCCAGCTTGTGAGTGGTCGATCAGGTCATCCTCAATCTCAAGGTTAAGTGCATGCTAAAATTTCAGAATGTGGATCCAAGTCACCCCTTTGGACAAGATGGCTGCCCCACATTGTAAGTTGGAGCATTTACAATATGTTAATCATAAATTCATGAGATTGTTTCTTCTATAGACACAGTCAATTCTCTCAAGTTCATGAATCCACAAAGGACACACCATATGAGTTAGTGTTGGTATTACCAGATGTTTCATTCAGAGGAAAGATAGATGAAGAAGACCTTAAAGATGACACATGTGCCAAAGAGGAGGATAGCAGAAGGGAGCATAGTGAATTTGTTGTGGATAGAGTAGTACATATCGAGAAATCACCATACATTAGCGGTCATCTTGCATTTTATTTCAAATTGAATTCTAAATGACCTTAGAAAATACTAAAAATTGGTCTGAATTTGAATTGTAGTTTTCATTGCGTTCCAATAAAGCAATTATATACAAAAATCAAGACAAAAAACGTAATTACCATCGTAGTCTCGTTCCCGGGTCTGGGGACGAGACTAGCTGGTAATTACAATTACTGCTCAATAACTTCAAATTAATGCAATTTTAATTGCGCTTCGTTAATAAATTCCTATACTCAAGCGCCCCACCCACCAGACAAGTGGTGGATGCACAAATAATAAAACTCGGACTTCCGCCGTGACATATATATTACTCGTTTATCAAGGCAGTCTGATAAACTTAAGCGGTACCCCCTACAGCCTTGGGAATCCTTGCATTGCCGTAGTTCTCTTTCAAGATATGTATGGCTACCGTTTTATTATTTTTTATTGTACGCTTTAAGTACTGTGACGTCACGTTGAGAACCTCATAGCAGGGCCTGTAATAACCCTTGTTGTGTGGAAGTCCTGGGTAGCAATTCATGCATGTAGTGATGTATATTCAGGGTCTGGTGAGTGAGTGTGTGTGTGTGTGTGTGTGTGTGTGTGTGTGTGTGTGTGTGTGTGTGTGTGTGTGTGTGTGTGTGTGTGTGTGTGTGTGTGTGTGTGTGTGTGTGTGTGTGTGTGTGTGTGTGTGTGTGTGTGTGTGTGTGTGTAGATGTTGCATGCTCATAAGGTTTCTTGACCACATCAGCAGTGGTCATGTGTAAACAGATCCCAAATTGAACTGTCACATCTACATGTAGAGCCAGGACAATGTCCCATGTCATGCCTTACACACACACACACACACACACACACACACACACACACACACACACACACACACACACACACACACACACACACACACTCACACACACACACACACACACACATACACACACACGTGTGAATCATCATGAAAGTCCCCTGCTGTGCTGAAGCATTTGCCCATTGCCCATTGCGACAGAAATCAGTTTATGTGGAGAGAACTGAAATGTTTACACTACCAAACAAATTCTATACATAACACACATACATGAAAAGTTTGATTCATGCACATGTTAGTGACCTCTGGCTGCCTCTGTTCTCTTCTCTAGACCTTACTCCAATATGGGTTGGTAGGCATGGCTCTGAACACACACACACACACACACACACACACACACACACACACACACACACATACAAACACACACACGGAGGAGGGGCACATTAAGATGGAAATCTGATATCAGCAGTAGTCTCCTGGGCAAGTGCCTTCATGAGGTCAGCATCTATTTCAAAAATCATGTAATAATATGCATTGCCCAAAACACATTCAAGTATAAACCCAGAAGCAGTTTTAGGATTATCAGCTCTGTCAAATTTGTGGTTAACTGGACTAAGGTAGGTTACATAGTACATGTACTGCTTCATGCTGTGGCCTCGCTTGTGGTATACATGTATAAAAGGACTATAAATTAGCATCAACTTCAAACCCACATGTTAAAAAGTCCTTCCTATTTTCAGGACTTATAGCCACACCATACACTGTATGTGCTGTGTTGTATGTACTCAACTGGTATGTTGTATGAGGGGGGAGGAAAGGGGTGGGGCATTGCCCCTGCACAAAGAGGGAGGGTGGTGGTGAGGAGGATGGTAGACCAGTGTACCATCCTCAGAATTTTTAAATTTAGGTGAGATCCCCCCACACTCTGAAGCCTTGGAGAAGCCATGGGTTTATATGAAGCCATGTGTGTGAATAGCTTAGCATATAAACTTTCCAGTGGCCCAGTCCTTACATCTATTGAGATAGGGTTTCACTGCCACTATCAAGGCTTCCTTCCAGTAAAAAGCTACAGACCCCTAGAAATGGACCATGTACATCAACAAAAAAACGCGCGCACAAGCCCACACACAGTTTGCTATGAAGAAATGCAAAACCTCTCATTTAAGTCATTTAGCACATGGAATGTAGAAATATGTGAGGTGGTGGCAAGCAGATAGGCCAGCGAATAGCTAATGCCTCTGTACTGCATGTAGGACACAGGAACTAGTGAGACACACTCACCCATAATCAGAGTACTTGGTGCCATTGTTTCTGGATCACAGTGCCACATTGCAATCCAGTAGGTACATCACACATACAACATATCCGTCCAGTGCATACAACAACACACTTATATTCTTATGAACACACCAGTCCAGTACATAAAACACACTTGTACAGAACTTTCTACACACCAGACCAACACACTAGTCCAGTACATACAACACATCAGTCCAGTACATACAACACACCAGACCAGTACATACAACACACCAGTCCAGTACATACAACACACCAGTCCAGTACATACAACACACCAGTCCATAACATGCAACACACCAGTCCAGTACATACAACACACCAGTCCAGTACATACAACACACCAGTCCATAACATGCAACACACCAGTCCAGTACATGCAACACACCAGTCCAGTACATACAACACACCAGTCCAGTACATACAACACACCAGTCCAGTACATGCTTGTAACACGCCAGTCCAGTACATACAACACACCAGTCCAGTACATGCAACACACCAGTCCAGTACATGCAACACACCAGTCCAGTACATACAACACACCAGTCCAGTACATGCAACACACCAGTCCAGTACATACAACACACCAGACCAGTACATACAACACACCAGTCCAGTACATGCTTGTAACACGCCAGTCCTGTACATTAACAACACACCAAACCAGCAAACACCAGTCCAGTTGATAGGAACAGGCTATGTTTTGATATGAAAGCCTTTGCACTTTTGTGGCTGCTGTTTTATAGGATTGGTACAACTTTTTTTCCAAGTTGCCGTCATGACTTGGATGCTCCAAATGCAACCTGGTACAGTACTGGCTCGATCATAGAGAAAATTCGCAGCTCGATCATACAGAAAATAAAGCATATACATTGGTAACTAAAGAAACCATCAGTGTTCATAGCAACCACTATGAAAACTAATAGTTGGCTTAGTCCCAATGTATATGCTTTATTTTCTCCATGAGCAAGCTACGAAATGTCTCTATGACTGAGCCAGTACTATAGCACACACACACACACACACACACACACACACACACACACACACACACACACACACACACACACACACACACACACACACACACACACACACACACACACACACACACACACACACACACACACACAAATATTCCAGGATACAGGAGAACCAATCAAAACAGCTCATAACAATTTAACATAGATTAGGTCAGAGGTCATCAACAATAGTGTCCAGTGCAATTGAGAGGTCATCAACAATAGTGTCCAGTGCAATTGAGAGGTCATCAACAATAGTGTCCAGTTCAATTGCCAAGTAGCCCTTGCAGTTTAAGTTAGTGGTATCTTCTTTGGATAACCTGAATACATCTGGCAACAGCCCGGTGCTCACCAGTGTTTCAAATTCAGGAGGGCATAATGGCAGATCCCTGCAAGTCTGTGTAGCTAAGCAGTATGCCAGCTCTTGAGCATCCACAGGCTTCTTGCACTCCATGAAAGGCCCACCTATAGAGTACCGAAGTAATGTAGCAACCACACCTCAGTGCAAGTCTTATCTAGGTGTCCTCCAAGATTGTACAGGTCATTAGGAACATCATAGGGACAGTCTGCAGATCTGTTATATCTAATCCTGTGAGTGTTCCAACATGCCTTGAACTCGTCCAAGTCGTTTTGAATCAATGGTGTGAAAACAAACCCTGCAACATGACTATAGGGTCAAATAAAATTTACATTTTCTGATGACACTAACATTCCGTATCACTGAAGTAGATCATCAGGGTCATACAGGCCATCCTCAACCAAAGACTGAAAATTTGTAACCAATACAACTGTCACATGCATCCTTCAAACGACTGTCACATGCATCCTTCAATAGACTGTCACGTGCATCCTTCAATCTATGTGCCTTTATGTATTGCAACAAAGCACAACCCTAATTTACCTTCCAGCTTCAGAATCGTTTCCAGAAAAAAGATCATTATTGGATGAGCACACTTTAGCTCACATAACCTTCTTTGAGAACCTAGGAATAAGAAGACATACTTATAATGGCTCACACAAAACATCGAGATTTACCCATCAATGCAGGCATGAATTGGAAAACCGAATGGTTTCAGTTTCCAGCAGGCAGGAGATGCAGAGTTAAAAGGATGAAAGGCTGCCAGAGAAAACGGAACAGCTGCTAGGAGTACACTCAAACTGGAGAAGGACTAGTAGTTTACATATCTGTGCTGTTTGTTCGTAATTATCAGGTACTGGACCAGTCATCATTGGAACATGTTAACATCGTACCCTCTCTTCCCTCCCCTGTCCTCCCACCTCTCCCTCTCCTCCCTCCTCTCATCCTTCCCTCCCTCTCCTCCCTGCCCTACCTCCTCTCTCCCCTCCCCTTTCTCCCTCCTCTCCCCCTCCTCACTCCTCCCTCTCCTCTGCTCCTCCTCTCCTCTCTCCCTCCCTCCCTCCTCCCCTCTCCTCACTCTCCTTCTTCCTCCCCTCCCTTCTCCCTCCCCTCCGTAATAATTCTGTTTACACTTATAACTACACTGTCAAAGTATTCCTCATACACGTCACAAGTACAGTCCTATTTTGAATCAGCACCTACATGTAATGGCACTTCCAGTGGGTGCCGTCAGGGGATGTATACTTATGGTAACTCTGAACATTGATAGAATGCCTTCCTTTTCTTACGTATAGCCACCAGAAGGCTTCCATAGACTCTGCAACGTTTCTGGAGCTGGTCAACGTGGTGTTACATCTAGGCTATGTGACCGAACAAAGAAACAGAAGCCGCATTATGCAAAGCAAAGCCGTTTATTGTGTGATGAAAAAAAAATATGATTGCATCTGAATAGTGTTTCTGTACAGCGTAGTTTACGATGTGGCATACCAACCCAGAGCCGGCGGAAGGTCTAAATTTCAACCCAGGCAAGAGGAGGAAGCTTTTTAAGTATGTGTCATGAAACTAGGTTGTTTTTTTAATAGTACGTATAGCCGTATATTTATTTATTTATTTAAGATTAAAAGATAAACCTTAATTAAGACACTAGGAGTCAATAAACTGTGGAAGATAGCTAGTTAACATGGCCATGGCCCTTACATTATTTGGCTCTCTCCAGGACGATGCTGAGCCTACCGTACAGAGCCGATCGCGACACAGCCGAAGACTTGGAACGAGCCGTGCTTATTTAATTTACTTTTTAAGCCCAAAAATCTACCCAGGCAATTGCCTGGGTTGCCTGCTGCGCTCCGCCGGCCATGCTGAACCGTCTTGAGAATTAGTCTGTGCTTGGTACGATATCCGTATATAAATTGGCTACGCGTTATTAAGGGTTGCGATATGAAGAGTGCGCATATAGTCTCTACTACGACGATACACCAGTTAAATGGGAGGGATCAACTGGTATTTGATGTTAAATGAACAAGATGCAGCTCTCTCAAAAAACACCATATTAATGAGGCCATGGCGCATCTAGCCGCAATGGCTTACGGTATTGTCTAATTATGGACCCTTTTGTCCAGCCATATGTATGCAGGGCATGATAAAAATAACTACAAGTTATTAATTTGTATTACGATGCCCATGGATTACATCAGCTGGTAAGCGCCATTTTTTTTCAGCAGTGAATTCTATTATGGCCAATAGAGGACCTTGTTCACTTTTAAATTGTTAGGAAGGAACATATTAAGAGAAATAAATCATATTCAGCTGTCATAAAATACTAGAATGTATGAAGAGTAGTAATCCAATGGCGCAACTAGAAATATCTTTATGTGTCAATAATTATTCTTTGTGGAATATTGTAATGAGGTCAAAAAAATAGCACATTGCATACTTGTCTATGGGAAGCACTATTTTGCTTTTTGGAAGCGAAAAGTTCAATATAAAGGGATACATTTTTTTACTGATTTGATGAACTGTGATACTGATTGAGATAGATCCGTTGGCGCAAGTGTTGTATCACCTAGGGCTGGTTAGTTATTATCAAGTATTATAATTTTCCGTACAAAATCAATAGAACAATTCTTGAATATTACACAAAAGTAAAAAACGGAACAATCAAAAAAAAAATCATATTTAAACCTTGGTAAACATTAGCAACAGCAAACAATTACAAATGACCGAAATCCAGACTTTCAGGTTTCCCGTTGACCGCTCATTTCTCGATATGAAAGGAGAATGGCAATGAAGAACACTATTGTAAAAGGACTATGATGACACTAATAACATTGGAGATGGCACTAAGGAAGAGGACCATGAAGATGGGCAGCATGGAAGATGATGGCACTAAGGAAGAGGACCATGAAGATGGTGGCAGCGTGGAAGATGATGCACTAAGGAAGAGGACCACGAAGGTGGTAGTAGCATGGAAGATGATGGCACTAAGGAGGAGGACCATGAAGATCGTGGCAGCAGGGAATATGATGGCACTAAGGAGGAGGACCATGAAGATGGTGGTAGCAAGAAAGAAGGCCGTAAACAAAGTAGCAGCATGGAAAATGATAGCAGTATGGAAAACAATAACAATGCAGGTGGTAAAAGTATTGGATAAAGAGGCTGCAAGGAGTATAAAGATGGTGGCAGCATGATAGATGATGACAATGCAGATAATGACACTTCAGTCAGCAAGGAAGAGGTCAATGAAAATGGTGGCAGGAATGTGAAGGAGCACACTGATATGAAGAAAAATCACAACAAGATCAACTCATGCCCTGGAACTCCACTAGTAACAGTTTAGAAACATCTGAAGGATCATGAAAAGGCAAATGACGCATACTTAGCAACAGTAAAACGAATGACTAAGAAATATTCTAAGCAGCATAACGTTAAAGAGTTTCTTGTTGGAGATAATGCAAGTCTGCGCATTCCTTGCATAGGTAGAACATGTTCTGACATTTTGCGCTTCCCATGTGTCATCGTTCAGATAAAGATAACTGGTGAACACCACTATCTCTATCGCCTTCGATGCAATTCAGGAGCCTATTAAAGGTGACTACTCAACCCTGTAGATGGATGGGAAGTCCAGCCCATATTAACATTGAAAGAAGCTATAAGCAGGCAGCCACCTTGGAACCCATTCACTGCCAATAAATGTAACTGCAAACCTGGTACCTGTGAGAGCCGCAGATGAAGATGCAAAAAAAAAATGGAATTGAGTGTAGCAGCCATTGCCACAAAGGGGACCACTGCAAGAACAAGCAACAAGATAGCAAGATCCCTAACCAAGGTTAGTGCAGATTCTTTTAAAATTTTTTAAATTGATTTGATTACATAGAATCTGATGCATGCAATTAGATTAAATGTGCAGTGGGCAAATTAGGAGGGTTGCAACCAACCCTCCCTTTTTTGGACCAACCCTTTTTATTATAAATCCTGGATCCGCCCTTTATGTGATGTATATAGATAATTCTACTTTAACATACATAACTTTAACCATGCAAGCTACACTGAACATGCATAGTTTTATGCCACATCTTATTATCCCTCTTCAGATTGTAAAAGCAGAAATAGATGTCATAGCAAGAGAACATGCAAATGCAAAACTGCTGGCTTCTCCTGCACATCACTTTGCCATCCTGGGCATACATTCACTAATAACGAGAAAGTAGGTTGACATAAATAGAAACCAAATTGATGCTGGTTCTACATCCTCCTCTTCACAGAGCAATGTTTGGCTCAACTGCTGTGGGATTTTACTCACAAAAGGGCATTAAGACATCTTGCTATCTTGTAATAGCTGGATAGAGGACATTTTTGACAGTGCATCACAGTATTTGATAAAGAAGGGAAACCCTACATGTAGAGGTCTTCAATCTACTCAACTTGCAGTACATTTCAGATGGAAATACAAAAAGGACAATTTGTTCAAGTACTGAACATTAATAAGTCACACTGGATAGCTGTATCTTCTATGAACTGCCAACTATCTACCATAAAGGCTTATGATTGCTTTCATGGGTACCTACCTGAAGACACAAAGAAACTAATTGCTGATATCATGCAATCTCCATGCCCCAAAATTGAAGTGCAGTACATTGATGTGCAAAAGCAGAAAGGACAAAAGTGATTTTGGGTTGTTTGCTATGTCATTTGCCACCTCACTTGCCCATCTTCAAGACCCTGCAAGCATAACCTATGACCAGGCTAAAATGCGAACACTTCTAATCCACTGATTTGAAACACATAGTATGACACCTTTTCCTTCATGTGGGTCTCGTAGACCCAGTGATCCAAATATCGAGCCTACTCAATCTATTGTGTCTGCCGGATGATTAATGATGGCTCTCCCATGATCCAGTGTTTCTCATGCACAGAGTGGTATATCATATGGCTTGTTGTGCTGGTTCATGACGAACAAAAGACTACAATGGAAATGCCAGTCTTGTGCAAAGTGTCATGCATGCATGTACATGTATATGCAGCTGATCCTCATTTCATTTGTTCCAATTGCAGCCGGTCATCCTTCCTTATTATATTGTTCAATGCTATACAAGCATGTAGAATAATATTCATGTGGTTTTCAGGTATTGTAGAAGATGCATAAACACTGCAAGCGATTTAGGAATCAATTGGTCAACATAACCAAAAATAAATTTCATAAATGCACAAATCACATGATGCATGCGTAATATGAAGGCAACGTCATTCGATTAGGATTTATCTCATGTAACGACGTTTGGAAAGTTGCGATGCACCTTGGATACAGCTCTACTTCAATTGGATATTACATTGTTAAATAACCGGATGGTTGATCAACAGGACCTGTCCCGTTAAACAACCGGACAGCGGTTATTCAACTGTCTGATATTATGCATCCGGTCAGCCCCGGGATAACCGGTTAATATCGATAATTAGTATATGACGACACATAATGACACCCCATTTATGTGACGACACAAAGATTGCATAACATTCGAGGATCCACAGAACGCCAGACCGACTTTCCACGCATGGGTGATGTAATCCATCCGCAGTTGTCGGGAATCTAGGTCTGGGTACGAGACCAGCTAGTGAGTGGGTGTAGCTAAAACCAGGAGCAGGAGCAGGCATTGCTACCTAAAACCAGTAGCAGGAACAGGAGTCTCTACCCAAAGCCAGGAGCAGGAGAAGGAGCAGGATTGCTACCTAGGAAAAGTTGACAGGAAGTGGTTGTTGATGAAATTTTGGTTTGGTGTATCATGAAGTTGCAGATTCCATATTTTGGCTATTTTTGTGAACCATTCAGTATTTTCATAGATGAAATGCTTGTTCGAATGTCACAATTGACCCTAGTACAGCAACCGTTTGATTATTAAAAGGGCATACCAGATCTTTTACATTGGTGTGGGTAAAAAAAAAAAAAAAAAAAACCTACGTTTGATTTGTTGGCTGTCAAGAAATAAAAGTAATCAACATGACAAATATTTTTATTTCTGTGAATGAGGAGGGAAAGAATTGCATACTGTTGATAGTGTTGTCTTGTTAGTATTCATTCTTCTATTCATTGGTATCCAGTTTTTTTCTCCAGATTTGACCATGTTCTTTCTTCATCCTAGTTTCATATTGGATCAAAGAAAGCTTGTCAATGAATCAATGGAGGGTAACACTGGTAGGTGTAATAGTAATACTGGTGTAGAAGGGGTAGGTGTAATAGTAATACTGGTGTGGGTAGGGGGGAGGGGGTATCAATAGTAATACTGGTGCGGAAGGGCTAGGTGTAATAATCATGGTGCAATTTGGTGTTGGAGGGGTAGGTGTTTATAATAACAAGTGATAAAAACATTCTCTATACGAGAAGGTTGGTGATGGTTGTGTAAAAAGCATAGGAACAACAAGACGTCTGATTGAAAAGCATGTTGTCATATTTAACTGTTTGTGCTAATACAGGTCTATTTCATTATTCTTTTTCAATCAGAAGTCTTGTTCCCTAGCTTTTTACACCACCACCGCCTTTGATTCATATATTCTCATGTAGAGAATATGTTGATCACTTGTTTCTTTAAATTTATTCTCATGCTTCAGAATATTGAAATTTACATTTTAAACGCTGTCTCAACAAAATCCGGAATTCCAAGTCCAGATTATGAAATTTTAGTAGTACACCGAACATGACGGTTTAGGTCCTGAACTATAATGTGGTTTAGGCCCTAAATGAAGCTATGCCCATATACGGTGAGTTCACATGTTAACGAACATGACATGACATATATGTTTTATTGTACTGTAACCATTAGCCCTAAATTAGGCACAACTGAGGAGTATTTGGAGTAGTAATTGAGGACCGATATACATTTTGTAAACGTTAGTGATCGCATCGAAAGTTATTTCTACAACAATGGTTAGTAGATTTTAAAGATTCAGTTCTATGTCTGCTTTCCGTGATCACATCGAAAGTTCTTTAGAACTACAACAAAGTACTTATTAAGATTCCTACCTGTCTTTGGCTTCTTATCCCCACACTGCACACGCACACACACACACACGTACACACGAACACACACATGCTGTTCAGTTCACACACACACACACATGCTGTTCAGTTCACACACACACACACACATGCTGTTCAGTTCACACACACACACACACACATGCTGTTCAGTTCACACACACACATGCTGTTCAGTTCACACACCCACGCACTGTTTAGTCTGCACACACTGTTCAGTCCTCACCACACATACCATCCACACACTTCACTGCACACATGCACCATCCAGCAACTACACAAACTGTTTACACACACCAT
This sequence comes from Eunapius fragilis, assembly GCA_963681505.1. Taxonomy (NCBI): domain Eukaryota; kingdom Metazoa; phylum Porifera; class Demospongiae; order Spongillida; family Spongillidae; genus Eunapius; species Eunapius fragilis. The sequence goes on from OY811985.1 coordinate 1,963,227, forward strand.
CCACCCATTACACACACACACGCAACTTTTAGTCCACACAAACACACACATCATTCAGTCCTCATCACATACATGCACGCACTCATCCACACACTACACAATGTTCAGTCCATGCACCATACATGGCTCTGTGCAGTTCACACCACACACACTTTTAGTCCTCAAACTACATTATACATTGTTCAATCTACACACACACACACACACACACACACACACACACACTACACACACATTGTTCCGGTGTGGTGTGTAGATGTGTATCTGTAATCTAGGTGTGTCCCTGTGTGTAGGTGGTGTGTCCTGGTGTGTAGGTGTGTCCCTGGTGTGTAGGTGTGTCCCTGGTGTGTAGGTGTGTCCCTGGTGTGTAGGTGTGTCCCTGGTGTGTAGGAGTGTCCCTGGTGTGTAGGTGTGTCCCTGGTGTGTAGGTGTGTCCCTGGTGTGTAGGTGTGTCCCTGGTGTGTAGGTGTGTCCCTGGTGTGTAAGTGTCCCTGTGTGTAGGTGGTGTGTAGGTGTGTCCTTGGTGTGTAGGTGTGTGCATGTGTGTAGGTGGCATGTAGTTGTGGAGGGGGGGGGTGGCCCCCCCCCCCCCCCCCCCCTTCCTCCCACCCAAGGCTGTTAGATCCACCACTGTTGCTGTAGGATTTAAAGCACACGATTCACATCTGGCAAAACGCGGACTGTACGTAAGGAATTATATTCATTGGCCTGTTTCCGACCATTACTCTAAAATCTATTATTCTATTGGACCAGTATTGTAATAACAACATTGGGTCAAGACGTTTGGTGGCTATCATGACTGGATCAACACATTATCAATATTGGGTACACATGTTTGGGTCATATTGCTCCACTAAGAATGATAACATCCTGCTCCAATAATGAGTCAGTATTGATCCAAGTTTTGATATCTCACTGTGTATTTGGTGTATAGGGCCTAGACTAGTAATTGAGGACTGATATAAATGTTAGCAATAGCATTGGAAGTTATTTCTACAACAATGGTTAGTAGATTTTAAAGATTCAGTTCTATGTCTGCTTTCCGTGATCGCATAGTATGTTCTTTAAAACTACAACAAAGTACTTATTAAGATTCCTACCTGTGTTTGGCTTCTTTTCCACACACCTCACACACACACACCACACACACACTGTACAATAATCCACACACTGTTAAGTCCACACACACACACCACACGCACACCACACACACACACTGTACAATAATCCACACACTGTTAAGTCCACACACACACACCACACACACACCACACACACACACACCAACTGTTCAATCAACACACACTGTTCTGTACACACACAACACACACACACTGTTCAGTCCACACACATGCACCATCCATACACTACACACACAACACAGCACAATTTTTTGTCCAACACACACACATGTACACACTGTTCAGACCTCATCGGACACACACAACACAAAACACATTTCAGTCCACATACACATGCACACTGTGCAGTCCACCACAGAAACAATCTGCACACACCACACAATTTTTAGTCTACGCACACACACTGTTTAGCCCTCACCACACACCATCCACATAACTACACACTCCACACACATCTGTTCAGTCCACACACACACGTCCATCCACACACTATACACACTTCAGTCCACACACATTGTTCAGTCCTTATCACACACATGCACCCATCCACAAACACTGTTCAGTCCACACAAACTACTCCACACACAAACACACACACCACATGTGACAATTTCCACCACACACACTGTTCATGCAGTCCTCATCAGACACCCACGTGTGCACCCATCCACATACTACATACATGTTAACTATGCTGCACAATTCTAACACACACACACAGACACACACACATACACACACACGCACACGCACACACACACACACACACACACACACACACACACACACACACACACACACACAAACAGTATGAATCAAGTAAGCCTTCCAGAGGATGAAATCAAAGGAGCATCCTGGTTATTTTGGTGTTTTCGTGTGTGACTAAAATTTATGTCATGTGGTGTGGATTGAATGTTCAGTGTGTGTGTATAGTGTGTGGATTGTGCATGGTGTGTGCATGTGATGAGGACTGAACAGTGTGTGTAGGGGCAGATCTAGGATTTTGGTAGGGGTTCAAATTTAATTAAGTACTCAAATTATGCATGTTACAGTTAACATTGTAGAGATGCCACACACATTGCTCAGTCCACATACATATTTTCCAGTCTTCACCAAACACACACTGTTCAATTCACACACCACACCACAAGCACACTGTTCAGTTCAAACACCACACACACTCTTCAATCACACACACACCACATATGAACACACATGCTCTATGTCTCTGTATAGTTTACTCTCTGTGTACATGTGGTAATTTTTTTTCCCACTACATGTAGAACTTTGCTGTGAAGTGCTTCAACTGTTTGAATAACAGAGGTGTTTATTGAAATTAGCTTTACAATTAATAAAATCAGGGTTGCCAAAAGTCAGGCCAGGCTGTGGCCAGGTCAACCTGCCGGGCCAGGCTGTGGCCAGGTCAACCTGCCGGGCCAGGCTGTGGCCAGGTCAACCTGCCAGGCCAGGCTGTGGCCAGGTCAACCTGCCAGGCCAGGCTGTGGTCAAGTCAACCTGCCAGGCCAGGCTGTGGCCAAGTCAACCTGCCAGGCCAGGTAATCAAACAAGTAACTATGTATTCAGAAAAAATACAATTATTATAGTTTCATTCATTAACAAATTTAATCAGAGTTCATTCTCTGATGCGGTTAACATGCTTTGAGTTACTAAACTTTCACATCATGTATGTATAGTGGAACAGTGCAGCCAATTGAAATATTTATTAAAGGGATCAAAGTTATCCTTTTGGATCATCAAGAAGCATGCAACAAGCTGTTTACATTCTTGTAAACAACCTCGACAGCTGCATGTTCCTATTGGGTGATCCCACTATGCAACTCACAAGCAGCAATGCTTCAAAAAGCCAAGCATCAATTAGAACACTTTAAGTTCTATATTATATGCTCTGCTCATCGTAACCTCTGCTGGAACATATGTCTTTAGTGATTACGTGGCCGGCATCACTAATAAAATATAAATCACATGTACAGTTACTGGGCAAATTACAGCATGAAAGTTTGGATTTACAATATATTTACTACTGAAGAAATGTGGTGCAAATGTGTATGTAAATATTGTATATGTGAAATTTTATGAAGCGCCGTTTGGGACAAAATTCACATTTTTCTGTCGATGCGATACTTTTTTATCGATGTGTACTTTATCAATCGTAGCGACCGCTTTTCCTATCTCATCGATCGATCTTATCTTCGATCTGGTAATAATTTGTCGTAGTGGCTGACTTCCGTCGCATTTTTTTTTTCTATCGCCTTATTAATCCACCACGCGGCTAAAACATCGCCTTCGACGAACAATCTACGTTATCGAGGGTACAGCGATCGATCGGATACATGTATATAGCTGGACTCGAGCATCGATTCAGTGGTAAATCATACATAAGCCTATTTCACGTTCAATAGAAAGCCCTATATTTAATACCCTTCGTACAGGATATGTTCAGGGTCCAGGCAGGAAGGGAGTGTGTATGTATGTGCATATGTTTGTGTGCGTGGTGTGTGTGTGTGTGTGCAGTGTGCGTTCGCATGTGTGATCAAAGCATGTGTGTGAGTTTGTGTGTGTGTTTGTGTGTGTAGGTGCCCCTCCCCTCCCCTTGGTAAAACTGATCCTTTGCTAGTCACTATGCCCCCTACATAGAAATTGATAATATAACGTTTACTCGCCAAGCTAGGGGAAGCTATGCTTATTGTGCAGTTCCAATCTTCAGACCCATATAAGAGATTTTCTTGCGTGTGTGGGTGTGTGTGTGCAGTGTGCGCTCGATGTGGCCACCCATTGGCCTGCTCCAGTTAAGGCACAGGCTCCAAAGAAAGCCATCACTGCCAGCCTTTATAAGGCAGAGGTAGACCTTGGAAAGGTCTAGCTGTGTGCGTGCATGTATGTATGTGAGTGTGTGTGTGTATGTGTGTGTGTGTGTATGTGTGTGTGCACTATAATAGCAGCCTGCAGTGAGCAGTACTCACTTGATTTCATGAGCATAGGGTGCCCGTGGGAAGGAGGATTGAACTTGGAGAGCTCTCAGAGGCCAGTCATGGTGCCATCACGTGGTAAGTAGGTCTGCATAGCATGTGTGTGTGCTCATTTTATATTAGATTGTACAATGTGGACCCTTTTTGCTAGCATCTGGTGGTGAGTGATGGAAGGGTACTTTTTAATGTTCTACAGGTATAATGCAAGGAAGTGACAGTTAGGCTTGGTTTTTGCCTTTAGATGGGGACATTCCACAGGGAAAAGGACACCCTTTTTAAATAGTGTAGCTAGGATGCTTCCTGCTTAGATACATGTATTTATCTAGTCAGACAGTGGCACCAATTATATTTAATGATCATTTGAGACCCTGTGTTAACAATACACATGTGCAAGATTACAGTTCAGCATCTAATATTTAAGGAGGTAGTTGGAATGGTGTGTGTGTGTATGTGTGTGTGCAAGTGTGTGTGCATGTGTGTGTGCATGTGTACTGTTTGCGTGTGTGCTTTAGTTTTATCCAGCATCCAGGTGACAATGTGAGGATAATCAACACAGCCAGAAATGTCTCAGAATTGCGCCAACTTGTTAGAAATTTCAGACACACACAGCTTTATATAGGAAGAACTGCAAAATGATGTGGCACAAGTGTAACACTTAACCTTATGTTATTTTTTACACTGGTTGTGTATGCAAGTTAAAACAATTACTGTTTTGCATTTTAATCGAATACATTGGATTTGTACATGTACTGCTTAACAACTCAATGTTATAGGTTTTTCAGAAAGATTCACATGTGCACACATTTAGTTTGCATTTATAATGGGCAATGTACATGTAACGTGTGTAACTATATAATTTCAGTTTTCAAAGATTGAAGAGGGCGTGGTGTGGCGACCTTTGATTGTACCCTTCCACCCTCTTCACAAAATGCTGGATCCACTATTTATAGAGCTAGATCTAAAGTGAGCTAGTTAGGGGACTATCTCTCACATAGCCTACAACATTGGTTTTGTGTAAGTGTGATTGAAGAATCAAAATGTAGGGACATCACGCACTATATGTAGACCAAACGTCTATACACACCAACACATATCACCATCACATAAAAACGTATAAACTAACCTAATTAGGCCTGGTGACAGGGACTCACCCAAGATGCATTCTCACATCACCTCTGTCCACAATGACACCACGTACCATTGTCACATACTGGGTCCTAGTGATGAATACTATGTGGTACAGGAATGGGTTTGTGTTACTAGCTAGTTATTGACTCCTTTATGTGATGCACCTATTGTTCTGCATAACCATAAAATCTTTCACCAATGATGGAGTATGAGGTGTATTCAGTACATTTACCAAATTCTGGTCACTTTGGACAGCTAGTTCAGACCCTTAGCTTCTTATGTAACTGTTCATCAACCACAATGGTACAGTTTATCAGTCACACATCAAATAGCAAGATCTTCTGTTAGTTCCATATGAGTGAAGCCCAGGTTCCATTTTGTTAAGAGATAATTAATTGAATTGGTAAGTGCAAATGTGCATGTCAAGATTTATGATTGAGCACTCTTGGTAGACGAACTTTAATGCACAATAACTTGATACGAGTGGCCCAAATATTCGTGTTGTGTAGGGGTCAATATGCACTCACTACTAAAGAAATATCAGTTAGCTTCAATATTTGCTTTCTAATAATATTTATGATAGGTCATTGTAGATGCACTAAAGAATGTTGAACAGAACTTTCATTTGCAACCGATGCTACATAAAAACTATGTGGTATGACAAATTAGAATACTATTATCATTACTTAAAAATTACTTAAAAATTTGTTTGTCTGCCAATAGAGTCTTCTATCAGCCTTCCCCCTCATGCGACAAATGATCCTATCCATTGGTTTGGGCTTACACTTCGAGCCCAATGAGTACAAGGTGGTGGTTGGATTTGGACACTGGGTGCCAATTCTGCCCAAGACATAATACCCTCATTCCCCTCAGCCACCATGCAGTGACCTGCAGGCATGGGGAAGATGTTGTCATATGCCACCACCTGGCAATGTGGTTGTCAAACTATGTATTCATGCTCATCTGATCATAAGTTTCTGTGTGGAGAAGGGCACAGCCATACTGAGCAGTGCTAATCACTGGTTGGCATAGAGACAAGCCAGCTGTTCCCTACAACCTTGGGCAAGCCATGTCACAAGGCTGGTGCTAGCAGCCCTTCCTGCAAAGGCCTGTAAGCTCCACGCCAATGGACCCAAATACCAGGAGTTAGGTTGGTCCTGCATTTGATTGGCATGGAGACATACAGCCATTGGGACAAGGAGGCTTGGGACCCCCCTCCATGCTGGCATCTTACCTGGCCTATTACCAGTCCTCCTTCGAGCCAATGGTACTATCAATCACACTGAAACCTATATTACTGCATAATAATTTGGATTTACATTGTATTTACTGTTTTTTTTGTGGTAATGAAAAAAAGATAAACACTAATGTCCAACTACATTAAACTAGATACACTAAATAACAAATTTATACAAAAAACACTTCATCTTCACTGTCCACCTTCATTGTCCCAACATGGAAGCTGCATTGCCCCGTTGGACGGCAACTGATAGAGGCAAGCATAGGAGTTAGCTTCACCAGACACTGCCTCAACCGATGGCCCAAATGTTTAAGGAACTCAGTTGTCCTTGGTCCAAACACTCCAGTTGTCTCTATTGTCACTGGAGTGAAAAAGTGGCATGAGTCAAGTTATTCATCTTCTTATCTTCTGCCTGTTGAGCAACTGCTCCAACTTGCTGTGCAGAAATTGTAGAGTAAGATGGTGCAAAAGTATCTGGACACGTTGCATCCCACATTAGAAGTTGGCCACATTTCCAAGGGACAATTGAGACACCATCAGGTCGCTTCCTATCTGAGCGATACAAACCCGAAGGCTCCAGATGTGATGGAAATGTGCCGCAGCCAAAGCTCTGTGTATGATGTCATTGACAGCTGAATGACGGTGGTACCGTCCTGTGCTCTTTCTGCAGCTTAAGCCACTCTTATTCAAACAAGTAAATAAAAACATTCTCTCTGAGAAAGTTGGTGGGATATAGGTTTTGCAGGCAAATAGTATACTGGTGTAAAAAGCAAGGAAACAAGTTTTATCAGAAGGGAAAATGTAATAGTCCTATATTTAGCACACTTCGACTAAGGCATATGCTATTTCTGTGCTAAATATAGGACTATTACATTTTCCCTTCTGATAAAACTATTTTACACCAGTATACTATTTGCCTGCAAAACCTATATCCCACCAACTTTCTCAGAGAGAATGTTTTTATTTACTTGTTTCCTTAATTTTTTTAAACACCCAAATAGGTACTTTTGCTTAATTAGACTTGATAAGACCGTATAGGCTTTTAGGCTTTTGTGTATCAAAGCCTAAAAGCGAGTCCTCCAGCAAATTCTAAAGCTATTGGTGCATTTTTCATTGCTTAAAAGTGTTCCTGTCCCGAGTTATAAGTTCCCAATAAGCAGACGACCCGCCCATTATTTTTGGAAGGGGAACGAGGACAGCAGTATTTTTCGTTCTCGACAACCACGCGGTTCTACGACGTGAAACATAAACGAAACTACTCAGTTTTGACTTCTAGATCGATTGTCGTAACAAGTTTGACGATCCGATCGTCGGGAGCGAAGCTACGGTAGGGTCGCGGGATTTTAATTCAATTCATAGTCGGGGCCAAAACCTATATGGAAGTCTAGCGAGACTTCCGATAAAAGATGCTGCGGAGGTTACCTCATCCCAAGACCCAATGATACAATCATTTGTCATGTGGGCCAGGGGACAAGACTACCTTGGAGACGTTGACCATATAGTAAGCCAAATTGATCTTATAAAAATGGTATGACAGGGAATTTGCTACCCATCTTTAACGTTACCATGCACGGTTGTTTTCAATGCATGGTCTCATACCATAGATAATGTATAGAGGGATTGGAAATGAATCACGTGCGCTTCTGGAATGGATACGTGGATATCTCAAGTGATGGGACAGTCTAGCCTTTGTTTGAGTCAAATAGAGAATTGTTGGCAAATGCTCCAGCATGTATAAAAGTGTTGCCTGTTGTGTGGCGTACATGTACTTTTATGAACCAAAGAAATTTGTTTACACACGAAGTAATTCAGTTAGACATATCAGGCTAGGACAATCAAATTAATATTAACATAATCAGAGCTCCAGCCAGGATAGCCCTGGCCAATAGTCAGGTTTAGAGACAATTAAAATTGCAAGTTGCTGCCTTTGATTTAGACACACTGTGACTTTGCAGCACGAAAAGAGGTTAGCTGGAGAAATATGTCCATATCACCAAAGTCTCACAACTTTGGCACCACCGCAAGGCTGCTACCGCAAGCTCTTGCATGGGAGAGTCACATTAAGTGTGTACTTATTATTATCGCCCCATACTTTTCATGGTCTACTGAGCGATGTCAGGGAGATGGGAAATTTATTGCCACGAACTATGTACACGCAAGCACATTTCTACACCTTCTCACCTGAATGTGGAGTTGTACGTTCATGAGCAAGTAGCCGAATAGGTCTGTCGCATCCATAAACGTTTACAGACGAGATAACAACAGTCCTCAGTCCGTAGAGATGGAGGGAGTGTAGATTTTTGTTGCGTTGGAGGAACTGAACGAGCACGACACACGCGATGACGTGCTTCCAACAATAGACAGGGAAAGGTCCGTGGCGTTCACGAAGACAGGCGTGGTGAGGGAGTGGTCTCCATCTAGGAGGTCCACCTTGACGCACTTCCCGGGCCCCTGGCGGGAGGAGAGGTTACGAAGATGTCTTCGAGGGACTGGCAAGATGGGTTCGAGGCACTGGAGCATCCTGCAGAGGCTTGTACGGACACACACGAGTTTTGTGTCGTCATTGTACATACAGCAGTGAGAAATAAAAGAACCTGTGAGTGTAGGTCTACACGGGACATCATTGGCAGTTCACTCTCGGTCCCAGGTCCAGTTCACCGGTGCAGAAACCTGGGCCTGGGTACGAGAAAACCTCAGAAAGATTTGTTCTATTGACAGGGGATCGGTGAGAAACCTCGTGTCTTAGAAAACAGCCTCTTACATTTTGAAATGGACAATGAAACACCATCGCAAGCAAACATAGCTTGCGTTTGACAGGAGCAAAGCCAAATTCAGGACCGATTTGCATCATTAATAATTCGGCACCGTCGGGGTATCCTCGCTGAGACGGGGTCTCGTCGAGGATGTCAGGCACCGTAGGTGCTCAGTCCCATTGGGGCCGTTCCACAGCGCTAAGGGCGGAGTCCCTGAGGCTCTAGCCTGATAGCAGACTATGTCGGTCCACCATATAAGGCGATATGACGTAACTCCTAGCCAGCGCCTCGAGGTGCCGCACGTAGTGCGTGGCCTAGCGAGGCGGCTTCTGGGCTATAGCAGGGAGCCCCTAAGATTTACCCAATAGGATTTGAACCTACAACCTCTTACTTAGAAGGTAAATGCTCTCCCAAATTGAGCTATGGGTAGATTCGCCAACGGCTCCGGCTTGTATAATTAGACTGAATAGCACTCGGGGTGGAACCCCAACACCGGAGGTGCGAGGGCGGGCTAAGATCGGCGGGGATAGGGATACCACCCTAACTAGGGTGGTAAGCCATACCAATTAATGCAACAGATTTTAACCCAATCCAAGGGTTATTCAGAGCTAGTTGCTACTTCCACAGCTTGGCATGCATGTACCTGAGGTGTAGAATCCTAGATGTGGCTGATGGTAAATAAAGATTACATTTGACGACCCAGATGTTGGAGATGGGGGGGGGGGGGGGGGGGGGGGGGCCTTTGAGCGGCAGGATGCATTGCACGTTCACTTGTGTAATTATTGAAGCCATTTAACACGGACTAAAATTTCATGTAAGCCGTTAACCCGAACAATATTTCATGGGATCAGAAACTAGAATTTAACCAACTCTGCATGGCCTTACATGCAAAAAATAAGACGCCCAGCACGATCTAAATTCTTATAGTTAATATCTTGTGACATGCAATTACTGATGTTATAGTTAACGTTATGATATGACGGTTATTGCCCGTCAATATGTCCGCTTTTGCAACACTCACCAACCCACCAGCCCCACCCCTCGACATTTTAATTGAAATTTCACACACAAAGTACAAAATCTATGCATTAAAACTGTTACAGTAGTTCTTCCTCAGGGTCTGCTGCAGCAACAACAACAAAAAAAAATCTGAGCCCCTCACAACACCATGGTTAGTATAATCCTCACTTTCAAATCTAGGCCCAACGAATCGAGGAGTAAGAATCTTTTGCGCTGGGCAGTAGGGTAAAAATCAATTAGAAATACATGATTTCGGGGAATTATTAAAAGGAGGCGAGCCCACCATTTTTGCCAACCAATTACCATATTTTGCCCTCCAATTACAAATTCAAAGCTAATTACCGTACGGTACAATTATGGTACAGCTACGGTACAGCTAGCAAGCCCCCGTTTAATAATTCATCTATAGCTATAATCATGGCGCATAAATTTACTCAAACCAGTGTCAGCAGGTGCAACGGACTATTAATGGGATCGAGGCAGCGAAAGGGCATATTTTTTCAAGTTTTTATATTCAAAGAGACACCTATGACCTCTATAACATATTTCTTACGCACTGGAAATTAGTCTGTCTATCATGGAGTTACAGGGTCCTGTCGGAATTTTTTTACATTTTTATTGCACGCGTGTATTTTGATGCCCCTTCCTTTCCTGAAAATTTTTTGTAATATGCGCTAGGTCCCTTTTCGCTGCCTCGACCCCCATATTTAGATCTATTCTTAATAATTAGACAATGCATAGGTTGAGGATGTCTTTCATATGTGTTAACAGTTTTATAAAACAACTAACGAATAATACATGCGGCCTACGAGCATTACGGACTGTTGAAGCGATTCTGACTGTACAGGCGCCGGACAATGCTCTGGTCTACACAGGCGGTGCTGGGCAACTGCTCGGGAAGCAACAGCGAGATAACCAGTGTCGTGGCCCAATAAGTACCAATACAAACATGTAGGTACGAACTGAGTAGTTCAAAGTCACACCAAAGTAGCTCGCAGTGGATGTACGGGTGTTTGTAACACACTGCATGGGGATTATACCCAGGAGTGTTTACGGACAATGAATGACATGCTGGCTATGCTGAAGGCAGCGCTAACAGATTGCAATCTCAGCGGTTCCCTGGCGACCAGAGACATTTGTGTGACCCTGCAAATCCCAACAGGTTCTCGAGACAAGGTCCCACCAGCACCACACGAAGCAGTAACCGATGTTTTAATGCTCTTTCAATACAAATGACGGTTTTAGGAACTATACTGAAGAAGACATTCTCTAAATGAAGCTGCATCAACCTAATACACGCACTTTCAACTGAAATACTACACATGAAATGCAGTCAGACGGAGTACAACTCGCCTTATCATTAGATCCGTGGGTACATGAAACCTGTAGCTTGCTTTCGGTTGCATCGCTTCCCAGTAAAACTAAGATTCACGAGGGACACAAATTTCAAATCTAATCACGATGTGCGATAAAAGGAATATTTTGCGCATGCGCGTAGGTTGCATCGTAAAGCTTTTTTAACGTGTGTACGTGTTTAACGACAATTTGTGCGTAAACTTATATCCCAATCCTAACTTTCATATGCATACAAAAGAAAATATCATTGAATCCAAGTACCAGCTGGGTCGATGGAGTGATGGAGGGTCACATACCGGCATGAAATGGCTGATCAAAAGCTTGTCAATCCTTGCATTATTGAGAAGACAGATTATGAAATATATGGTAGACAACCACTGAGTATAGCAGTTCTCTATACTGATCTCAATTTATTTATTTTGAAATCTTGATCATTGACAATCACTGACATGGCTGGCATGAACAACAAGCCTGTGGATGTAAACTTTTTTTTAACTGCTATTCTTGACTTCATGATCACTGCTCTGCTATAAATATTAGCTTGTAAGTGGGTGTGGCTGATGGGTCAGCAGCCAAGGTATGCCACCTAATGCATACGGGTCATGTTCCTTAATCCATTCGCAACTGTGATGTCATCTGTCTAGTTTAACAAATAGATGTGAGGTCTGATCGTGAAACTATGCTTTGCTGCTTGGTGCTCTTTGTTGAAAGAGTATGAGTGGTTTACCGTATGTCGGCAATACTGTATGGCCTGATTTCTGTTTATCCAGCTCTATATCAGTCTCGGCCCCAGACCCAATGACTAAAATCCTGCCTATAATCATTTTATTAATTATTCATTGATGGCATTGGCTTTCGTTAAAAATAGGTCGAGGCAAATTATTAATTAACACAGGATTATATTGTGTATACAGTCGTGTATGAGATATGTTGCGTGTTGGTCCACTTGATGTTATTTAGTACTCATTTTCATGACCAGAATAAATAACTACATATATGTACATACCAGAAATGTTATGCATTGGATACATACATGTAAGAATACATATGCGAGTATATATATCTGAACATAATGATTGTACGTATAAGTGAAGTGAGCAGTGTTATAATGCACTGTGCAGACATGTATCGGTTGAAAGGGCAGAGGAGGTTCCTACACTATCAACGTTCCAGCCATCTTGATGTCACCAGTGCTCCCTACATCCACTCCACTGTCTCTTAGGCTGCACAGAGAGAGGGAGAAAAATAGCCACATTTAAAAAGTAGCAAGCACCTTAATTCATGCTTTTTATTGTGATGTTCACTCTGGCCCTAACAACCTCTCCTTCTCCCACCTCGCACACACAGAATTTTTCGTGGACCTCTTCTCCACCACGGCTCTTTACTAACCACCATCCTCTGTGGTAGGTCCCTCCACCCCCCCCCCCCCACCCCCCCCCCCACCCTTACCTTGCTCCTCCTATTCTTGCAATGTCCTTGGAATGAAGCTTGGTCCTTGTGACTTCAAGATGGACCGGGCTGCTACTGGTGCACTTACAAGGGGTCTGAGCTCCCACTGCTTCTTTAAGAGGGGTCGCACTCCTGCTGTCTCCAAGGGGGATTGTGCTTCCAGAATCTTCATCGCTCGTGGTTCTTCTGCTGTCCTCTAGGACGTGTGGGAGTTCCAACATTTCAAGGTGGCTTGCATCATCGGGGCTATCTGTACTCCGTCTTGTGTCTTTTAAGAGGCTCTGATTAGACTCTGTTACAGCAATCTGCTTTAAGCTTACATCGATAGAGCTGTATATTAAACGGAACACTCAAACCCACTGGAGAACAGGACAGGATGTATGGTCACACAAATATGTACCATGGCAAGCAGGATGGGGGGGGGGGGGGGGGGGGGGGGGTGGGAATGGCATATAGGATTGGAAGGCAATGGTGGTGTAAAAAGGAAGGAAACACGGGTCTAATAATAAGGGAAAATGGAATAGTCCTATATTTAGCACATTTCTATATGTAGGATATAGTATGTTGTTCGTGTGCTAAATATAGGACTATTCCATTTCCCCTTATTATTAGACCCTTGTTTCCTTCCTTTTTACACCACCATTGCCTTCAAATCCTATATGCCACCAACTTTCTCATAGAGAATGTTTTTTTATTTACTTGTACATATACAGATGCAATACACATGATACAATAATAGTTGTTTATTCTTACCAAAGAAATGGACCAGCAAAGTCAATCAACACTCCAGCCATGAAATGGCCACCAAGCTAGCCACTGGTAGGAGGACAGGCTTATCAAGTGGGGGACATTACCAAAGACCAAAAGCAGCTGCCACATTAATTCTATAAAGGTGTCAATGGTGCAAAAATGAATAAATCTCTTAGATTAAAACTGCAAAGCTAAAACCCATTATATAATGTTATTAATTTCAATGTTGGGTGCAGTCTTATCTTTTGGAGGACAATACTGGGGCATAGTGTGTCTAGCAAAGGATCAGTTTTACCAAGGGGTGGGGTAGGGGAGGGCACCCACCCACACACACCCACACACACACACTCACATGAATTTTAAGATAATCTCATATCACACATGCGAGCGCTCACTGCACACACACCTCCACACACCATCTACGCGTACGCACGCACACCCAATCGCGCGCGCGCGCACACACATACACACACACACACACACACACACACACACACACACAAACACACACACACACACACACACACACACAAACATATACACATGAGTTTTTAGATAATTCCATATCCTTAGATCACACATGCGAGCGCACACTGCACACCCACCCACACACGCAAGAAAATCTCTTTGGGGTCTGAAGATTAGAATTGCACAATTAGCATAGCTTAATTCCCCTAGCTTGGTGAGTAAACGTTATATTATCAATTTCTATGTAGGTGACTAGCAAAGGATCAGTTTTACCAAGGGGAGGGGAGGGGCACCTACACACACATGCTTTGATCACACATGCGAACGCACACTGCACACACACACACACACACACACACACACACACACACACACACACACACACACACACACACACACACACACACCACGCACACAAACATATGCACATACATACACACTCCCTTCCTGCCTGGACCCTGAACATATCCTGTACGAAGGGTATTAAATATAGGGCTTTCTATTGAACGTGAAATAGGCTTATGTATGATTTACCACTGAATCGATGCTCGAGTCCAGCTATATACATGTATCCGATCGATCGCTGTACCCTCGATAACGTAGATTGTTCGTCGAAGGCGACGTTTTAGCCGCGTGGTGGATTAATAAGGCGATAGAAAAAAAAATGCGACGGAAGTCAGCCACTACGACAAATTATTACCAGATCGAAGATAAGATCGATCGATGAGATAGGAAAAGCGGTCGCTACGATTGATAAAGTACACATCGATAAAAAAGTATCGCATCGACAGAAAAATGTGAATTTTGTCCCAAACGGCGCTTCATAAAATTTCCGCTATAGTAAATGATATTTACTACAGTGTTGATGTCAAATATACCATATTTTGTACCACATTTGATTAGTAGTAAATATATTGTAAATCCAAACTTTCATATATAAATAATTAAATTAATGTTAATTCCACATGCTGGTTTGTGTACCACTACTGGTCGCTTGGTGCTTGGGGAAAGGAATTCGAAGCCATGGAGTCATTTTAAATGCTTGCCTCCGGTCTTGCCACGCATGTAATATTGGGCAAAACAAAGTCAGCTGGGCAATATGAGCTGTATATATAGTTGGCTCAACCTGCATTAATTGAAGATCGATGATCAGCCTCGTAGCTGTCACGTTCATAGACCTTTTCTGAATCGGCTTTGTGGCCAGCTACAAGCAGCGTGCTCGTCTTGTTTATTTCTTTAAAGAGATGACTATTAATAACCAAAGGAGTCTGTACAGCCAATTCTTATCTCACCCGTAATGTAAACGGTGCCCAACTTTGGCGTAACGGCAGCGTAGACGGGCCCGTAACAGCCCTGTTAAATGAATAACGTTCACGTATTTGAACTGTAACTTTATTATTATTTCAAATTTTTTTTTGTAAAGCTAACTTTGTGTCTCAAAATTGTGCGCAGGCCTCTCAATTGCTTTCTCAGCTTGAGGAGGTTGGCTCTGTTGACCCCCAAGTTGCTTTACTTCTGCTACGGACATGCGGTGCATTTTGTAAAATGGTGCACTTGGCAAGATCCACACCCCCTTCTCTTGTTGCTAAAGGATTCAAGTACTTTGACAATGATGTCCGTCATTGCTTTGCATTGTGCACAGGAGTGGACACCAGTGATGATGCTTGGGAGCAGGCACAACTCAGCCTAAGTAGAGGTGGTTTAGGGCTTCGTTGTCTTTCAAAGCATTCACCAGCCTGTTATATTGCTTCTGTGTGCAAGTCAGGGTTGTCCTCAGCTCCGCAGCAACATCTCTTGCAGTCCATTGATGATTTTAACCGTTGCATTCCACCTAGCAAGGCTATTTATTTTGAATCTTTGACGAACACTCCAAGCAGCCAGAAAGCACTTTCGGGAGAGATTGAAGATGCAATGTTTAGGCAGTTGGTATCAAAGTCATCAGTTCCAGATAGAGCACGTTTGCTTTCTGTGTCATCCCCACACGCCTCAGCCTGGCTTTCCGTGGTTCCTTCTCCAGGGCTTAATTTACATCTGGAGCCTGCTGAATTTCAAGCGGCCATACAATGGTGGCTTGGAATCGGGGTTGCCCACTGTTCAATGTGTCCACACTGCCCTCATTCTCTGGATCCACTAGGGCACCATGCCTTAACGTGCAAGCATGGTGGGGATGTAGTTACCAGGCACAACAGGCTTCGTGATGTTTTTGCAGAGTCCTGTAGACGAGCCTGCATCGGTGTTCAAGTGGAGGCAGGGAGTGGATTAGGACGCGATGAGCACCACACTCGCCCAGCTGATGTCCTGGCCGCCAACTGGATGCTAGGGAAGCCGGCTGCCTTTGATTTTGCTGTCACATCTCCGCTTATTTCAAGTACCTTACATGAAGTGAGTGTGACAGCAGGGTCAGCAGCCTATGCTACAGAAGTGAGAAAACATCAGGTAAATGATGTGAAGTGTGCAGAACTGGGTTGGGTCTCTATTCCAGTAGTGGTAGAGACGTATGGGTGCTGGGGTACAGAGGCTAAATGGGCATTGTCACAGCTGGCCTCTCGATTAGCCATGAGGCTCAATTGCCCAAAGTCAACAGCAACAGCATCCCTCTATGGACGACTGAGCATAACCCTTGTCCGAGCCAATGTCAGGGCACTGTTGTCCAGAGTCATCACTCTGGATGGTTATTAAAGCCGAACAATACATGTAGACTTAGTGGTGTTTTGATGTTAATAATAATCCTGTATATGCATTTATTCCCATTCGTGTATTCTCTTGTATCCCCATTTCACAATTTAAATATCAAATTATATATTTTTTAATAAGACTTGGAAACTATGGAACGCCCGAGCCGCCAAAATTCAACAAAAAACGCACAATTAGAAATTTTAATAATCCATTATAAAAAAGTTTTTTAACTAGAAAAACAAAAAATTCTCTGTAAAATATAAAATACGATGCTGTGGTTTGCGGAGGGAAGCGAGGAGTGTATCTTAGTTTACGGACTAATGGGCGAGAAACAGCCATTTTTCGACGAACGCATCGACTTCAACGTACTTTTTGGACCACGTAGACAAATTCTGCACCCCAGTTGGAAGCGCATAACAAAAGGAGACAGAAGGAACTTACAACATATAGTATTGAACTGTAGCCATACTTTTTCTTCGCGATGGTATACGCATGAGAAGTGTACTGTGGTTTGAGCCGTGTAAACTAGCCCAGTACATGTACGTGTTGACGTGAAAATCAGCTGGACCCCCCTGCCCTTATGTACCCACTGTCAGCCGGACACCTAGCCCACGTACCCACTGTAAGTAGCTGCACCCCCTGCCCCATGTACATATGTATTGATTGGACCCCCTGTTGATGTAACCACTCACTGCAAGCAGTTAGACCCCCTGACCGCCTCTGCCCCCATGTACCCACTGTTACACTCTGCCCCCATGTACCCACACTGTAATCCCCTGTCCCCATGTGCCCACTATAAACAGCTGGACCTGCCCCATGTATCTCTCCCCCACATGTCTACAGTATGCAGCTAAGAACCCCCGGCCTTCATGTAAGCAGCTGGACTCCCTGCCCCCATACACCCACCGCTACCTCCTGCTCTCATGTACCACTGTGAGTAGCTGGATCCCCTGCCCACATGTACCCTCTATAAGCAGCTGGATCCCCTCCCCATGTACTCACTGTAAGCAGCTGGACCCCCTCTTCCCATGTGCCCACTGTAAGTAGCTGTACCCTGCCCCATGTACATGTATGCAGCTGGACCCCCTGCCATCATGTACCCACTGTAAGCAACTGGAACCCCTACCCCATGAGTCCACTGTAAGCAGCTGGACCCCCTGCCCACATGTACCCACTGTAACCAGCTGGACACCCTACCCCACATATACGCCTTCCCTCATGTGCCAACTGTAAGCAGCTGGACCCCCTCCCCCATGTACCCACGCCCCCTTGCCCCCATGTACCCACTGTCAGCAACTGGCCCCCTTGCCCCCATGTACCCACTATAAGAAGCTGGGCCCCCTTGCCCCATGTACCCGCAGTAAGCAGCTGGACCCCTGCCCCCATGTACCCACTAAGCAACTGGCCCACTTGCCCCCGTGTACCCACTGTAAGCAGGTAGACCCCTGCCCCCACATATGCCTACCCTCACATATGCCTACCTTCATGTACCAACTGTAAGCAGCTGAACCCCCTCCCCCATGTACCCACTGTAAGCAACTGGCCCCCTTGCCCCCCATGCACCCACTGTAAGCAGCTGGACCCCCTCCCCCATGTACACACGCCCCCTTGCCCCCATGTACCCATCGTAAGCAATTGGCCCCTTGCCCCCATGTACCCACTGTAAGCAGCTGGACCCCTGTCCTCCATGTACCCACTGTAAACAGCTGGACCCCCTGCCCCCATGTACCCACTGTAAGCAGCTGGACCCCTGCCCCTGTGTACTCACTGTACTCTCTGCCTCTATGTACTCACTAAGTAGCTGGACCCCCTGCACATGCCCCAAAGTACCTACTATAAGCAGCTGGACCCCTGCCCCATGTTCCCACTAAGCAGCTGGACCCCCTGCCCTCATGTACCCATTATAAACCCCCATGAATGCTCTCCTTTTGATTTCTCTAGCCACCAAATGTTTTCCACAAGCTCTGCAAAGTTCCTGGAGCTGGTGTATGTGGTGTTCCATCTAGGCTATGTGACCGAATAAAGCTACTAATACCGCATTATTCATAGAAAAGCAAAATCCTTTATTGTGTGGTGAAAAAAAAGTATGGCTGGACCTAAATGGTGTTTCTGTATACCTAAATGTGTATAGTTGACAATGCGGCATGCTGACGTTCCTGAGAATTTGTCTGTGCTTGGTATTATCAGCGTGAAGTACCCCCTCTCCCTTACGATATCCATATATAAATTGGCTGCGCGTTATCAAGGATTGCGATATGGAGAGTGCGCATGTGGTATAGTCTCTACTACGGCGATACACCAGTTAAATGGGATGCCCCCCATGCACCCACTGTAAGCAGCTGGACCCCCTCCCCCATGTACCCACGCCCCCTTGCCCCCATGTACCCATCATAAGCAATTGGCCCCTTGCCCCCATGTACCCACCCCAGGGTTTTAGCAGGAAGTGTACGATTTCCTTTCTGCATGACACCACAGCACGACTACCAACAGCTGCAACCTGCAATCTTGAGCTGCGACTTCCAACATGCCATGGCGAGGACTACTCACAGTTTAGGGAGTGCATGATGTTGGCAATAAGAGGGTGTGAAGGATTCAGTCAAAGTTGAAGTGACTCTTTGGTGTATGTCGTTTTCATGTATTTTGTCTTTGTACCAGCAGCATCATTCAAACATTGTATCAGCATGTCACTGTGATTACACTATTCATTTGTATCAGCATGTCACTTTATGTATAAGGTTCGTCTGGAAAGTAAATGCATGTTCAGGTACATGTGTGTGAGGAGAGATAAAATCCTTAGCTATTGGATGGCTTTAGGAATGGCTGGTGTCGGCATTCAATAAGAATAGGGCACCACTGCAACTGTGGACAATGGGTCTGTGCACAATGGATGAATCCTCTTCAAGTTGCATGGTTGCAAGGGGTTTAGTTGAGGTTAGTGCTTTGTATTGTGCAGACTAGTCCTGTAGTGTGTGTTATTAAGAGCAAGCCATGTTAGCAGCATTAATTATGTTGTTTAAGTCCTGAAAAATGTGTCTTTGAGTATGGACTGTTTATTTTTTGAAGGATTATTTTTGTTATGCCTGGGGGTGCAGGAGTGGAAAAATACGCATTATGAATTTGTGCATTTAATTTGCACCTTGTATCTTAGCCTGATTCTGATTGATTAGAATGGTCCAGTTCCTCTCAACATTGAGCACGAACAAGTCATTGTTGACGATCCACCAGTACTGCTTTCTGCAACTCAGAAGGCAGCATTGGATCAACAACTGCACACTAGTATGATACCGGGATCAGAGTGCAGCATTGAACAGTCATTGATTAACCATTTCATGGTGGCTAAACTGTTTGTTCATTCATTGCATCCACAGTAGTACTATAATGTCTCTTTTTAGAAATGAAGTTATTCGACTAATCACTTCATTTGCACTTGATATGACCCATTAGTTAAGTGTTACCAGTTATTTAAATGGACACCCAGAACCCTCCGTTTAAAGTAAACACCCTTACTGACCAGTAGTAGTACAGTAAGCGATAACCACTATGTCATGATGGGGCTGCGTACAATATTACTGCTATGGGGCAGAGAGAATGTCCCAGTTCCTCTCATAAGAAGTCATTGTAGATGATTCACCAGTTTTTCCACTATGGGTCAGAAGGCTCTATTCAATGGTGAATCTGGGGGTGGGGGAAGACAAAAGATGTGGTGTGGGGGGAGGGAGGGTGTGTCCATTTCAGCTGCATCTTTATACATGTATATACATGTATATTAATAATGCATGGAACATGTAATACAAATACAAAAGAGTGAAAATGAACGGCAGAAATGCATACTCATCAGATGAAGAACCCATTCTTCACCAATGAAAAATATATATATTGGCAGTATGTATTTTAACTACAAATGAAATAAAAATAGTATGACAACAGTAAACAGATGTTAGCAAATGTAAAAATATACAAGGTCTAACAAGCTAGCATCCCTACATATTAGAAAATTGCAGTACAGTTAAAATGTCTTGTCTGCATAAAATTTACTTGGTGACATTCAAGACCTTTTCTGTGCGCAAGCACTAGCTCACTGAAATAACTGCTATGTTAATGGATACTATGAAACAGACATACTAACTTAGTCGAAATACAAAAAGTAGTGTCATTATTTCGTACTCGTATCTTTAAAAACGCCGAGGGCGTAATACAATATTTGTTCATTTTTTGCACAGTTCCACATGGGTCAATAAATCACCCATAGGAAGACAAAGCCCACATTTCAAACACTTCTCCATCATCTGAAACATATCAACAGACTGTATGTACATTAATTGGTTATGAAAAACAAGCTGCTTACACTAGTTGAACCTGATTTCATGCATGACATGTCTAAATCCTGCTGCAGTGGGACCAAATATGTTTTGCAGCATCCACTTCTTTCCTTTAAGACTGCTGGTGAACTATATGTCAGGTTTGACAATGGTTCCAACTGTGCTGAATTAGGTTTTGCCTTGCACATGACGTAGCCACTTGAAAGGTGCGACTTTGAGAATGAATGGTTTCCCTAAAGCTTTCTGCATCAACATTCAAAGCAGAAAATCCTATAACTTTCTCCCCTAACCCAGCCATATGAAGTTTATCTTTTTCATCTTCACTGCTAGGGCTTGATACTGTTGATGATATGCAAGGCAAACAAAGCGATGTTTCCATTCCGGTTTTTGCTGAGTAGATTTAACCCTGGTCTTCTGTTGAGCAAATGCAATACTTCATCTCCAGCAAGATTGGAATGCGCATTTATAAGCTCACCAATCCGCAAATGTATGCTGTGGGTTTCAGAAACATATCAGTAGTTTTTCAAAACAGAAAGGTCAGAACATACTAAACTATTCTTACTAAGATAATTGCGTACATAGTAAGCAAAGAAATCCTGATCGTATCCACACTTCATGTTGTGTATGCAAGAAGGCAGGTACCTGTTACACGCCTTGACGTCACGGTATATAATACATAACAAGGTTGAGGAATGGATAAGGATAAGGAAAGACGAAGCTACACAAGGATAATAAAGTTGAAGCTGTTGATGAACCAGTAATGTAAGGGAGTGACAAAGAGTTTAGCTATGAACATGTGGCATGATGGGAAGCAGAAGAATGTGTCCCAGAACCTGAGGAAATGGGTACGTAATACAATGATTATTAATTTGTACCTCACATGATGTGGCTTTATCTTCAGCCATCTCCAATCACAGCAAGTACATGTGGCTATCCCACCTGAAGACCTAGGTAACATAAACAAGATTTCAATGTGAGTTGAAAAATTCTATTTTTTTTTTATATTTAGGTTATACTGAGCCCAGTGTACTTGTAAGGCAAACATCTTCATCACACAGCCTATGGTCAGTACATGTTGAGTACTCCACTACACTGGTGTGTGTGTGTGTGTGTGTGTGTGTGTGTGTGTGTGTGTGTGTGTGTGTGTGTGTGTGTGTGTGTGTGTGTGTGTGTGTGTGTGTGTGTGTGTGTGTGTGTGTGTGTGTGTGTGTGTGTGCGTGCAGAGGGCTTACACTAGTGTGTGTGCAGAGGGCTTAACTAGTGTGAAGACAAAAGAAGGTGTGGTGTGAGGGGAGGGAGGGTTGATGAGTAGGTGGGTATGGTATCAACTAGTGTAAGGAGTGCAGCTCTAGGCACACCTAAACTAATCAGCCATTTAAAATAAAATTGTTTTCTCTTGCAGCCTTGCAGGCCTCCACAGTAGCGCCATTACTTTGATGGTGTTGATGTGGATTAACGATTGTACTCCTCAGGCTCTAGTTAGGTCAGTGCACGGGAGTGTACATAGCTAAGTGACCAAAGTTTCTGAAAGTTAGTATCCTGGTAATGAGATTGCCTCAAGGGACCAAGACCCTGAACAGGGGCGGATACAGGGTTTTCCAAAAGGGGGGGTTGAGACCCGCGATACGAAATGCGGGGCGGGGGGGGGGGGGGGGGGTGCTGTCCGCTTCAGGCCCGATACGAAAAGCGGAGGGGGTGGCTGTGGCTGTTTAGCAGAAGAGGGGGCGTTACCATATATGAAAGGGGGGGTTGCAACCCCCAAACCCCCCCCCTCCCGCCTGGATCCGCCTCTGCTGAAGAAGGGTAGTGCTTTTGAAAATCGTTACGCACTGTGCTGCTACGAACCCGAAATGACGCTGAAAACAAGACCGGCGTATAAAAGATAAACGATTTAAAGTCGCGCATCGGTTATTGCACGCAGTCCACCAAAGACCAGAAGAGACGCTATACGGCCAATGCTCCAAAAAGGTCAAAGGTCCTAAGGGAGCATTCACAAATTACGTCACGCTGAAGGGGGGGAGGGGGGGGATCAGCCAGTGTGACGATGTATACATTAAACATACATTTGTATGGGATAATGTGTGACGAGGGGGGGGGGGGGGGGTCCATAATGGTCAAAAATAGCGTGACGTAATTTGTGAATGCTCCCTAATAGTCGCACGACAAAGCGTCTCGTACATGTTTCTCGCCCATTAGTCCGTAAACTAAGATACACTCCTCGCTTCCCTCCGCAAACCACAGCATCGTATTTTATATTTTACAGAGAAAATTTTTTTTCTAGTTCAAAAACTTTTTTATAATGGATTATTAAAATTTCTAATTGTGCATTTTTTGTTGAATTTTGGCGGCTCGGGCGTTCCATAGGAAACACCATGTATCGGAAGTTTCGTTAGAAACTTCCATATAGGATTTGACCCCGACTATGAATGTCATTAAAAAAACCGCGACCCGTCTGTAACAACACTCCCGACGATCGGATCGTGTAGCTTGTTTTAGCAATCGATCTAGAAGTCAAAAATGAGTAGTTTCGTTTTTGTTTCATGTTGCTGAACCGCGTGGTTGTTGAGAACAAGAGTGTACTGCCCGTCCTCGTACCCAGTCTCGGAACAAGGGGCGGGTCGTCTTCTTCTTCTCCTCCTTCTTCTTGGCAACGCATAACTCAGGACAGGAACATTTCTAAGCGATGAAAATTTCACCAATAGCTTCAGAATCGGCTGGAGGACTCGCTTTTATATAGTATAATACTTTGATAAACAATCGACTATCAGCCTCCTATGTCTTGTATAATTTAATTACGGTATCTAAAGATAAAAGTATATCTGGATTGAAAGAAATGAAAAGGGAGAAGCAGCCATACAACAGTCATTGGGTTACTTGGGTATGAAAAAAAATTAAGTAAATAAAAACATCTCTACGAGAAAGTTGGTGGGATACAGGATTTGATTATGACATTGGTGGTGTAAAAAGCAAGGAAACAAGGTTTTATCAGAAGGGAAAATGTCATAGTCCTATATTTAGCACACAAACAACACATGCCCTAGAAATGTGCTAAATATAGGACTATGACATTTTCCCTTCTGATAAGACCTTGTTTCCTTGCTTTTTACACCACCCATGTCATAATCAAATCCTATATCCCACCAACTTTCTCGTAGAGAATGTTTTTATTTACTTGTACTAATATACAATCAGTGATATAAAATAGGTGGTAGTCAGTCAACAAACTAAAGCCTGGATGAGACCTGTGCAACCTTTGCTATCAGGTCAACAGGGGAGTGGTTAAAGGCATGGCCGAAAGATGATCGAGCTCCTCTGATGCTCATGATGGAGGAGCGTAGGAGGGAGAACGAAAGATGTCATCGGATCCAGGCCATGGTTTAACTATATGAGTGGTCCTATTTTGTTGAGAGCTGGGCAGCAATACGTTTGTAGACCACTGTGGCCTCCCTTCCTAAGCCACCAGTGGCAGAGAAGATGAGTGGGGTGAAGGAAGCATGCTCAACTTCAAGGATCCTTCACTCATAGGCTCGTTTCTTTGAGGCCTCATGGGAACGGTAGCAGGCAGATAGTTGAGGTCATCTATTTGAGGGGGTGTAGGGGTTGTAAACCTTTACGTCAAAGAATGCTCTCTCAAAATGACTCCCCCAAAAACCATCAGCTGCTACATCAAGTCGAGCACAATCCTGGAAGTTGGCTGAGGCAGAGGTGTGGAACTCACCTGTGATGGGTTGTAGATGAGGCCCAACTGAAACATTGTGGTAGATTTCTGACAGAAGATAGGCAGTATAGTCTCTGATTTCATTGTGTCTGATGGAAGGGAAGCCACCTTTTGGACATGACAGTACATGCACAACAGAGAAGGTAACACCACAGGCACAGCTGGTGGGCGTGTTGGCAGGTAACCAGCCATATCTAAGAGCTAGTGCATCTCGGAAAACGGTCTTATGAAGGGTAAACCCATACACCTCTACAGGTAGCACTGTAAGTCAGCTGGAAGCTTCTTTTTCTTGACATAGGTTCATTGCTAGCTGAAGATTGGAAGGCAGTGTGGCTATGAGTTGGGTAGCAGCAATACTTTGCTGCTATACAATGCTTCATTTTCATTATTTCCTTTATTGATGTTTTTGCTCAAGAACTGTTTCTTATGTGTAGTCATAGTTGTGAGACAAGATATTGTTTACTAGTGGCTGAGAAATGAGACTGGAAAAGTAGAATTCAGACTGGGATAAAGCGGATGGGTTTATTAAACTCATTCCACCTAATCTGGCTGAACAGATCTCTCTCTGTGTCGGAAGGGGCACATCGACCTGTGAAGCCGGCTGGGTATCAGTTTGGATCAGATTATATCTTCCAGTGGCTGCATTAATGACTGATGTTTGGTATGGTTCTGGCCAGGAAAGTCCATTTGCTTGAAAGACCATGAGTGAAGGCAGCATAGGCTGCATGTGGGTTGTTAGCTGCTATTGAGACTAGCTGGTTGAGCTCCTGTGCACAACAATCTACCTTCATTTTTACATCATGTTCTACAAAGGAGGAGCTGCCTAGTGCAGCTCCAAGATGTTACGGGCCCGTATACGCTGCCGTTACGCCAACGTTGGGTACCGTTCATGTTACGGGCGAGATTGCATGGTGTGTGTGAACAGTTTGTGTAGTTGCTGGATGATGCATGTGTATGTGGACTGAACAAGGTGTGTAGTGTGTGGATGGTGCATGTGTGTGGTGAGGACTGAACAGTGTGTAGACTAAAAAATATATGGTGCATGGTTTGTGTGTGTGTATGTGTGTGTGTGTGTGTGTGTGTGTGTGTGTGTGTGTGTGTGTGTGTGTGTGTGTGTGGACTTAACGTTAACAGCGCGTATAGTGCGTGTGTGTGAGGAAAGAAAACCCAAGGACAGGTAGGAATCTTAATAAGTACTAACCTTTGTTGTAGTTTTAAAGAACATACAATGCGATCACTGAAAGCAGACATAGAACTGAATTAATATTTAAAATCTACTAACCATTGTTGTAGAAATAACTTTCGATGCGATCGCTAACGTTTATATCGGTCTTCAATTACCAGTACCCGTCTAGACCCCATACACCAAATACTCCTCAGTTGTGCAAAATAAAATTTTGTACAACCAGATATTTAGTTATATATAATGAATACATGAGCATACACTGATCACAAAGAAAAAAGTTAAACACCTAGCCTACCTACAAAAGTGTCAATTAACTATCTCTCGCCCCATAATGGACCTAGCCACTGACCTTACCAGAGAGATGCTGAGGTGACCATAAATGTCTCTAACAACAGTAGACTTCGATCGACCCTGATGCAGGGCCAGCAAAGTGGCCAAGCGAGAAAAAACGCCTTGTGCCTCTCTTCCCCAATTGCCAAATGTTTCCACGGCAAGAGGAATGCATGACCATCCAAGTGCTTGGCACCTAGCATCATTAGCTGCATGCTTCCTTGTCTCAGCAGCCAAGGCTGCTGCTCCTTCATTGATGCTGGCCTCATTCAGGGTGACCGGGGTAAGAAGAGAGGTACAGTGACGTCAAAGGCAGCTGGCTTAGCCCTATCCCATCCATCAACCAGCACATCAGCAGGTCGTGTATAATTGTGTGTTCCCAAGAGCCCTCTACCAACCTCAATTCGTACAGATAGGTGGGCACGACGGCAAAAGTCAGCAATGATGTTTCGCAGGCGGTTGTGTCTAATGACTACATCACCCCCATGTCTGCACGAAACCGCATGATGGCCAAGTGGGTCCAAAGCAATGTCTGGACAGAAAGGGCAAGAGGATCTAGCAGTAGAGTTCATGCCAAGCCACCATTTCACTGCTGTATGGAATTCAGAAGAGTCAAGATGCAATCCAAGGCTGACAGAAGGAACAACTGACAACCAAGAGCTAGCATGAGCAACAGAAGAAGAAAGAAGACGTGCCTTGTTAGCAGGAGAAGAGGTCATCATAATTGAGTGAAAAAGATGACTGTCTAATTTCCTGGACAAGGCATGCTGGGAAGGAGGAGAGGATGAAGTAGCTTCTAAAGTGATGACATCACTAGTGGATACAAGAGTGTTGAACCTTGAAATAGCACTCACTAAATGCCTGTTGCTAGCCCTACCGATGCCTGAGCAAGATAAAGATGCGATGAAAGCAGCACAGCCATGGTGAGAAAGAAAACGAAAACCTAAACCTCCAAAACTCAGGCTAAGTCGTGCTTGATGCCAATGAACATCAGGAATGTCGACTGCCAAGCATGAGGAGAAACAAATCCTTACCTCTTCATCAAAGGACTGTAGGGAATCAGCGGAAATGCTTGGAGGAGTGGTTTTTGCTAAGTGAACAAGTTTGCAGAAACTGCCACATATCCTAAGGAGAGATGTTGCCACATGGAGATCCGCTGCAGCTACATCCACCAAAGCTGATAGTAACCCCTTAGCTTGGGAAACTTTCTCACAAATGAAACGGGTGCAATGTAGGTAATCACCTATTGGAGCACCAAGTATGTCAAGGTTAGGTAGGAGTGAACTTCTCACAGAAGGAGGGAAAGCAGTGTTGCCCATCCTACCAAACAATTCACATTTAGTCAAATTGATATGGATACCCAGAGCAGGGCCCAACTCCTCTAACAGATGCATCGCTCGAAGCACTGCAGGATGGCTACCTGCAAGAATCCCATCATCGAGGTACCAGGCCTGTAACAGTAAGCTTATTACTGATTTATTTTGATTACATGCAATTTCTACGTTATGCTGCTTAAAGCCTCCGGTAAGTAAAGGCTGTTTCTATACAAAAAGTGTGTATCATTTTGACTATTTCTTTCTATATACATGTCGTGTGATTCTGCATGCATGATACAGCCGAATCATGTAAGTGATATTGATTAAAAATCCATGCATTTTACATATTGAATTGTATAATCATGCGGCAGACTATGCAACATGAAATACCGGCCTTCCTTTACTGTCATTTTCAATAATCTAAGTAAAAATTCACATAGTAATATACCCAATATGATTGCATGTTAAATATCCATTAACATGTGATCAAATTTCAAGCTGCAATAAGTTAGTGTTTAACATTTCTATTAATTCACCATATCATTACCAGTGTGAATTGGTCCTTAAATTAGACATTGTAAATAGAGATATTTCTTGTTGCATGGTGTGCATGACAAAGGTTATACAATGAGTAATAAAATTAATGAGTAGGTTTAAATGAGTAGTTTAAACATATAAGTCACTATTCATATATATATAGCGGTTTTAATTAAAGACTAC
This sequence comes from Eunapius fragilis, assembly GCA_963681505.1. Classification (NCBI taxonomy): domain Eukaryota; kingdom Metazoa; phylum Porifera; class Demospongiae; order Spongillida; family Spongillidae; genus Eunapius; species Eunapius fragilis. The sequence continues at coordinate 1,991,785 of OY811985.1, forward strand.
CTTTTGGATCTTTAACTCTCTCTGCTGCAGGAGGTATGTACCAACTTAAAAGCCGATGTTGGCCTTCACATGAACTGCTCACCTATTTGGCCCCATGATTGCCATTTACAAAAAATGCAGTGTGTAAGTATCGATCACTACATAACGAGTACCTGATTAACAATTATTCAATTTCCGCACAGTGTGTGAGTAACAAGTGCACTCAAAGCTCGACTGCCATATGCATTATCATACCTTACCTGTTCAACAATTCTAACGTAATAACTTCATAGGTTGTAAGTGCCTGTTTTTGTGCCAATTGCCCTGCTCACATACTTTGACATCTTTATTTCATTTTGTAGTGCGTAAGTTTGCATATGATCTTGAGAATCTATGTGCAGTGGTTATATTTTATTTTTAAAATAAAATCATTGTGAACAACATAGGGCGTAAGTGCATATCGCCACTTGGATATTTTGACATATTAACTATCTTTAAATTGCAGTTTGTAAGTTTTGATATTATTATTGTGGGCTTGTTGGACTATGTCTTCCTTCTAATGGCTAAAGCATGGACTTCGTCTATGTGTAAGTACAATATAATTTCAATACAATAATCTATAGCTGTTTTCCATATCTATGCCGTGAAAACATCAGATTGTGAGTAAATAACTGTTGCATTTGTATATTACTGATATCGCTGTCTCTCCTTCTAAACATTGCAGTGCGAAAGTGACATAAATGAGGCACTGGGGCTTTACTAAGAACTCTTGTATCAACTTCCACACCTGATCATATTTCAATTAATTAATAACCTTTGCAATTGGGAATATTTCTCTCAATACCTGTAGGCAGTAAGTGTGTAGATTACTGCCCAAGGTTGTCACATCCCTAACCTGAAATTTAGGCGCAGAGAAACTAAAAGTGAGTTTTAAATGATAGCACTTGAAATAATCTGTTCAAACTGTTAATGTATTTTAAAAAATATCAAACAGCCTTCAGTGGTACGTATTTCTTTATACACTTCACATGAATGTTTACACCGTTTGATTATATAAATAGGATGGCTACCATTGGATACGCCTGAAAACAATTGGACACCATTGCCAACATATGCGCTTAGGATAGAAATCGTGCTTTGTATGAACTTGTTTTTGCTGCATTGAAACTACTTTTTGCTGCATTGAGAGGAAAATATGGTTACTTTGTGGAGTGCATGGGAAGTATTTACTAAAACACAATCATATCAATAACGTGCATCAGAATGCTAGCGGACTGTGGTGAACACTATCACAAGTTGGTAGACAATGTTTTTAGGAACCAGTATGTTAGTACCAGGATTATAAAAATGCCCGATTCTGGATCCACTATTACCATTGTTTTTTTCTCTCTTTCAGACCTCACTCACATACCATTAATTGGTTGATAGCCAATCCATTCAGCATTCATAATCCACTCATTAGTTAATGGCAGCTAAAAGAATGTAGTTGGTTGAACAGTTAGTATACAAGTAGTACATGTAAATCAAAGGCATGATGGCTCACACTTTGCATATGGACATATCAGCTAGGTTATGTGGGCCAATGCATGGGTGTTTTTCAAAACCATTTTTTGCCTGGCTGATTATAATCTAAACACATTTGTATGGGTTATTAAAACAACACCAAACAAATTGCCCACTGCTGATATGTGGTCAAGAAACCTGGAGCATGCCATACAAAAACAGATATGCTATCCTCTCTCCACCTATACACTAGCCACATCCATCTTATCTATGTTGACACTTGTCTCTCCTTTCGATACACAAATGTACACTCAACCTTAATCCCTCCTTCCTTACGCAACTGTCATTTGCCCCCCCTTCCCCCCCCCCCCCCCCCCCCATTTGTATGAGTGAATCCCCCACAGGGGGTTTGTCTCCTTCACATTACAATGATTGGCGCATTACCATTGTCTCTCTTACCCTGACTAACTTGACTCCCTCCATGGGGATCTCTCCCTTACAACCCTGACCTTCCCTCCTTACCCTTTTCAGTTCTCTCCCTCTACCCACTTGCCTCCTGATCCACACAATTGTCTTGGGCCATTCCTACTGATGATATCATACAAATTCAACCACTTAGACATGGATACTAATTACACCCTCCTCACCCCCCCGTTGCATATCACATTACATGTATGCCTATGCTAGAATGAATAATTAATGAACCTTGACTTGAGCTATTTGATCCTACCATCCCTAAAGGCTGAATCTAACTAGGCCAAGCTCAAACTAGATGAACAAGTCATACTAGCACTTTTGTTGTACTAGTACGCCTGGTTTGAGGCTGAGTGCTTGGTTCAAACTGAGCCTAGTCAGGTTCAGCTTTTAGGTCGATAGCTGAAGTCGTGGTTATAAATATCCAATTCTAGTATAGGGACTGTGAACTACATGGAATTTTGTGGTTTGACATATGCTGATCATGAAATGGTTAATGTTTCTACAAGATGGTTGGGTCTGGAGAAAGCTGTAAGTAGAATATTGCAGATGTATGAAGGCTTCAAATGCTACTTCCTAAGCAATGAAGAACGACATGCTAGATTTGTTCATTTAGCTCACCAATTTGAGGATCCAATGACAGAAGTTACCTTTTATTATTTAGTCTACACTTCAGCCTTTTGTTTGAGTTAATAAATTCCTACAGCTTGATAACCCATTGATATCAGTGGAGAATGATGTCCTTAATGATTTTGTGAGGAAGCTGTGTTGCAGATTTTTGAGTATAAATGTTATAAAGCAAGTTAGTGTAGAGGAGATGGACCCTGAATCTGATGATGCATGGTTGACAGACACACAGTTGGATATTGGTTTCTCAACTAAAGTTACAGTCAACAAACTGACCCATGAGGGGTACAAAATCAAGCAATTTTGCATTGGGGTCCGATGTTTTTACAAGGAAGCATTGCTTTATGGTAGAAGTCCCTAACCATTAAATGATCCAGTAAATATTTTACACAGAAACCATTGTAGCACGTGATCATGTGAAGAGTTTAGTAACTGCCTTCATTGTAGTTATGTCCAGAATTCTTAATATCATAATAACTAGATGCGGTAGTAATTATATTTTTGCCTTGATTTTCGCATAACCATTGCTTGCTCTTATAGCATTAACGTACATTGAGATCGATTTTTAGAATTTCCTAATGTCATTTATAATTCAATTTGAAATAGAAATGCAAGATGACCGCCGATGTATGGGCGATTTCTCGATATGTGCATATGTTTTACTGGTATAAAATGGGTGTGTGTGTGTGTGGGGGGGAGGGGGGGGGGGCATATTTAAAGTGCAGGGCAAATGCCCCCCATTTTCCTATGCCATTTGCTTTTACATCTATCGATCTTAATTGGTACTCTGTGTGTATTCAAGAATGGCTTCTGTACTTAGTAGGAGATTATTTTTTGGACTGTTGATATACTTGTCTAGGTATGCTATGAAATTTGTAATGTGTTTCACCAGCTTAGACATCTTATCACTTACAGCTTGTATGCCGAAAGTAATAAAGTGCAGGAGCCGTTTCTTAGTCTCAGAAAGAATATGTATAATAGACTTTCAAAATGATATTGTTTGGATCAATTACGAAGGGATTATAAAGAGTTATCCATGTTGAATGGATAGCTATTGCAGATATCCCTGAACGTAGTTATTTATGAGTGGGTGGATTGTTTATGGAATGTATTTATATATTTATGTGTTTGTCCATTTATGCAAGTGTATTAAATGCTGTATCTCTAAACCCTCACTTGAAGCTGGATCATGCTATAAGCATCAATGAAGCTGCATATTGAGGGCTGATTCGTTTAGTGTGTTTATTATACCACATCCTCTCAGTTTGGCATCATCCCATGCATGTATGTAGCTTTCAGTGTTGCTAATTTCATACAGACACAAACAAATGTGCAAATCTTGTAGTCCTGAGAGAATACACGAAACTTAGTTATGATTCAGAAGTACATTCAATATGGCTATAGACATCTAGATGCAGCTATGTCAATCATTATTCTTTTGATATACAACTGGAGCTCAAGAGGAACTTAGACTATCCATTGTAAGAGGAAGAAGCAGCACTGGCTATAACACCGACCGGAACTGCAATGATGGAAATCACAATGTAACTGACATATCCAACCACAGCATAGACCAGAGCTGCAATGATCAGCCGATGAGCAGTGTTGGCCTTGCTAAAGGCAACAGCAGTATTGCCTGCTGCATGTGCCTTCTGGGCCTAGGTGGAGGGAGGGATGGAGGGGAGGAAGGAATGGAGGGAGAGAAGAGATGCAGAGGAGATGAGGGACGAGAAGAGATGTAGAGTAATTGAGAGGGGAAGCAAAGAGAGCAAGTTAGTGGAGGACAGAATGTAGGGAGGTATAGGTGCTAGGAAAAAACTATATGTAGGTCATGGTAACATACTGAAAGTGAAAAAAGAATAGCAGGAACTGTGCAGCAGAGTGCAGGCCATCCTCCAAACACACAGAACACCAAGGTCATTAGTGTAGACTCCGTAAAATAGAAGTTCTTGGTTCTACCAAAGATTGGTGACCTTGGACATTCAGTAACAGACGGCTGGGTGATAACAACTGTAGCTCCCTGTGAACATGTGTGTGTATGTATGCATGTGTATGGTTATATGTGTGTGTACGTGTGTGTGGTGCACATGTGTTAGAGTAAGAAGTACTGTACAAAAGTACGTATTCCAATTGTACCGTTACTTGAGGACCTATAAGTGCAGAGGGCATGAAAAGGTGATGGAATGATGCAATAGCATACTTTGTGCTGCGTATGCTGGAGGAGGAATGTAAGCTTGTGGATATCCAGGATAATCTGACTGGTACCCAGGCTGTGGTTGTCCTGGATATGCAGACTGATGATATCCAGTCTTCTTACCAGCAGCGCAACACAGGTCTACCCTGATACCAATACATTCACAGTACTTGCATTATCATTTTACAGATGAAGAAGACCCCAACAAAAGATGAATCTTTCATAGCAGCAATAAACATGAGTCAGAGCTTCAACACCATATATAGGTTGTGAGTCCTTAAATTATTAAATTGACACAATAATTATTTAGAGTGTAACATTATCATTATATAATACTGATGTGATTTTTTTTAATTCTTTTTTTTTTTTGCTTGCAAGAGTACAAAATTACACATGCATCTTTGCATGCATAAAACATTGTAAACAGTATTTGTGCAAGCTTTACCTTTCTCCATACTTCCTTGTTGTTGGTTTAGGTTGATATATTGGGTTTTGACTCCTTGTTGTTCAATGTATATCTGCGGAATAACGAAGAACATTAGACAACAGATACCCTAGCTGCATGCTTAAAAAGTCCCAAATACTGCAGCGATACTAGTATTCCAACCACTTTCCAAAGTATGACAACAATTGCTAGGGCAGTTATCCTGCCTGGTATTGATGAGGCTTGAAGGTTCACTTTGGAAAATAATGGGACCTTCATTTTTGAGGCCTTGATGCCTTACACACTTGGGTTGTTTTGGCTAAGCTTTAGACCCCCTCTTTGCTCTCCTTTTCCTGTATCCGTCTACATTTTAAAATGCTTTATTCCTGTACTATATTCATTCGCATGAAGCGCTTGATTACCATCCATATCAGTGTCACATGTGGCCATCACTGTACCTTACACTAGTTGCTTGACACTAACCAGGTTTTAGTGTTCAAGGTTTAATCCCCCTGCACCTTCTGTAGTGTTACATTGGTTGTGAAGGTTCATTGCAAAATGCTATACAATATGGATGCTGTGCAGCTTGTTCAACGTGCGGTATTTCAGCCGGATTAGGCACTGTTGCAATTCCACTATGTACTATAAGTAAAACATGGAGTGGAAGGCAGCACAACACCCGTACATGACGGCGGTGGGATAGGGTCAGGACTGGCGAAATTATGTACTACCAATAATGCACCTATCAATAGTGCGGGCACAGGCGGGGCGAATGTGGGGATTTGACGATCGCGGTTTTCAAATCCCCCCACTACTGGGGGGGCATTTTAACCGATCAAATCCCCCACATATGTCGCGTATAAGTATAAGTCATTTCTCATAACTATTTAAAGCACATGGTAATTTGCCCCACAGTGACACCTGGGGCAAAAACCTTAGTCAATCCCCATCCAAATGCGCCTAGTTGGGCGTAGCCCGACCTTCGCGTATTGGCTTCCGCCAATACGCGATACGCCCAACTAATCAGTGTCCGCAACTGACCGAATGGAAGCTAGCCCCACATTCCTCAGCCCCACATTCCTTGCGGTTTAACACTTGCATACTGAACATCGGCGCGCGCGGTCTAAGCTATATAGGCATATGTAGCAAACAAGGGAGACTCAAACATGGCTTCGGTACCTACTGCCAGGGATTCGAGTGCAAACAAGGTTACGTTTGTGCAGCTGATTAGGGTCAGTGGCGGTGTGGCCGGGGGGGCAGGGGGGGCAATTGCCCCCCCAGCGGCCCTAAAAATAGGGGCGCCAAAATATAGTTTGGGCGCCAAAATGACGGCTGACGTTAGTGAAGTATGCATGGTGTCTCATAGTAGAGTTAGTCTGATTCGTATCGATATCACCAAATTAAAGCGATCTAATTTTTAAGAAATTAAATAATTAAACGATCCTACCCAAACTATTCTCGTTTATTTGGATAACCCCAAAACAAACGTGGTAAGCAGAGGTCGATGATAGTTGTTGTAGTATTCATAACAGTTACAATTTGCAGACTTGCAGCAGCCTACTAAATATCAATTGAAGTGCCGGCTTTATGTCTCTGCAGACACGAGGTAAGCGTAAAAAGTCTGGGGCAGAATATCGCAGATTAAAGTTGGCCAGAATTGATGAACAAGAAAAGCTTAGTTCGTTCATGGAAGATTTTCTAAAGAACTCGGCCCGGGTGCCGCACGATGATATAGGTGAACCGATTGCTTCATACTCAGCTCCAGTAAATGTTACTGATCTTGACCTTGGTAGTCCAACCAGTGAAGCAGGTCCGTCAGTGTTAATTATTCCGAACATTGATGAAGAGCTGAAGGCGAGCGAATCAGAGATGCCTGTTATTGTTGACAAAGCGGATGATGAACAATTTAATCCTGAACGGTCTAACGGCACGCCTACGTATAGTACTTCGGTCAGCGATTGCAGCACAGCACCGCTATCAGATCCCGTTTGTGTAAACCATCAAGTGTCACTAATGACAAGAAATTCAGAAGGCGTGATTGATCACACAACTAAACAGTCTAGCTGAGAGGGATGATTGCAGCACAGCAATAACTACTGTAATGCTGGCAGATCCTTGTTCTCATTATGACCAGCAAGTAGATGCAATGATAGACAAAACAACAGGTATGATAGACCCAGCTAGGCTGATAAACGTAACACTAAGTTCACAACTGAAGGAATATATCCTTAAGCTTGGACCATGTCACCGGCCCGCTAGAAAGTATCCTTGTGTCACATAAATCAGGTCATAGATACTGCTCCAAGACACTGTTTCAACATCCGGATGGTACTAAGAGGCAATGGATATCTTATTCAGTGGAAAAAAGTGCCGTTTTTTTGCATTCCATGTTTACTCTTTACTGATCCAGTTTTGAGAGGGGAGCACGTCCGATTTAATCAAGGCAATGCTTTTACAAATGGCGGCTTTCATTCCTGGAAGAAGCAACATAGTTCTGTACTAAAGCATGAAGCTTCTAGTGCCCACAGAAATGCTGTGATAGCTCAAGCCGTATTTTCAAAGGAGCAATTGTATGTATATCTGTATATGTACACCATTCTTTGTCATTTGCACGTAAAAATGACCGTGACAATTTCCGATAAATTACATGCGACGTGTGCACACCAGCGCCGGGTGCGCCACAACGCCACTGATTAGGGTTACGTCCCTTCAAAGAACAAGGTATAAACGAAAAATCGAAGCGGTACCGATGTGGCGCGCCAATACCAGTGACTCGCTAAGATGGTGTGAGCACTCCAGAGTACTTCTGGTGTATAGCCTCACATTGCTATGCATGTTGTCTGCCCATACAGGCATATACTTGTGACCCTACATTTAATGGAGTCAAGATGGCCGAATATCTTCATCCAGGAAGGGGTGTGGTCAAACCCAGGGATCCACAGAGATAGTGTGAGCACTCCAGAGTACTGCAGGTGTATAGCCTCACATTCCTATGCATGTTGTCTGCCCATACAGGCATATACTTGTGAACCTACATTTAATGGAGTCAAGATGGCCGAATATCTTCATCCAGGAAAGGGTGTGGTCAAAACCAGTGATCCACAGAGATAGTGTGAGCACTCCAGAGTACTGCAGGTGTATAGCCTCACATTCCTATGCATGTTGTCTGCCCATACAGGCATATACTTGTGAACCTACATTTAATGGAGTCAAGATGGCCAAATATCTTCATCCAGGAAGGGGTGTGGTCAAACCCAGGGATCCACAGAGATAGTGTGAGCACTCCAGAGTACTGCTGGTGTATAGCCTCACATTCCTATGCATGTTGTCTGCCCATACAGGCATATACTTGTGAGCCTACATTTAATGCAGTCAAGATGGCGGAATATCTTCATCCAGGAAGGAGTGTGGTCAAAATCAGTGATTCATAGAGATAGTGTGAGCACTCCAGAGTACTTCTGGTGTATAGCCTCACATTCCTATGCATCTTGTCTGCCCATACAGGCATATACTTGTGAGCCTACATTTAATGCAGTCAAGATGGCCGAATATCTACATCCAGGAAGGGGTGTGGTCAAAACCAGTGATCCACAGAGATAGTGTGAGCACTCCAGAGTACTGCTGGTGTATAGTCTCACATTCCTATGCATCTTGTACGCCCATACAGGCATATACTTGTGAGCCTACATTTAATGCTGTCAAGATGGCCGAATATCTTCATCCAGGAAGGGGTGTGGTCACAACCAGTGATCCACAGAGATAGTGTGAGCACTCCAGAGTACTGCAGGTGTATAGCCTCACATTCCTATGCATGTTGTCTGCCCATACAGGCATATACTTGTGAGCCTACATTTAATGGAGTCAAGATGGCCGAATATCTACATCCAGGAAAGGGTGTGGTCAAAACCAGTGATCCACAGAGATAGTGTGAGCACTCCAGAGTACTGCTGGTGTATAGTCTCACATTCCTATGCATCTTGTACGCCCATACAGGCATATACTTGTGAGCCTACATTTAATGCTGTCAAGATGGCCGAATATCTTCATCCAGGAAGGGGTGTGGTCACAACCAGTGATCCACAGAGATAGTGTGAGCACTCCAGAGTACTGCAGGTGTATAGCCTCACATTCCTATGCATGTTGTCTGCCCATACAGGCATATACTTGTGAACCTACATTTAATGGAGTCAAGATGGCCGAATATCTTCATCCAGGAAGGGGTGTGGTCAAAATCAGTGATTCATAGAGATAGTGTGAGCACTCCAGAGTACTTCTGGTGTATAGCCTCACATTCCTATGCATGTTGTCTGCCCATACAGGCATATGCTTGTGAGCCTACATTTAATGCAGTCAAGATGGCCGAATATCTTCATCCAGGAAAGGGTGTGGTCAAAACCAATGATCCACAGAGATAGTGTGAGCACTCCAGAGTACTTCTGGTGTATAGCCTCACATTCCTATGCATGTTGTCTGCCCATACAGGCATATACTTGTGAGCGTACGTTTAATGGAGTCAAGATGGCCGAATATCTTCATCCAGGAAGGGGTGTGGTCAAAATCAGTGATTCACAGAGATAGTGTGAGCACTCCAGAGTACTGCAGGTGTATAGCCTCACATTCCTATGCATGTTGTCTGCCCATACAGGCATATACTTGTGAGCCTACGTTTAATGGAGTCAAGATGGCCGAATATCTTCATCCAGGAAGGGGTGTGGTCAAAACCTGTGATCCACAGAGATAGTGTGAGCACTCCAGAGTACTGCAGGTGTATAGCCTCACATTGCTATGCATGTTGTCTGCCCATACAGGCATATACTTGTGAGCCTACGTTTAATGGAGTCAAGATGGCCGAATATCTTCATCCAGGAAGGGGTGTGGTCAAAACCTGTGATCCACAGAGATAGTGTGAGCACTCCAGAGTACTGCAGGTGTATAGCCTCACATTGCTATGCATTTTGTCTGCCCATACAGGCATATACTGTGATTCCTACATTTAATGGAGTCAAGATGGCCGAATATCTTCATCCAGGAAGGGGTGTGGTCACAACCAGTGATCCACAGAGATAGTGTGAGCACTCCAGAGTACTGTAGGTGTATAGCCTCACATTCCTATGCATGTTGTCTGCCCATACAGGCATATACTTGTGAGCCTACGTTTAATGGAGTCAAGATGGCCGAATATCTTCATCCAGGAAGGGGTGTGGTCAAAACCTGTGATCCACAGAGATAGTGTGAGCACTCCAGAATATTTCTGGTGTATAGCCTTACATTGCTATGCATGTTGTCTGCCAATACAGGCATGTACATAGGTGCCTTCATTTAATGGATTCAAGATGGTCGATTATCTTATCTTCCACATGACTGAGTAAATTAAAACCAGTGTTCTACTGCCTCAAATTGACATATTTTTTTCTCATGTCATATTTTTACATGGACTGCAAGATGTCAGTCAGACTGAGTTGTAGATTACAGTGAATAGTTTTTTGTGACTTTCTTTTTTTTTTTAATGAGTACATATGTGTGCTTCAAGGTTATGGATTATGGGTGATAGTTCACTAATATAGATGTTTTGATTTCTCTTGTGGGTAGCTGGTGGGAGTGATTAGCTCTCCTGTGGTGTTTCCCGCAACCTTCTCTGCTAATATCGATCCGTGCAGCACACCTTCCTCTATTGCAAGTGGTACAGTTACTTCTTTCTTCTCTGTTCTCTTGTTCGTTGCTTCGCTGTGGAGCCCAGTTATGGTATTTGCTTGTTTTTTGGAATGACGAGTTTCAATTGAATGATGTAATCTATTTCGTGTGTGTTGTCCCTGAAATGAAGCCAAAGCGCAAGCATTGTATTGATCACGAACGGCTCGTTGCTGTTTTGATGCAGAAAGGCAGTCCTCTGCCAAATGCGTCACGATCTGCCCCAGATGGATACTGGTTTTTGGTTGCCCAGGCACTATCCGGATTGAAGTACCCCTCTTCAAAGTATACCAATGCAGTGTATAAGTATTGGTTGAGTAACAGGAATCGAATGCAAGCCATCGTACAGGAGGACGCAATAGATCACAAATCACATGCAGAGGTATAGTTTCCTGCAATTGACATGGTACCTTATTGTAATAATGCATAGGCCACATGCACCACCACTGAAATGGTGAATAATGACAACTCAGAGTGCGATGATGAGGTATACAAGGCTTTGCGCCGACTTTTTTTTAATCATGCTATTTTTTGTAGCCACTATATTTTCTATGCCATCAACCATATGATTCAGAAAGGTAGGGTTGTCGTATTATTTTTTGGTTCCTATATCATACATCATTTATTGTCATTAGGTTTATGATAGGCTGTGACTATTGTGCTGAATGGTACCATGGTAGTTGTGTGGGTGTTACACCTGAAGAGGCGAAGAAGATTGATGCTTACAGATGCCCAGAATGTGTATCACAGTCCATTGATTCACCATTGTATACAGATGGTCAGTGATAAGAATACTTGCCCATGAAATGTATTTTGTGAACCTTATATATGTAAATAAAGGAATAACTGAATCCCATTCTGTAAGAGATGGAAGCATGCACAATCAAGAGGTAGATTAAACACATGTTTTGTGCATCGTGTTCCCTAGCTGGTATTGTTTTTATTTACAGCTACCCGCATTGATAGAGGAGAGTGCAATGTCAATTTTGCAATTGCAGCCTACAATCACAGATCTGGAGTTGCCGCCATCAGGAGATTTTTCATTGAGCAGAGTTGTATGGGATGCAAACTTTGCAGGAGAAAAAGTATCCCCATCATGGGTACATTTTTGTGCTGCCGGGCTGTCAAAGCTCAATCAGTTCTGTTCCTTTGCTTTTAGAAGGCACTGGAAAAAGAAAACCATTTCTCGTAAATCTTCAATATTTGTTTTCAAGGCTAGAGCCTACTGCACATTTTCAGGCTGCAATGTATCTGCAATGCTTTTAGTAAAATCCTGTGATGTTGCTAGTGATGAAGTGACCATACATGTTGAATGTTCAGGACGTATATGCCACACAATTGGTGAAAAACATGCCCGTCGTTTTAGTCATTGCATTAGAAAAGACCTGTACAAACGTTTCCAAGATACTCACATTGCTCCATCAAAAGAATATCTCAATAGATTACTTAAACTGACTGATGAACAGTTTGCTGCTGGAAATAGAGATGCTGTAGGTGCTACTACTTCAGTTTTGAAGAAGATATCTTCAGAAGCAAGATTGGTGCAACAAGAGCATACTGACCTAGTTACATCTCTCACTATCCTTAGGAAAAAACTAATAGACCGTCAAGACAAGGCACAAGTCTTAAACAAAAAGATTACTCCTATTCAAGGATTCATACAGTGCATCCAAGCTCACCCATTTTCTGTGATATGCTTTAATGACACTAGTGTTCGACTGTACCATGAAATGGCTAAGTATAGCCCACTGTTTTGTGATGCAACTGGCACCATTGTATCAGTACCAAAAATAGACGGTGTTAAGACAACAGTGTACTATTATTCAATTGTGATAAAACATCCTGTAGATGGAAAAGCTCCTATTCCAGTTGCAGAACTAATCACAAATGACCATACGGTTCTTTCATTGTGCTACTTCATGGAGACCTTTCGTCGTGCAGAAGGACTGGTATTCGGATTTAGTGCAATAACTAATCCATTGCAGTTCATAATAGACCGCAGCATGGTGTTGCTGCTTAGCATACTCCACGTATACAATTCAGAATCCTTGCAAGATTACCTTGAACGCACATTCAGAATCGTAACAGGATCAGGAACTGTTAATGATTTCAGAAAGGTGTCACCACATGCATGTACCAGTCATGTAATGCACTCAGCTAGCAAAAACTGCAAAAAGTGGTAAGCAAAGCTTTTTTTAAAATTAAATGATAGTACATCCTGTTGAAAGTTGCAGCTTTATTACTATAAAAATTCCTAATATTCCACCATAATGACACGCTTATGTAAGAGTGCACAGCACATCTACAAGTTTAATGGATCTATATGCATAGCATCAATTAAGTGTACTGTTGCTCATATTTTTTCTCCTGCTTATGACGTTTATGTGCACACGACCATGAGAAGGAGGTTTATCCCTATATCACTGATTTATACCATGCTGGGTATACGTAGATAGGAACATATAACTAGTTCAATTGTCTCAATGCCTCCACACAGGTTTGGAAAAGAACAATACAAGTTTTCTATGTTTTGTTTTTCTACCCTCGTAAATAGTTCAACACTGCGAGAGTTAGTTAGAAGGGCTGGACTACTGAAAGTACTGTATTGCTCAGAAATTGAATCTCCTACATTCAAGCAGGCATACAACTCAATAGTTGATGATATAAACTCCCTGAACACTTATGATATTATCCAAGTTGAACTACCAGAGACTGGACCAAGTGATCATGACAGCATAAATGAAGAAAGTAGCTCTTCTAGTTCAGAAGACAATAGTGTTCCAGTCAATCTGTTTACAGAATACTTCAAGCGCAAAACTGCCCCTGTTTGTGTTCCTTCTGACGGAGAGATAAAGAATACCTATTTTCAGCCTCAGTATTTTGAAGAGATTTTAAACAAATGGTTGCCCATGGCACCTTTTTGGACTTGCTTATTACTGGGTAGGTATTATCTGTACTAACTGAATGCATGTTCATCACTTAATGTATTGTACAGGTGATCTTTCTCGACACAAGGTGGAAAAACCTTTGAATCTCTCCATCCTGGTAAATGAATATTGTACATTAACACATGTAAAATGTATATTAAGCCATTTGAGATAGATTTTATAAAATACTGATATATTGTTGCTTCTTTTTAAGCATCACCTGACAAAGACATCAGGGACCATTGAAGCTTGGAACTTCATTCTAAAAAAAATTGATCACCCACAGAAACACATTAGACCAGATGTTTTTATACAACAGCATTGTGATATCATTGTGGCACGACAACGCCAATTTTTTGATGATCTATTTCGAAAAAAAAATTAAGGTTCTGCACATTCATCTATATGCATGTACATGGTTTTGACTTTGTCATACCTTTTTTAATGCAGCAATCACTGAAAAGAAAAGCATCTCGTCCTTTGAAAGAAAAGTGGGCAAAACGAAGTTGCAATATGAAGAAAAGGTCCAAATTTGGTTACTTTCAGAAAACATTGGAACCCCTGCCCTACATGATTGAAAGGTAATTTAATTGAATGGGTTGTGCAGATTTTATGTCATATATTCCAGTTCTGAAAATGTAGCAGTCTCTGATAGTGATGACCAGTCTCGGTACCAGTTAAACACTTTGTGTGATGCATTGCATTGATTAAACATATCTTATCAGTTTACTTGCACAACCAACCACAATTATAGACCAAGATGAAATCATAAAAAAGGAAGTTTCCAGGTCTCCGTTATGATTTTGTTATTGAACTATAGTAAAATGACTGTCTTTTTTCAGACCTTGTCCATCACACAAATGTGTAGATTTAGAAATGGTGAGTTCATATACACCATATTTCCTTTGTAGTTATATAATGTCTCCAAAAAATAGAGCTCAGGTGCATTACTGCATGTGCCCAAAAGACTGAATAAAGGCATAAAGGGCAAGTCCAATCTCTGCTGGCTGAACTCGGTTTTGCAGGCCACCTTGAGTACTCCACTACTACCTCTGTTAAAAGGTACAGTGCTGTGGAGTTTTAATATGAATACATTTACTTTTTTTACAGCTGCCACCTGTGCTAAGCGGCGTACATCCATCCAGAAGTGTTTTATTGATATTATGGACCAGCTTCAGGGTTTTACATGTGATCCTTGTGACTCCACACCCCTTGCTGTAAGACTTAGAATGAATAAATGTTACATTTACAAAAAGTAAACCATAAATGACAGAAGTTGCTCTGTAAAGAAGAAAAATCACTGCCAGTTGGATTTCATAATGATTGTATAGAGGGCATATCGGCTTTGATAAACAAACTGTTTTCTAAGACAAATGTAAGTCTTTTGCTGTGCATGATGTCATTATGAAGACTTTTTGGTTAGGAAATAGAGAAAATGTTCTCAACATTGGTACACAGAACAGCTGAATGCTGCTTAAAGGTGATCAGTATAGTTTGTGGTTGTAACCATCATGCTATCATACTTTATTGTGAAAGAATGTTAATGAAACAGAATCATGGACAATACTTACATGTGGAGTGGGAGACAGTTGTGAAGAAAAGAGTATATATAATCTATTGATGAGTGTACTCGATGCAAATACAACACTGGATCACATGCAATTGTCTGAAGTGTAAGCAGTGTTCTAAACTCACTACAAAGACAATACAGTATCATTTACAGGTTTTGTAACATGTGTGAAAATCGACTGATTGTGCAACAAGCTAAAGTTCAGACACCCTCGATTCTGATTATTCATTGTGACAGGGTATCAGATGATGGCCTCTCATGGAAAATTAAGAGTAGAATTACAATTCCAAGGTTTGTTTTATTTTTGTCCTATGATGCCATCGAAATTAGATGCTGAGTGCTTCATTGCAGTTCTTTCACACTGTCACATAAGAGCCTCGAAGAAAACACTGAATACCAACTTAACTCAGTTGTGGTATGCCAACATGTGTACACATGTAAGCTCATACTAACAGCAGAAATTTTTACAGGTACACCATGGTGATCACCCATATCATGGCCACTGTAACATACGTTTCGTACTTGTTCTATCTGATGTTATAATAATCATGTTTCAGATACCTGTTATGTACAGAGCAATAACAAGTGGATTCATTACAATGATGCAAACGTATCCGAAATGTTATCTGAGCAATTCACTTCATCCAATGAAATAAAGGTAGAGAATGTTTTTAATATTATGAACGTAATGCATCATCCAATAATGCAGGAAAATGTATGTCTTGCTGTATATACATCACCCATGAAGATTGTAAGTAAAACAAATTAATGTGTTTCCCATTCATATTGCTGTATTATGTCTATAGCCACTTGTGAATAAGGCCACATCAACTGAAGAATTCATGTCTTGCTGTCACAAATTTGTAAACATAATAATTATGTTTATAGTCATTCATATTAAAATATATATTTTATACAGAATTACAAAGGTTTGCCATTGAATGAAGAAGCTGAGGTAAATTAAGTGCTGACTGCTAATTTCAACATTAATATTATATATTTGTTTTTGTAGCTCAGCCAGAGTATTCCTGAGCCACACTCAAGGTTTCAGTTGGACGGAAGTGACTTAAGCCTTCTAGCTTCTGAATCTTGGATTAATTCAAGAGTAGGAATTGAATACAAAATATAAATATATAGTTGTACTAGCTCCTCAAACCCTAAACGTTTCACAGATCATTGCAGCGTATATGGAGCTTTTGAAAACGTCAGCAGTGACAGTAATTTCACCATTACTTGTCTTATTTTTATAATCTGTTTGAGATGATAGTCAGGAACAACGGAAGGTGATCTCTTTTGATCCTACATTTCTGCCAACCTTTAGCAGTAGGGGATACCAGAGCATCAAACACTACACCAAGGTACCATCCTTACAGACTGAATAAGTGGTTCTAAATATGATGTTATTTTAAATAGGGATGCAATATTTTTGAGCATGATCTCATGCTTTTCCCAGTACACAAGCCACAACATTGGAGTTTAGTGGTTAGTTGTTGCACAATAAATAATAATTCATAATGTGTTCATATCTATATGCAGGTTGTTTATCCGAAATTAAAATTCATACTCTGCATCAACTCTTTGCACTTCTCCAATGTAGATGAAGTGAACTGGATATGGTTAGATTTTATGTGATCCACAGGCACTCAACTCAATTTTATTCATATCTTCTAGGATGTATCTGTGTAGCGAAAGCTACAACCAATCAAGTCTACAAATTTCACCTTGCAAATGGAAGTATTATGATTCAGTAAATATGTATAAATACAATTTAACACTTAATCTAAAATTTATCACTGTTATTGCTAGAAGGATGCTCCAATTCAGAAAAATACAAATGACTGTGGGGCATTTGTGTGTTTTGTAAGTGCATATAGATACCCTTCTAGAATATAGATTTTATAACTACCTATAGGCAGCACGGCTGCTTGTGGAGGGATTACCATGCTTGCATACACAGGTAAAGTTAGATAAATCAGTAACAGTATGACACATACGTAATTCTGTGTCAAAGGAATCAGTAACAAGGTTTAGGTTACAAATGGTGTATGAACTATCCAATGGCAGCCTATACCCTTTGCAAGGTGACGAGGTATGTGCTGTAATGATCTGATCTACTATTTTGATCATTGACAAAATCTCAGACCAATGATAGTTCAGACAGCTGCCCATATGTAGAAGGCGGCACATATGATGACCCAAAAGAAGACCAAACCTCTACATGTAGTGATGAGAACAATGATCACAGTGATAAAGAAAACATAGATCTGAGTGGCAGTAACTCAGAATCGAGCTGTACAAATAATGATGTACATGAATTCCTAATTCCAGAACATGAAAATACACCTGATCCGAATGACATATGTGGTCTTAAATGGGGCAGAGACCACTATATTCGATTTCTTCCTTCTCTTAAACGACAGTTGTACACGTGAGTTAGGGTTTGATCAGTTTTCTGTGAAGGTTTACATTTGTATGGCTATTGATTTCAGAGATGCTCAGTGTCCTTTTTCAAGAACATTCATAAGAAGTGTAGTGAAAGAGATGGAAGTAAGCATTAACTGATGGCTCTTCTAGTCAGTGAATGGCATTTCAGCCCACAATAAGGAATATTCTAAAAGGGAAGGTATGCACTGAATATCATGAACATATACAACTTGTCGAGAAACTGACCAAGCAGGATTGTGGCTGGCCTTTGCAGCACTGCTACGATATGGTAACTGAATTCATTTTATTTGGGCACATAATATTCTATCAAAGCTGTAGGTATCAGAGATATTATGGTACCTACAAGAACTGGAAAGTGACGTGAAATCGACAGCTATGGTATGCACTACACGAATAAATCGATTCATTGTTTGGCCTGAGGTAAGAAATCAAGGTACCTCTCCCCACCATTGAAAATAATCATACTGTCATCCAGATCATCACTACCCTCATAATGAAGAAATATGCAGTAGATCATAAGCAAGCCGTTGGATATTATCTTCAACACACACTACCCATTAAATTGTAATTTAAATGGGACAAATACTGCCAGTCTACTTTAAGAACAGTTGCTTCCGTTTTTTGAATTAAAATATCTCATTCAGATTTCTTTGTCGCTTGTTTTGTACTTGCATAACAAATCGCAAAATGTAAATAAATTCATAAACAACGAAATAAAAAAAACAACTAAAATGTGTTCATTCCAACAATACATGAAAACAACATAGTAATAAACGAGGCAATACAAGACCTCACTGTAAGCGATTACCTCTTGACCCACACATATGTGCCATTCCTATAAAAGGCGAGGGCATGGCTGTAGTAGATAGTCAACATGCATAGGAATGTGAGGCTATACACCTGCAGTACTCTGGAGTGCTCACACTATCTCAGTGGATCCCTGGGTTTGACCACACCCCTTCCTGGATGAAGATATTTCGGCCATCTTGACTCCATTAAATGTAGGCTCACAAGTATATGCCTGTATGGGCAGACAACATGCATAGGAATGTGAGGCTATACACCAGCAGGACTCTGGAGTGCTCACACTATCTCTGTGGATCACAGGTTTTGACCGCACCCCTTCCTGGATGAAGATATTCGGCCATCTTGACTCCATTAAATGTAGGCTCACAAGTATATGCCTGTATGGGCAGACAACATGCATAGGAATGTGAGGCTATACACCTGCAGTACTCTGGAGTGCTCACACTATCTCTGTGGATCACAGGTTTTGACCGCACCCCTTCCTGGATGAAGATATTCGGCCATCTTGACTGCATTAAATGTAGGCTCACAAGTATATGCCTGTATGGGCAGACAACATGCATAGGAATGTGAGGCTATACACCAGAAGTACTCTGGAGTGCTCACACTATGTCTGTGGATCCCTGGGTTTGACCACACCCCTTCCTGGATGAAGATATTCGGCCATCTTGACTGCATTAAATGTAGGCTCACAAGTATATGCCTGTATGGGCAGACAGCATGCATAGGAATGTGAGGCTATACACCTGCAGTACTCTGGAGTGCTCACACTATCTCTGTGGATCCCTGGGTTTGACCACACCCCTTCCTGGATGAAGATATTTCGGCCATCTTGACTCCATTAAATGTAGGCTCACAAGTATATGCCTGTATGGGCAGACAACATGCATAGGAATTGGAGGCTATACACCAGCAGTACTCTAGAGTGCTCACACTATCTCTGTGGATCACAGGTTTTGACCGCACCCCTTCCTGGATGAAGATATTCGGCCATCTTGACAGCATTAAATGTAGGCTCACAAGTATATGCCTGTATGGGCAGACAACATGCATAGGAATGTGAGGCTATACACCAGAAGTACTCTGGAGTGCTCACACTATCTCTGTGGATCCCTGGGTTTGACCACACCCCTTCCTGGATGAAGATATTCGGCCATCTTGACTGCATTAAATGTAGGCACACAAGTATATGCCTGTATGGGCAGACAACATGCATAGGAATGTGAGGCTATACACCAGCAGTACTCTGGAGTGCTCACACTATCTCTGCGGATCACTGGTTTTGACCACACCCCTTCCTGAATGAAGATATTCAGCCATCTTGACTCCATTAAATGTAGGTTCACAAGTATATGCCTGTATGGGCAGACAACATGCATAGGAATGTGAGGCTATACACCTGCAGTACTCTGGAGTGCTCACACTATCTCTATGGATCCCTGGGTTTGACCACACCCCTTCCTGGATGAAGATATTCGGCCATCTTGACTGCATTAAATGTAGGCTCACAAGTATATGCCTGTATGGGCAGACAACATGCATAGGAATGTGAGGCTATACACCTGCAGTACTCTGGAGTGCTCTCACTATCTCTGTGGATCACAGGTTTTGACCGCACCCCTTCCTGGATGAAGATATTCGGCCATCTTGACAGCATTAAATGTAGGCTCACAAGTATATGCCTGTATGGGCAGTCAACATGCATAGGAATGTGAGGCTATACACTAGAAGTACTCTGGAGTGCTCACACTATCTCTGTGGATCCCTGGGTTTGACCACACTCCTTCCTGGATGAAGATATTCAGCCGTATTCAAACCCCTTCTTGGAGGGGGAGGTGGTCAGAATCTTGTGGCTTCTTCAAGCCCATGTCGATGTACGTAACTGGATCGGCATACAAGTGACCGATCCGACATACTAGTAGGGTACTAGTATACACTCACATAAACGCTGTCTTTTCCTCAAGTGTTCTGTTTCTTCCAACTTTTCGATAAGTTATGTATTTGGATTAACGAAACGGCCGCTCATTATCAAAATAACAATCTGGCCGCAGGAATGTGCGGCGAATGTGAGGCTGAGGAATGTGGGGCTAGCTTCTACGCGGTCACTTGGGGAGACCATTGATAGGTGCATATAACAACTAGATGCCCTCAAGACAGGGTAACGGTTTACTTTAGTACCCCAACTTTAAATGGGAGGAAGGGATGAGGGGCACAGGAAAGACGGACGTGATAGAGACTCACCAAAGTGTTTATTGCGCCACACCCTTGCGTTAGCGTTCTGAGACGTCCAAGTCTGGGGACCAGACTGTACTAACGGTCGTGGGAACGAGATGCGATTACCGGTAGATGAGAAAAGAATACAAGTGGATACGTGTACACCCATGAACTTTGCGCAACTCCAGTCCTGACGTCACGATAATAATTGCATTAAACTGCCTCATCACGTAACGGTTGGTGTGACTCCGCATTAGTGAGTTTTTGTCACTCTTGTCGTTTCATTCTCCCTCTCCCTCCCTCTCTCTCTCCTTCCCTCCCTCTCTCTCTCTCCCTCCCTTTCTCTCTCTCTCTCTCTCTCTCTCTCTCTCTCTCTCTCTCTCTCTCTCTCTCTCTCTCTCTCTCTCTCTCTCTCTCTCTCTCTCTCTCTCTCTCTCTCTCTCTCTCTCTCTCTCTCTCTCTCTCTCTCTCTCTCTCTCTCTCTCTCTCTCTCTCTCTCTCTCTCTCTCTCTCTCTCTCTCTCTCTCTCTCTCTCTCTCTCTCTCTCTCTCTCTCTCTCTCACTCTCTCCACTCATGCATTAATTATACATTTAACTCAGCGCAATTATCCAACAACCGTGTTGGGGGACTTCAAATACTGCAATTATATCATTTATTACTTTATGTCTTGTACAATGTTGAGGCATAGCAATTCACAAATTCCTACAACTGTTAATTTTTCCACACCCCCAGATCCATGCACGTTTCGTAGAATACTGGTCAGCAAATCATAACAATTTAGATTTGTAGTACATAACAAGCACTGTTCCCCCACTCCTTTTTCTCACCTCAACCCCTCCCCGTGCATGCAAGTCCTCTCCCAAAGAGAAAGACTGAATAGGAAATCATTATCAAGAATACATGCATCTCCATGGCTACATGCATACGTGGGTCACACGATAAATCAATTATTGTCTCAGATATCTGTAGGCAAGTCCTGAAAGATCTATCATACCTCATTGTGGTCTTCATCTGTATAATGATAATGCATGTGTACTATGAATGCATGTATCAGGGATGACCAGTGTTGCTGCTGTTGCTGCTGCTGGTGCTTGTGGGTATTGCATACATGATATATGTTCATCTTCACAGGTCAAAGTACTCCAAACCAAGGTGATCGATCCTCTTGTGCCACATGCTCCAGGGTACTCTCAACCCCCGCCTGGGTATCCAGGACAACCCCAGCCATGATACCAGACTGGGTATCTGCCTGCATATCCAGGACAATCACAGCCTGGATACCAGTCAGAATATCCACAAGAAGTTTACATTCCTTCTCCAGCATACACAGCACAATGTATGCAGCAATACCTATTGCATCATTGCATCTCCTTTTAATGCCTTCTGCACTTATAGGTCCTCAACTAACGGTAAATGGATTACGCATATTTGTACACACATACCCACCCATGCACATAACTACATATGCACACATGCACTCAAACAACACAAACACATAAGCACAAATATATACACATGCATACACATGCACATAAACATGCATGCATACATACACAAAACACACACACACACACACACAAACACACACAACACATGCACATGTAACACACATACACATACACACATGGTTTTGTCACCCAGCAGCCTGCTACTGAGTGTCCAAGGTCACAAATCTTTGGTAGAACCAAGAACTTCTATTTGAAAGAGTCTATACTGATGACCTTGTTCCTATGTGTGTTTGGTGGATGGCCTGCGCTCTGCTGCACAGTTCCTGCTATTCTTTTTTCACTTTCAGTATGTTACAATTTACTTCCATAAATCCCTCCTCCCTTTTCCTCTCCACTTTCCCCTCTTCTCCTCCTCCACCTAGGCCCAGGAGGCACATGCAGCAGGCAATACTGCTGATGCCATTAGCAAGGCCAAAACTGCTCATCGGCTGATCACTGCAGCTCTGGTCTATGCTGTGGTTGGATTTTTTTCATTTTGCTTCTCTCTTCCAGTAATTATCACAGTTATTTTAGTTACAGCAGGACCGTATTCCTCCTAACAGACTTTCTCTCAAGCCCCTTTGGATATCAAAGAAATAATAGATGTGACTCAAGCTATACATTGCAGTGTACTTCATAACTGCGTTCTGTGTATTATCTCAGAATTACAACACACACACACACACACACACACACACACACACGTTTGGGGTGTGTATTGTGGGCGGGTCGACGTTACAGGAGTCGCGTGATACACTCGTGCTGTGTAGTGTTGTTGCAAATTTGCTGACTAGAGAAAGGATCTTTGTGCAACCAAGTCCCCTAGCCTTGACTACGCACTTTATGCGAAACAACACACACACACACACACACACCAAGGATTATTAAATAGTTAATAATCCTACATGCACACACATTGATCGGCATGCACGATAGCGTAGTCCATGTCCGACGGGGAAAAGAGGTCTCTTTCGTGATTATAAGAAGTATATACACATGACAGGAAAAAGTTTCAAAATCCCAGCCTTGGGTTTTGGATTGAGTTTTTAACAAAAAGCCATCCTGGAATTGAGCGTCTAGCATGGGAATATCGCAAAAACCATCCTGGGATTTCATTTGGCGACCAGGGTGGGAATAGCAATGTTGAGCTCATTCTTATTCATTGCTTCAACTGTTCGACAAACCCAGCATGGTTTTTAGGCTATTCCCACCCTGGACGTCAAATCCCAGGATGGTTTTTGCGATATTCCCATGCTAGACGCTCAATTCCAGGATGGCTTTTTGTTAAAAACCCAACCCAAAACCCAAGGCTGGAATTTTGAAACTTTTTCCTGTGATAAAGATGGTAGAGTAGATGTTGTTATGTTCGGATGCACCCAGATCTACTTAGGCATGCTCATCGCCATATTGCAACTTCCAAAGATGATCATATCTAATCACGCGATCCGTGAGTTATGCATACATCACATCTTTTCTCCTCTCAATTATCTTTAAATTTATTTGGTCTTTTCACTAGTCTTCCACACCTTGGTGGTGGCAGTGGTGATGGTGTCTCCTCAGGCTCCTTTGGTACTTGCCCTGCCACTGGCTGTTCCAATTCAGGCTCTGTCTCTTTTTGTTGGGCCTGATTTGCTGCCTGTCCTCCCTCTTTGTCGGGCCGGGGTAAGGAGTTGATCTAGGTTCTGCTGGCGGGCTACCTCTCCTGGATCAGCTTGGAGTTGCACTCTTAGGTCCTTCACAATCTGATCTGTGTGTCACTTCCATAATCCTCCACACTCCACCCGCACCAGGTATGTCTTTGATCTATACTTGGCCTCCACTATACCTTGAGTCCATCTTGCTTTTGCAGTGGGGCGATAGTCTCAGACCATTACTGTGTCTCCAACTCCTCACTGTAGCTCCTGACTTTGCTCCCATTAGCTTCCATTGTTTTTTCATCACTGTCTCCTGCAAACTTGGTTGTAATAGGTGTAAGCGGCTCCTCAGGTCCCTCTTTATCATCAGTTGGGCCAGAGACTCGTCCGCTGTGGCATGTGTTGCATTACGATAGCTTATCAAGAAATTTGCTATGCGGTGTCTCAGGGAGTTTGCTTCATTCCTGGAAGCCTTGATTGCCTGCTTGAGGGTTTGGACAAACCGCTCTGCTAACCCATTGATTGTGCTGGGTGGTATGGACTTGTTTTTGTGTGTTTGATGCCGTTGAGCTTCAAAAACTTCTCGAAACATTGTGATGAGAATTGTGAACCATTGTCTGTCACAACTTGAACAGGAAGCCCCCACCTGGCAAATAATGTTCTAACTCCTCAATTGTGGATTCTGCAGTGGTGTCCTTCATTAGCACTACTTCTGGCCACTTTGAGAATGCATCCATAACTATAAGCAGCGTATTCCCTTCAACAGTGCCTGTGAAGTCCAAGTGGATTCTCTCCATGGGACATCCGGTATTTCCCAGGGGTGAAGTGTCGTTACTTTAAGATCTGACATCCACTGCATGACTGGGTTAATTTCTCAATTTCCTTATCTTATCCGGGCCACCACCCCAACCCTCTTGCAAGGCTCTTCATTTTGACCACTCCAAAATGGCCATCATGCAGCTCTTTCAACACCAGCTTTGCAGGAATCACCACTCATCCACCCCACAAGAGACATCCCTGTATTCTCTGTTCTATTGACAGTTCTGTCCTGCTGTGCCAGTAGGGGCCGAACTTTTATCTCCATTCTGTGGCCATCCTTGTTTACACCAGCGCAGTACCTTTGATAAGGAAGGGTCCTACCAGTAGTTTCTCTCAATTGTGGTGGGTAGCTGTTCAATCTGCATGATTAACTGTGAGACCTCTTCATCCATTTCCCTTACTTCCCTAGGCAGCCTCGACAGGGCATCAGCATTAGCGTGCTGTGAGGTGTTCTGGAAGCAAATGTCAAAGTCATACCCTGCCAGAAATGTGGCATATCTCAGTAAACGAGTTGTTGTCGTGGAGGGCAGGCCTTTCTTGGGATTGAGGATGGTGGTCAGTGGTTGGTGGTCTGTTATTAAGGTGAAGTGATATCCATACAGGTAGTGGTGGAATTTCTTTATTCCCCATATCAAGGCCAGGGCTTCCTTATCTATCTGATCATAATTATTCTCTGCAGGGGACAATGTTCTTGAGGCAAAGGCCACTGGACATTCTGTTTCATCAAGCATTTTATGTGACAGGGCCGCCTCTAGGCCATAGGTGCTTGCATCACAAGCCACTGTCATGGGTAGCCCTGGGTTGAAATGTGTGAGTACCATTTTTGATGCCATCATCTTCTTTACCTTCAGAAATGTCTCTTCACACTCTCTAGTCCACCTCCACTTGACTCCTACTTGTAGTAACTGGTGTAAGGGAGCCAGGGTAGATGCCAGGCTTGGTAAGAATCGGTGGTAGTAGTTAACAATCCCTAGGAACGAATGTAATTAGGATGTATTCTCTGGTTTTGATACCTCAACCACTGCTGCAATCTTCTCCTGCGTTTTGTGCAGTCCTTCTGCATCAATGCAATGACCACAGAATTCTATAGTTTGTACACTTTTCCTTCAAGTTGTACTGGTAGAGACGTTTTAGGTCCTTCTCTAGTAGCATCATGTGTTTCTCTTCATCCTCTCCAGCTACTACAATGTCATCCAATGGACACTGCACTCTTGGGATGCCCTGCAGGATGGTTTCCATGGCTCTCTGCCAGATTGCTGGGGCTCAGGCTATCCCAAAGGGCAAGTGGTTGTACTGGAATATAGGCCTTTGTGGGTGTTAACAGTTACCAGCGTTCTTGCTTCCTCCTCCAATTCCAACTGCATGCAGGTCAGTGGCGTGGTGGCCAGGGAGGGGGCCGGGGGGGCAATTGCCCCCCCTGCGGGGCTTAAAAATAGGGGCGCCACCGAGCACAAGGGGCGCCAAAAACTGAAAGTTTGTAGCAATTTATTTTCCTTCCGATACGTAAACCATACCACGGTAATTGAATCGGCAATCACTTGTTACGTTGGAACAAAGGCCGTGAGACGCGCGTACGCACCCCAATGCAATAAAATACTATTGAAATAATAACCCAATCTACCTAAGCAATGTTCATTGTTCAGTTAGCGCATGCGCACGCATGTAGTACTGATTATTATTTATTCATAGAGCGTACGCGCGTGGCTTGTGCGGCATGGTTGCGCCGGGGGGGGAGGGGGGGGAGGGGGGGGGGGCGCCAAATATGCAAGTGCCCCCCCAGCCAATAAATAGCCACCACGCCACTGATGCAGGTATGCTTGTTTCAAGTCACTATGCTGAACACTGAACTATTTCCCAGGGTCCTCTACTTTTGGTAGTGGATAGTGGTCAACCCTTAATGCTGAGTTCGCTGAGACTTTAAAATCCCCACACAGTCTTACTGTGCCATCTCCCTTGGGGACTACTACTAGTCGTGTAGCCCATTTGCTCCAAGTCACTGGGGAAATCACCCCCCCCCCCCCCCCCCCCCCCCCGCTTCCACTTTCTTCCTCATGCTGTATGGAATGGATCGAGCCTTGCAGAACCTGGAGTTGCATTTTCTTTCAATGTCAGAGTTGCTTTAATTCCCACAGCTGCTTCTATCTCCATTTTCCATAACTTTGGGTATTTAGCCATTAAGGTATCCAAACTTTCCATCAGATTACTGGTCACACTTTTAGGAACAGCAGACACCAACTTAATCTCTTGCCAGTTAAGTGGTATACTTGCCAACCAATTCCTTCCGGGAGAGGGAGTCCTTTGCCTTCTACCACTATCAATGGCAAGGTTGCTGATCATGCATCTTTCACCACCTTCACCAGTACTTGGCCTTTAAGCACAACCCATTCACCTGTGTAAGTTTCCAAGTGGGTCTCTGTTTTC
>OY811985.1:2019198-2074796 GCA_963681505.1 Eunapius fragilis
TGCGTATCCTAAATTCATGACCTATTGGAGTGGAATGTAGAAACTGTCGAGAGAGGCATTTCACATTTGATTGAACTAATGAAATAGTAAAATGTACATTTACTACAACATATCATTTACTGATACGTATACAAAATACAAGATTGAAACATTTTCCTGTGTGCTTGCTGATAAATGAGTGATTTCTGTACGCGTAAATCCGTAAATTAGCACATTACATAATTACCTTCTGCTTTCTTGGAAAAGTAACTCAAGATACTTGCCGAATCAATTAGATGAGTGAACACCTAACCATAACCCTAATCCTAAGTTATTATGTACATCCCTAATTTTAGCCTCTTAACTGCGGCATTGTAGCCTAGAACATTCATGCAGGTAACACAGGGACGTACATCTACACATGGCCAGTTCAAAAACACTAAAACGGAGACGCAGAGAGTTACAAAGTGTTAGAGAACTTGTCAGCAAAGGGGAACCTTCTGTTCTGCTCAGAAATGAGGTGGAATACCTCGATGAAGCAGACAGAATGACACTACGTATACTACAGCAAGTTGGAGTTGTCTCTCAGATTAGTGCAAGACAGGCATTGGCGATCAAAGCTAGCTTGGGAATTCCTTGGGCCAAACTGCAGATTCTTCGAAGGTGACATACATACATATAGATGAAATGTTGTGTGGTCTGCTCGTAAGTTAAATTATATGCTTGTCACTTGTCAGCAAGACCCACCCCACCCGACCCTTTCTCTTCCTAAAGTACAAATTTATGCATGTAGTTTATTAACAGTGTTACTCACATACAATAGATGGTTAAAGGCCTCTGGTATCTCCATTGCTTGTGAAGAGAAAATGAGGGAGATTGCTCAGCAGATATCGGGCAGGGATGAACTAAAAGGAGAAATTGCGCCATTCTCATTTGCCTTACCTTCTGTGGAGAAGAACTTAGAGGGACACCACACATCTTTATGCTTGATCTGATCAAAAAAGTCACTGAACTATTGGAACAGAATTACAGGTAAACTGCAACCTTACATTCTGATGATGGTCACATGTGCACACTTCACACCAGCATTGGGCGCAAATAGATTCATTCCTGATAGTGAGATATGGGTTAAGCTAGGAGGTGATAAGGGTGGACATGTGCTAAATACAACCAAAATGGACTTCCAAATCAGTCATAAACGTCCATACCTGTGTCTTCAGTTGTTTTGAAGCCGCAGACACTGTTGCCAACTTCCACTGTGCTTTGTTCAGCAACACTCTCACTCCTTAGCAAGTGTCATACTCTTCCTTGATGAGGATGAAATAAAGGAACTAGGTACTTGAATCACAATTTTAAGTCTACATGTATTTATCAACAGAGCACACAACATGGATATAACTTCAGGGCATCATTCCCCGGCATCTCAATTCCATTGAAGATGCATTTGTTAGACCACCCCATGGGCAAGGCGTACCCGTGTGGGTTTTGGCCTGTTAGGAGAGCAAGGGGCTGAATCTATTCAAGCTAGATTCAATACCTTGCAGAGGACCTACCAGGCTATGCACGACAAGGTGCAACGCCTGCTGTGCATAGTTAAGGAATATAACATTTCAATCGCACACAAAACGTGGAAGCGAAACCTCAAACGAGCAAAACCCATAATTCTTTCATAACTACAAGTCTATATGTGTACGGAAATTATGCGCACAAAAACCCATAATTCTTTCATAACTACAAGTTTATGTGTACGCAATACGCACATTCAACTTTAAACCTTAACGTATCTACAACTGTGGAGAAAAAATGTGACAGTTGTTCTATACCATACGCTGTAAGTACCTTCTGTCTCGTTTGGTTTCCCGCTTTCAGTTTGGTCATAGTACTGGGGAGAAAAAGCGCTTCAAAGTGGAGATGTAATATTGCAATATTAATAAAATGTGTTGGTTAATAAATTTATATTAATTGATTCATAATGGCTCTCAGTCTCGAAGCAAGTGCTATTATATTTTGGCTGGTGCGTTTGCTAAATGCACTCTACAGCAACATATCGGACTGTGATGAGACGTACAATTATTGGGAGCCGGTAAGGAACACGTTTCTCTGTGATCAGTATTGACATGGTACTAGCAACCCATGCAGTAACCCTTTATCCTTTCAGACGCACTTCCTTCTCCATGGTGAAGGCTTTCAGACCTGGGAGTATTCTCCTGTGTATGCCATCAGATCGTATGGGTATTTGCTGCTCCACGCCATTCCTGTTCTAATTACAAGCACTGCTATTAACAAGGTTCTGTGAAACGTTGCAGTGTAATACTGTTATTATATTGAGACCCTTTTATGCGGCTCAGGTGATTACTTTCTATCTTATCAGGGTTTTCTTGGCAACAGTGTGTGCACTTTGTGAGGTCTACTTTTGCAGGTAACAGCACTGTAGCTTGAGGCTGGCCATTCTTCCTTTCTTTAGGCATTGTCTCTCTCTCTGTGTGTGTGTGTGTGTGTGTGTGTGTGTGTGTGTGTGTGGTTGCATTCATATCTGTTCTTTTAACCTGGGCAGGGACATAGCAGAACCCAAATCCTCCAAACATGCATCAGAGAGAGAGAGAGAGGGGGGGGGGTGTGGAGGAGGGGGGTGGAGTAAGAGAGGGAGGGAGAGAGTGTGAGATAAGGTGGGGGGGGGAAGAGGGATGGAGGGGGTTGGGTTGGCTTTATCATTTAGCAGAAGCTACTTCAGAGAATAGAATATGCTTTGCCTTCTCACAGGAGCCCTTCATGTCTATCTCTCTCCTCCTCATACAAGGGCCGTGTACCGCAAGTATGGCTCCAACGTTGCCCTCTGGACAATGCTGCTTCTCCTGGGCAGCTGTGGTATGCACATATCTGCAGCTGCCTACCTGCCCAGCTCCTTTGCCATGTACTGCACCATGGTTGCCATGGGAGCATGGTTTGAAAACAATTATAAGGTACATGTTCATGTTGGCTGTAATAACACCAGGCATTACCATATAGAAGGTACATGGCGGTTGTAACACTGGGCAATACCATATAAGGACATGGTGGTGCAATACTGGGTAACATATGTGATCACTAGCAATACATCAAATTTAAGTGACAAACAAAACTGTTTTCCCATAACCTTCTCTGTTCGACAAAACCTCTTGGCTTAACTTTAGATGATAGAATGCAGTATGGGAAACTCCATACCTAAATATGTGCATGATGTCACTTCCCACGTACATGTATAGTCTGTTACTCATTTTCAAGGTATTTGAAATTTCTGGAGTCTTTTGTCAGGTGCATTTTGTGTTCCTAAACTTACTACTTCAGATAGCTTTTCTGATACTACAAAAGGAAGGTTGTGTTTTGATTGTAGTTCTACACAAGGTATAGGAGAGATGGTCATTGTTGGTTGGGCGTTGATTTTAGTTGCTGATGTCATTATTATTTAACCCCTTTATGCTACTGATGTCATTGTTATTTAACCCCTTTAAGTTTAAGGTGTCATTGTTATTTCACCCCTTTAAGTTGCTGGTGTCATTGTTATTTAACCTCTTTTTGCTAATTGTTATTTAACCCCTTTAAGTGGCTGGTGTCATTGTTATTTAACCCCTTTAAGCTACGATATCGTTGTTATTTAACCCCTTTAAGCTACGATGTCATTGTTATTACCCTTAAGATACGATGTCATTGTTATTTAACCCCTTTAAGTTCATGTTACATACCTGAATGAAGTTTTCATGGCTAATAATTATCGTTGTTCCTGTTGGCAGTGGTCTATCATAGCAGTAGCTGCCAGTGCCATTGTTGGGTGGCCTTTCAGTGCAGCCCTTGGGTAGGTGATGTGTGTGTGTGTGTGTGTGTGTGTGTGTGTGTGTGCTGCACTGTGATGACCACACACACCACTTACTACAGATTGCCCTTAGCCCTTGACTTGATCTTCTTCAAGCGTCAACTTTTCTTATTCATCAAATACTGTGCATTTGCTATGGTGACAATTGCGGTAAGTGATGCACTTCTGGACTATTCTATCAGCTGCTTTTCCCTCCACTTCTCTCACCCTTCTATTGTCCCTACCTTCTTCTCTCTATTTTCCCTCCTCCCTCCCCTTCATCTCTCCCTCCTCTCTTATCCATACCGGTAGGGTCCACTGTTCGTTGTTGATTCGGCCTACTACGGCAAGGCTGTGTTCACACCGCTCAACATTCTGCTGTACAATGTGTTTGGCGGAGGGGGGCCTGACTTGTATGGTAGGACTGGGCACCCATGTGTGTGAATGCTAGCGTGATGATGACTTTCAACAGGGGTGGAGCCTTGGACTTTCTACTTCTTCAATGCCCTGCTGAATTTCAACGTGGTCTTTGTTCTTGCTATGGCAGCAGAGTTGTTAGTGGAGATTAAGGCATGCTGCCAGTGTGTGATTGTTATGTGTGTGTGTGCATGTGTTTGCGTGTGTGTGTGTGTGTTTGCATGTGTGTGTGTTTGCGTGTGTGTGTGTGTTTGCATGTGTGTGTGTTTGCGTGTGTGTGTGTGTGTGTGTGTGTGTGTGTATGTGTGTGTTGCTGCATCTATAACATGTGTAGGTGTATTTTGGCAGGTTGTTGTGGACATGTGGCTCGTTCAGGACACCAAGCAAGGTGGGCATCACCAGAGATAATATATAGGTGGCGTCACAACCATTTTTGATGTGATGCACAGTAGTTATCAGTAGTTATCGGTGGGGCTATGTAAGCATGCTTGTAGTCTCTCTCTCTCTCTCTCTCTCTCTCTCTCTCTCTCTCTCTCTCTCTCTCTCTCTCTCTCTCTCTCTCTCTCTCTCAGGCGCACCTATGGCAGTGGGTACAGGGCTGCCGTCCAGCCATTATTGGTGTGGATCATCATCTTCTTCAGTCAGGCACATAAGGTAATGCATAGGGGTGTGGTTCATTTGGCCTGTATAGAGGGATAAGATCTCAGTGGGGGAGCTAAGGTCATCTTAAAGTTGATGTCATCTGTCCGGGGGAGGGGGGGGAGAGTTGAGATCATTTTTCCGTCTGCCCTTGATGTTAGGAGGAGCGGTTCCTCTTTCCTGTATACCCACTGTTTGCCCTCAACGCAGCTATCTCATTGCAACTGTTGCAGGTGGGTGGAATGTATGGATCCCAAGCTTGTACAATCCTGTTTTCCTCTTCTCCCCCTCCTCCTCTCCCCCTCCCCCTCCCCTCCTCCTTTCCCCCTCCCCCTCCTCCTTTCCCCCTCCCCCTCCTCCTTTCCCCCTCCCCCTCCTCCTTTCCCCCTCCTCCTCTCCCCCTCCTCCTCTCCCCCTCCCCCTCCCCTCCTCCTTTCCCCCTCCCCCTCCTCCTTTCCCCTCCCCCTCCTCCTCTCCCCCTCCCCCTCCTCCTCTCCCCCTCCCCCTCCCCCTCCTCCTCCCTGTGTTGAATGTTCCCATTGAAGGACACCACCCCTTTCCTATGTATGATGGTCAAGGCTCCCCGGTTACTGGGTAACCTAGCCAGGGCCTGTGTCCATGCACTGCCAGTCATTGTGGTCATAGTCCACACACTTCTGTCCACCTCAAGGGCTGTTATGCTGTACAAAGGTATGTTGGTGATGATGGTGATGTGGAGGGGATGATGTGGAGGGGATGATATGGAGGGGATGGTGATGGTGGGAGTGGTATGGTGGTTGATGTGGTGGGGATGGTGATGGTGGGGGTGGTATGGTGGTGGTAGAGGAAGATGTGGTGGAGATGGTGGTGATAGGGATGATTTGTCAGTCATCACTGGTTCCTCATGCCTGTCCCGTCCTAACACCACACCACTTCATCTGTTTTTGTGTGTCTCTTGTTTGTATCTTACACCTCCCCCATCTCCAAGGTTACCATGCACCATTGGACCTCTATGCCTCCATCAACACTCAGCCAGTTCTATCTCATGTGAGGACCTTGGAGGAGGTCAATCTCTGTGTTGGGAAGGAGTGGTACAGGGTACCTTCTAGCTTCTTCTTACCTGACAAGAGGTGGGCTCCATTTAGAATGCAGGACTCCAGTGTAATATACACCAGGGGGTTGTAGAGGAACTACATGCAGCCAACCACACCCACGCTCCTAGTTGTTGAGCAGTGAGTATGGTCAATAACAGGAGTGCAGACCAGCACTAGGAGCTGCTTTTCCTTGCTATAAAATTTTATTTAAGTGGAGTGGTCAGTCTCTCCCTTTGCTTCTGACAGTGTGCATGACCTGCCTAGCATCTCCCTAGATTGCCTGGTTGTCTAGTATCTTTGTAGAGTGCCTGGTTGTCTAACAGAGGGGGCGGAATGATACGTTCGCCCCCCCTTTATCGCTGCAGGGGGGGGAGGGGGGCGATAGCCCCCTCTGCCCCCCCGGTTCTGACGCCTATGCCATGTCACATCATAAAGACCTTGCCCCAAAGTCATGGCTATGTGGCAGTGATGAGTGGGTTGGCAGGAGTGTAGTATTCGTGTAGTAGTTTTGAAGTTTTTGTGCTTGTACACAGCCACAAAACATTAATTAGTTAAGGTGAGTATTCTTGGCAAAAGGTATCATGGCTTAACTGGGGGAGTGGTATCACAGCTGGGGGAGTGGCTTAACTGGGGGAGTGTGTATATGTTTGTGTACGTATTTGTGTTAGCACATGTGTAGCACACCATCCCCTGGCACACCATCCCCTGCTCATTTCTTCACGTCCTCTCCTTGTTTAGATGGAAGCTGCGATTCATCCAGTCAGACTTCAGGGGACAGCTGCCAAAACCATACGGCTCTTTCAAGAATGCAACATCAGCTGTACCAGAGAATATGAACGACATGAACAGAGAAGAGCCATCACGATATGTATGTGCAACCAAGGTTTGAGGGGTGGGAAAAGGGTTAAAATAATGAACGCAGCAAGTAGGAAAGATGGACTGGGTGCATGATGGAAGGAGCTCTGTGGTCATTGGGAATATTAGCTGTAATCTTGCCACTATGATACTAGTCTGGGGAGGAGGGCATTGCATTGTTATTATTAATTTATTTATTTTGGCTAATAAATGGAGTCTTGGCAGTGAAAAGGGACATATAGTAATGCATATTATAAAATTTTTCCAGGAATGAGCATCAAAGTTCACACGTGCAATTAAAATGTATGTGTAATTAAAAATTCAGGCCACTGTAACTCCATGATGGACGGACTAATTTCCAGTGCATAAGAAAGAAGTTGTAGAGGACATAGGTGTCTCTTTGAATATGAAATATTTTGAAAACTTAAATATGCGCTAGGTCCCTTTTCGCTGCCACGATCCCAAATATTCATGTATATATATATAAAGAATACGTGAACGTGCACAATAATACTGGAACACTACACATAACTGGAAGCATGCAAGTAACTAAAACATGGTGTCATGGGAAATAACTATCTGTAGATCTAGCTAATGGTGCCCTTGTGTTACATCTAACAAGGATTGTGCTCATCTTCCCATAGAGATTATTATTATTAATATAACTAAACTAAACAGTTCTGTTTTCCAGGCAAGGTTTAATCTCAAATAGCTTATTGTCTTGATGGATGCACTAAGCAGCATGATGTCTTCCTGGAATTAAGTAATCCTGTCACCTGTGTCAGTGAAGGAATTCAAGCTTCTCTCGTATGAATGGTGTTGGCCCCAAGTCCAAATCATTGGCTACTATGTATAGGTGTATAGTTTAAACCTTATAAGAGATACTACATTATTGTGGTGCATACATTATGATTTATTATAACACATCCCCAGTAATCTAACAGCGGTTAATTAATTAATCATTGCAGTCTGTTAAGACCAACCTTTGACATTGCAAGGGAGGAGTGGGGGAGGAGTGGGGTTAATGAAATATGTCAAGGGCTATGTGTGTGTAGTGTGTTATGGGGCTACACAGGGGGCGAATCCAGAAATTTTTTGCGAGGGGGGGGGGGGGGGGGGGGGGGGGGGGCAAAGGGGAGGGGCATATAATCTTAATACTTTGGGCGTAGGTAGCTAATATTGGGGAGGGGTCTGGGGCAAGGCCCCAGCTGCTGTATACTGTTATCATGTTACTTCAGCACGTTTTCACAAGGCCGTAGACAAGGGGCGGGCTTGGGGGGGCTTGAGCCCCCCTAAAATTTTTCTATGAGAATAATATTAAAAATTATCCTGTGTAATTAGAATTAACCACTGATAGCGGTAATCGCGTACATACTATGTTTTAAAGTTCATCTGTAGCGCATCGACAAATGATCCATCGCTTGATTTGATCCCTTAGCATTAGCATGCTTAGGAGCAGTATGAGTCTGCAGTGGTGGGTGTGGCTGAGCGGTGGCAAACCCGCGTACGTATGTATACGTTCATATACTTGTCAGATTACGTGGAGAAATACTGGTTTGCTCCCCCAGCCACACTGCCTTTGTGAATATGGCTGAACTGTGATTATTCAAAGTTTAGCCAACAAATTTATGAACCGTAATGCCAGTCGTCACATTTATATATTTGGAGTTTCATTTGATTTAAGACCAGGTGTTAATTATTTGCATGCACACATCCATGCAATTGGTGATTGAACTGCATACGTATACGCAGTAATGCCTCGATTCATGAAATCTTATTAACAATCACACACACCAACACACACACACACACATACTATCTATAGGGTTGCCGCGGTACCGATGAAGGTTAAAATTTAAAATTAACCCTAGAACTGTGGAGGGCATCATTTTGTGCCGAAAGCATGCATAGTATAATAACATGCAGATCTGGATTTTGACATTTTAGTTGTCCTCATGCAGTTTACGCTATTGGTTATTATTTGGATTGTAGTGCGGAACTACTTGCAAAAAGCCGAGTATCTGTGCATTGCTAGCAAAAAAATAAATAGAAATAGACTGCGTAACTAAACAGTGAATTAATTAGGGGATTCCAATCAGAAACGCGTCATTTGGCGTTGTTTGCATGTACAGTACAGTGCATTCATTACCAATCATATGAATTCCTTTAAAGGCTTTCTATGACAACCATGCAGCGGCAATGATTTCAATTCTAAAGCATTGCTTTTAACTTATGCATTCATGAAATATCCATAAATGATTTGTATCATTGTATATTAGCATGCACTGATGGATCGTTGCTGTACATTAATTTGTTTTGTATATGGCCGAATATTCTCGCATTTAAGTTTTTGCTAGCAACAAATACGGAAAAGTTAAAGCGGCTGGGGCTTCCCCCCAGACCCCATTGGGTGAGCTTACAACACTCCCCCAAAACCCCTCCCCCTTGGTCAATAAGCCCCCCCAAACTTTGAAAGTTGTCTACGGCTATGTTTCATAGCATCAGCGCAACATACGTCACCGCCCTTGAAGCTATGAAATTTAATTCTTACTTGGCGGCCCCCCCCCCTCCCCCAAATCTGCCTTTGCTACAGGGTTCTGGGAGTTGGAAAAACCCCAATTACCTAGTTAATATGCATGCATCTATATAATTAATGTGTCGATGTCATCATCTGTGGAGTTATTTATAATGTTTTTGAAGTAGGTTGCCTTATTTCTGAAATAGGTGTGTCTTACTCTGAATATTCCGATCTTTCTGCAGTTCAATTTGTCAGGGTGTCACTTTGTTGTTGATCTGGACGTGCCAGTGGCTTCACACAGAGAGCCCCGATATGCACAAGACAATGTCACATGGGAGGTGTTGGTCAGTTATCCTTTCCTTGATGCCAGCAGGTGGGGTTGGAATCTATGTTAGTCATTTCATCCCACATGCCCCTCTATCTCACAGGTCCAGTCCCATGTACAGGACATTTTACATCCCATGGCTTTCATACACGAGGCTTGCCTTTGCGGATTATGTCCTCCTGAAGAACAGAGCGCTGGTACCTTCATCGCTGCCAACCCTGAAAACATAAGTGCATGTATACACAGGCCCCAGACCCAACATATATTCTCTTCTCTGTATGT
Organism: Eunapius fragilis; assembly: GCA_963681505.1. NCBI lineage: Eukaryota > Metazoa > Porifera > Demospongiae > Spongillida > Spongillidae > Eunapius > Eunapius fragilis. The sequence continues at coordinate 2,029,113 of OY811985.1, forward strand.
ACAACAAGCCTGTGATCAATGACATCTTTACAGAATTAGTGGTCGGCATCTATGAACGCTAAAATGTGGCGGCTTTCAGCAAAGTAATATTAATATTCTTAGTATTAATATTAATAACACTCAGACCGAATCTGTGCATATCTGGATTGACATCTTTGCTTTGGTAATACCTACTATTGCAAGACAGTGAGCATGTTCCCTATTTAACTAACTCCATAGCATAGCGTACTTTAAAACCCTTCACATTCAGTTAGGAAACTATTTAGCATGGCCTTTTAGAAAAGTCAGTGCTGCCTGGCATTTGTAGAAACAGAGCTCAGAGTTTTATATCCAGCATGAGAGATTGAATAGTGTAGTATGAAGTGTTGAAAACAGGAAGTTGATATAGCGTAAATCGTTAATTCGAAAGTTATAGCAATTCAAATGTGATGCGTTTTTATAACAAAATAATATGCACTTCCCTTTTCGCTGCCTCGATCTTCAACATGGAGTTAAGTTATCTTGGGCATTGTCAACGGGTTCATGAACATCTAGTGCAGAGGTGTTAAAATGCATGTCCAATGTGATTTCTCAGATATAATGTGAAGTGAAACAGTGATGCCTTTAGATTTTCAGCATTTCAATACACGCATTGATTGTACGTTTCTAATATGGTGTAAGGTCATAATCAGCAAGTGGTTCCATTTGTTACGCAAAGCGTGTAAGGATGCAGTTTTGACTTTGCAATCACCCAAAGGTTTTCTACTATGATCCATAAGAGCATTCAGTACTAGACATGCCTTGTTTGATACTTCATACGTAGATATTGATGACCCTTTACCAAAGGTTGCTCCAGGTGAGGATTTTGTTAATCTGTATAATACTGATACCACAGCCTTCAAAATCATGCACAAAATCTAAATCACATCCTGCATTAAACTCTTCTTTTGGATATATGATTCCTTGCTTTTTAAGAGCTTCAATGTCTTTTTGCTAATCTCTTGTGTCTTTTTTGATGGTATTGATTTACCTTCTTCATAGCTCCAATGGCATGGGAAAGTATCCAGATCATTTATGACTAATTTTCTGAAAAGAACATAAAGAGTATTGTGATGAAGATGTTCAGGATTGCCAAATTTCATTTTGCCACACATAGCGTTCAAAAGAGTATGGAGTGTAAGTGTCTCAAGCCTAGTGCTGCTACAAGGAGTATACTTCCAGTGCTTTCGAATTCCCTTTTTCCTTTGCCTGCCACCGTTCTGGACTAAAGGCTTCTTGAACCTTAGTAAACAAATGCATCTCATCAGAACAGAAGTGGGTAGACATTAGGGTGATGAACAAAAAATGGATTGAGCAAACCCTTTTTGCATTTTCCTCTGTATGGAATAGAACATTTTTGCTCTCATATTGATGAAAAGAATTTTGAATATCCAATGGGTCCTTGTGCTGAGCAAAAACAGTCTTCCAATAGTTGTCAAATAATGATTGACATTAGAAACCACGTCCGATACATTTGCCACTATATATAGGAACGTCAATAACGTGAAACCCCAACTCCAGTTTCTAGTTGCAGCAGTTGCAGCCAATAACCCATCAGCTAGCGCTGGAGAAAACATCGTGCACTCATATATAAAATGAGGAAACAGTTGATTCTTTTGCTTGTAGAAATCCCTAATCTTGTTTTCTAGATGTTTCGATTCATGTCGGTTTTCTTGCAATATTGGACGTAGCGCAGAAGACCTTACCGGTCGTCCACTGTTATCACCACTGCCTTTGTGTCCGGCTTTATAGAATAGACAATAACACCTTTAATTTTGGTCGAGTGCCATTTTGTATCCGTGTACGCATGCGTGTTTGTGCTGGCATGGCTCCAGCTGGACTGTATTCTGGTCTTCCGTATGACAGTTAAATAATGTGTATACGGAACAGTGTCCAGCAAAATCACCCTTATGATACTTTATCAAATTTTCCAGGACAAACAAAAGAAAAGTAATAATGAAGCTTTGGTGAGGCGTCCAAAAGGCATGACGAAAAACTAATGCATGGCCTAAGGGGCTAGGCCGGCTGGACCCAGTGCGCCGTCCATGAAGCAAATGAGAACAAATGCGTACAGAGGCGGATACAGTATGTAGCAAGGAGAAATTAATATACAGTACATGGAGTGCTCGCTGTAAAATTGTTTCAATGTGCTGTAACACAAAGAGCGCTTCGATGAGCATGGCGATACCCAATATTATAACGCTTTATAGACGGTGGCTATTAGATTAGTATGTATATTTGTGCAGGTGGGGGAATTCCGAGGGTGTGGTTACATGTGTACACGTACAGTACAGCTCAGGAGAGAAAAATACAGTTTGGCCGCCAACTAGTTAACCCCATTACGTCTGATCAGACAGGACAGTATTTGAAATGCTCATTGAACTAAAACTTTCGTTTTCCCATATTATTAGACCCTTGTTCCTTTCCTTTTTACACCACTATTGCCTTCTAATCCTATATACCAAATTTCTCACAGAGAATGTTTTTTATTACTTGTTTCATCATGCAGTTTTTTTCTTCGTGAAATAGAACATAACTAATTTAGAGTATTTTGAAACAGGACCATAGTCGTGTTACACAGTTTAGGAGGGGTATACTGTGTGGAGGAGGCCCACGTGGAAGAGGTGTCTACCAGTGGAGATGGAAGCCCTGATGTGGAGGAGCAAGTAGCATGCATCCATTGGTGGCCTTGTAGTGGCGTGGGTGTCCCAACATGAAGGGGACGTGATGGAGTTAGCAAGGTGTCCACTGGTGGAGGTTCGGACACAGCTTGCTAAGCTTTTTCAAGACCATGTGTGTGTGTTTGTGTGTGTGTGTGTGTGTGTGTGTGTGTGTGTGTGCATGTGCATGTGTGCGTGTGTGTGTGTGTGTGTGTGTGTGTGTTTGTTTGCATGTGTAATTTATTTGTAAGCAAGCTACTTACCTTGCATATAGTGGCAGTGGATATTATTGCTACTCTATCTCAAATGGGCCACTGTAGAGTTTATACAGAGAGCATTCACAGACATGGCTTCTATTTACCCATGGAAATGGCATACGTGCACTACATGCACTAAGTTGAAGTGTCCTGATATTTACTTACACAACAGTGATGAAGCATCAGGACTAGTATGTACAGTTAGCTATATATACAAGGGCACCACCAGCACGTAATAATTATATGCACACTGTAGTATAACTTAGTAAGCACTGCCAATAAGAAAGAGTACCATTGACGGGGACATGAGATTTGACCATCTCCCCCTCCCCCCATCATTCCAACCCTTTCATGACCACTATCAGCTGAAATAGAGTAGTCATAAAATAATCTAAAACCCTCCCAATGATGCACAATTTGAGTATAGTGAATGATATATGGGACATGTATAGTGGAGCCTCACGGGAGCCCTCTGATAAAGTTGCCCCCATGGCCCCCGTGCTTCCTACCTCACTGACACCGGTCCAATAATATTACATGCAACACACAGTCCAGTTACATGCATGCGTGAAAAACACATCAGTGACATGGGGAGGCCTTTGGACATGACCATGTAGGGGAGACCATGGGGTATGAGCATACAGTGGAGGGCATAAGTCTGAAAGGACATACTACCATTTTTGTGCTGATACAATGATGACCACTAAAGTAATGAAATCCCTCTACGTATAACCAAAATCAAAGTGAATTGAATTTTCCTGTAGAAAGATATGGCGGGTTTGAACCCCAAGGGGTATCGGGCGTATAAACGCTGCAACGAAGCTAATGTAGGACTCCAAAATGTTTCTTACCATAGAGACATGATGCAGTATGAAGTGTTGTAAATAGGAAGTAAAGAGCGCTTACCGTTCGGATGTTATAACAATTCAAACTTGAATCATTTTATATATATAATTATAACTATATAGCGATGTATCATTTTCGCGTGAACTGTCCCAGATATTTACTTTTAGTTATTATTATCACTAAAAGTGAGTAAATAAATGAACCCACACAAAATACACAACTATCACTGGACAGCTGAATGTCAACCTAAAGCTAAGCTGGGATGTCAGCGCTCATGCGATATGCTCGGGATAGGCAGTGCCTTTGCATTTGGTGTGACCATACATTTGGAGCAATTAACCTAGCAGCCGGATGAGAGGCAAAGCGCAAAAGATGAAGGCGAGCTTCAGCTCCCCTGTAGCCGTAAGTCTCAACGGCCAAGGGTACGCATGACCAACCTAGCTCTGAGCATTTAACATCATTGAAGGCGTGTTTCCTTTGTTCGGAAACCCGGGCCGGGCAAATGATCCCGCTCTAGTGATATATATAATTTTCACTTTATTAACTTTCATAGCCCAAAATATTATGTGCATATAGTGTCATCTAGAATCTATGCTTCAAACATCCAGTCGAGCGCACGACTTCATAACAAAAAGATCATCCCTTCTAGCTGTTGTGGTTGTACGATGTATCTTCACTCCTGCAAAGAATTTGTGCCGTGCAACCACATTCTCACAATGACACTCACAATCAGAGGTTCTATATACGAGCTAATGTACCCATGCCCTGTTCATTGTACTGCATGCTCACGATGTACAAAAATATTCTTGTAGTTTACATGTTTAGGTTTATTTGGTACCCAATTGCAATTGGTTATGGGTTTTTTGTTTGTATTGCACTTCAGAGTGATATGAGCAATCACCATTATGCCAGTTCGATCATACTCTACCCCTCTAATTCATGGCAAGAGGTATGGTTCAAGTGCATAATGCACGGAGTGTTTATGTTAGGTTTTAGTTAGGGTGGGGGTATTACCTCGGTGTGATTTGAACCACTGACCTTGCACTGTGATTACACCAGTGTAACCACTATGCCAATCTGACCACCCCCTACCCCCTCCCATTTAGGGAAAGAGTCATGCTTTATGGGACATCATGTTGCTGGCGATGTGCAAGTTTAGGGGTATTACCTCGGTGTGATTTGAACCACTGACCTTGCACTGTGATTACACCAGTGTAACCACTATGCCAATCTGACCACCCCCTACCCCCTACCCCCTCCCATTTAGGGAAAGAGTCATGCTTTATGGGACATCATGTTGCTGGCGATGTGCAAGTTTAGGGCACAAATGATTTGTGATGAGGTACTTACCAGGCAGTGACTTCACAGGGCCATATTAGTGATCCATAGAAGGGCATATGGCCTTGTTCTGGACCCTAGTGAGGTGGGTGTGGTTAACTCTAGTGAGATGGGTATGGTTAACTCTAATGAGGTGGGTGTGGTTATATTTAGCTCATATGCATGAATGCATATCGTGATGGTGCATGATCATGGCTTCACAGGGATAGTGACAACATTCTTTACTTGCAGTACTTCCTTCTGATTAGAAGAGAAGAAGTTATTACTATTCACACATGGTCCGATGTGTGCATGCACATATATTGTGATGTGAAGTGTGTGATGCAATGATTACATCACACCCCTCTCCTTCACATATACCCCTCCACACCCACCGGGTTGAAAATTCCCCCAAAAGCCATCAACTGCGATGTCTAACCAAGCACCGTGCACCTTCCGTGTTTGCTGACATAGTAGAGAATGTTTCAATGTAGTGTGGATTTATGGCTTCCGTTTTCTAGTGTAGGAAATATTTAGTAGTAACCTACACGTGTTCGTAATGACAGCCAACGGTTCTAGTACTCCTTGGAACTTGAAACTAGTACGATGTGGTTTACTATTTTTACATTCAGTTGATCGACTGACAAAATCCAAACCTATATAGTATACTAAAGGTGACACAGGTGCATGATGATAATAACTGTGAGGGCGTCAACAGACTGAGAAGACAATTGAATTTTGGGACAGTGTCCAGCAAACTTTTGATTCAAATTTCGTAAAAGTTGTACCGTACATTACACTAAAACCACATAACAATTATCTTTTCCTGTCAAATTTCATACACTAGCTTGTTTCTACATCATTTCTCTCTGTGTAAATTTCTCACGAACTCAGGCAGGTGAATAGCACGGCCCACAATCCTTTCCCTTGAATTATCGGTCCGAACACGGCCGCGGGTACATGAGCCAGATGTCAAGGTAACCCGTCACGTCAGGGTTACAACTAGGCTCCCCCGCTGTCGCTGACTGAATCACCCACATGCTTTCCTTTAATAACTCGAGTATATGCAAATAGCGCATACCTCAAGTCGGATTGGTTAGCTGGACAGGACTAGTCGTGTAGCGGTGATGTAATCCACCCACAGCTGAGTCTGGGGACGAAACCAGCTAGTAGTTTTCCACTGTTCCGAGGCGGAGCTGTTACTTTCCACTGTTCCGAACCGGGAGTGTATACACAAACAGTTTTGGGTTTCATATCGTAATGACCCACGACCACGACCCCCCCCCCCCCCCCCCCCCCCCTCGATCCGAACACTCCCATGGTGTGTTCGACAGCCTACGAATTTCATTAAAACATCACTAATCCTCTATTCATTCTATTGCATGCTAACTGTTCTATTCTATAAAGCAGCATAGAAATATGATTTCAGACAGCGTGTCTCCTTCATGATCGGGTTGCCCCTTTTGTGCCTCATTGAGTCAAAACACTTGTGCACCTGTTTGACCCGCCATTTTGACAGAAAATTGGTAACTGAACAAAAAAAAAAATTATAATCACGAATAAGACCTCTTCATAGAACATACATTAGCTCATTGCGAACACATCACACTCATTGAAGAATATTTTGCAGCTTGTGTTGGAATTGTTACACTTCAGTTAAGCCTTTGCAGCTGCCGAACACTCCCCCCTGCCGAACTTATATATCTGAGACTACCATATATAGATGCACTGAATTATAGTTATTCTGCTGCTGATGTTCCCCACCGTGCTTTTTGGCTGCTCTATAGAATTGGCTATAGCCAAATGAGCACTACTGATTTACGTTAAAAGGTAAGAGGAATTGTACTGCGCATGTATGGTCTATAGTGTCGTGTGGCGCAGTTGTCCACATGTATGTGTGAATATATGTTTTGTCTGGATAGGTAACATGGTTGTGGTAGTAAATCCCATAGTATGTTCGGTTGCAAATATCTGGACTGTGCATGACTTCAAAACTATTAGGCCATGACTATAGTTTCCCGTCCTCCCCCCGCACCCCCGCGTATAATGTGTCACCATTGTGTCCATTATTATCGGAGTAATTTATTTATGGTACATACATTGTCTAGGGGCAAATTATGCCTAATGGTGTAATCTCTTGTACAAATTACATTGGAGACATAAAGCTCTACATGTACACTCAAAAGTGGTGTTGGCAGCGGGCTGATGACGTGGCATATGTGATAAAGATAATAGCACCTGCCTGCATGGGGAGTCTAAAAAGGTCCAGACGGGAAACTATTTTCTGATTTGGAAAGGCCTTATGTGCACATCATAATCACATGCAGTAGCGCGATCTCTAGGGCCACTGTACTTTATCCCCCCCCCCCCCCCCCCCCCCCCCCGATGCAATAACAACTATTTCATTAACATACACCTGATCAGTTTTGGCGCAATAAAAAAGGGATCCTTTATATTTCATGCATGCATATATTACCCTGATCAGTTTAGGCTGCATCCAGCAGTGAAAAGTGATCATGCACTAAATGTATATGGATTGAAATGTATATGTTACGGCCCGATTTAAAACTTTTGACCCGTTTTAAAACGGGTCGACCCAATTTAAAGCAGGTTAACCCATTTCCAAGCCGGTCGACCGGCTTTAAAACGGGCTAATTAAATTTAATTTTTATAAGAACACAATTTCTAAGTGTGTTTCTCAGTTCAGTTGCATTTTTTTGGCATTTGGCTATGAAATGGATATGTACGATCGAGAGAAGGAGTTTGGAGCCTTTCTTGCCGAGAAGTTTTCCTCCAATGATAGAGGAACTAGCGGTGTAGTTTACAAAGACTTAGGAGACAAAATTAAAACCGCCATAAAAGACCCATCGTCTGTTGACAAGAACTTGCGCTTCTTTGTTAAGAAGAAGGGATTCCAGATTCTGAACATCCCTATTCTAGGAGGTCGCGATGTTCTTGTTGTTCCAGTAAAAGAGCAGGTAGTTCTCACTAAATTTTTTGTCAGTTGTAGACGACTATTGATGCGTGTTGTTGCCATTCATCGCACAAAATGGAAAGTTGTAGTGTTTTTGCAACTTCTAGCGTAGGAAACTGAGATAAATGTGTCATTTATATAGGGCTTGGTGGAGGACAATACCGCTCTTGATAAGTACAGAAGAGTAGCGCATGTTGAAGAATTCTATGAAATCATTCGTGATGTCCATGAAAAGGATGTGTTACACGGTTGGTACAAGAAGACGTTTGAAAAGGTATGGTGTCATGTCGCCCATGCACTCCAGGGCTGTATAGTAGGTGGAGAAGAGTTTGTGCAGGTGTTGAATTCTGGTGGAAACCATTGGCTTACCATATCTACTATCGGTTGTCCCTACTCTACAGTCAACATATATGACAGCATATGTGTTGCACTCTATACTAGTACCACACAAAAGCAGATATGTGCACTGCTTATGACCCATGAACCAAACGTAACCCTGCTTTTCATCAATGTCGACAAGCAGAATAATGCGAATGACTGTGGTCTTTATGCATTAGCATTTTGTGCAGCTCTCTGTTCCGGAGATAACCCACAACACATCACCTTCTCTAACACTGACATGAGAAAGCATGTGTTGCATTGCTTGATGCAAAATGAAATGAAACCTTTTAATGGTGAGATGTTAAAAAGGAAGAAGATGGTAAAGGAGACACAGCTACTTGAAATCATCTGCACATGTCGGAGCATAGAGGATGGTAACATGGTGGAATGCGACGTTTGCAAGGAATGGTTCCATCAAGGGTGTATAACTGTACCAGAAAATGTTTGGAACACGCCTTCAACACCATGGATGTGTGATTCATGCAAGGATAAATAACGGCCCGCAATTCACCAACCAAACTTAGTTAAATGTACTCAAGGAGCTTGCCTTTTTAGATCTCAAGGAACTTGCCTTTTTAGATCTGTTTTTTGTGTGCGCTCGTCGTTATTTTAATTTGCTGCATGCTATTTATTTCATGAATCTATACACTGTTAACTGATCCACTTACCGCTACCCGGTTTCAAAACCGGTCAACCCGCTTTAAAACGGGTCAGTTTTGCATATTGGTTTTAAAATCGGTCGACCCATTTTAGAACCGGTTGACCGGCTTTAAAACCGGTCGACCGGCTTTAAAACGGGCGACCCGTTTTAAAACGGGTCAGGTTTTTAATTGGGCCGTAACATATATATGTATTGGCAGAAAGGAGGGTTTTGTCATCGTGCATAGGATCCTGGGGACTCGTACGAGACGCAGTTTGTGCAATGTATGCGTATGAATATCTTAATCCCTTAAGTAATTACATCATAACATATGATTGGGGTCGAGGCAGCGAAAAGGGACCTAGTGCATATTATCCAGGAAGGAGATCAAAGTCCACGCGTGTAATAAAAATGTACGCGTAATTAAAATTTCAGGACCCTGTAACTCCATGATGGACAGGCTAATTTCCAGTGCGTAAGAAAGAAGTTGTAGAGGACATAGGGGTCTCTTTGAATATGAAATAATTTGAAAACTTGAAATTTTTTCGCTGCCTCGACCCCACATATCCATCGTTATGTGTTACTAACATTGGGAGTTCTTGACGGGACGATACATCAGATAGATCCGTGTTCACGGACCCCCTCTGAAAACTACCTAGGAAAGCCATTGGTGGATTTTCTATACTATAGGCAGAGTAAATAGTGCATTGGGGAGGGCCCCAGAGTCCTTAAATCCTCCACCCTTCCTCTGGCAACAAGCTGTCTTGTCTCAGCAAGGTGTCTGCATTACCATTGAGTCCTCCTAAGGACAAGGACGGTACTTGTTCTTAGATTGATAAAGTTGCAAAGCCAAACTTCATCTCGTTAGCCTTGCATTACCCTTCTTGAGACGATCGAGCGTCCCCACCAGGCATGGTGCACAGTGAAGGGCTTTGAGTTATTAGGGCATCTGTGAGGGGTGACAGGTCCCTTGTTGCTAGGGATAACAGGTCCCTTGTCACAACATGTAGCGTGTTCCTTGTCACATGTAGCGTGTTCCTTGTCTATGTGGATAACAGTTGCACCTTCAGCCATGTAAGATGCCACACTCCCTAGCAATAGAGCTCCGTCTCCATGCTCACAGTGTTGCTATCTACACCTCCTTCTCCCACACTTCCTACACAAGTCTCTTGGCCATTTCCTGAAGGTCCTCTGCTTCCTGTTGCAGACAGCAGTGGTCTGTTTAGAGGTGGGTGGTGCTGGCTTGCAATCTGTCGGCCAGTAGCTGCCCTTCCTCCAACACTACAAGGGAACTCTGCTGGCGCTCTAAGGTCCTCACTTCAGCCTGAAATTGTGTGTTATAGTATTTCTACACCAAGACAGAGGAACAGATTTGTGGCTCTCTTATTATTTTACATCAAAATACACAAAAGGGAAATGTGCAATTTTAATGTGCACAGACATTTATACAATAACTGTTCTCATTACTCAAAATAGCTCCTTGGTATATCTCCCTCCTTAGCTTGGAACATTAAATCCATATCTAGTCGTATGCCACAAATGATGTTGCTGCTGTTCTTCTTGGTTCCCAATTTCCGGCTAGGGTTGTTGATGTCCATTTTTGGCAGGTGCCTGTTTCTTCAGGTTGTTGTTCTTCATCTCTGTCAGGTGCCTGTTGTGGGACATTTTCACCAGGACTCAATTCAGTAGGGCCATCTTACTCCCTCCCCGATTGGTTTCTATCCTGGTAACAGCCACATAACTGATCCACATGTCTACGGGTCACTCTGCCATCTTTAAGTTTGACCCTACAAGATATACTGGTGCAGTGACTGCGCTAATACTTCCTTCTATCCAACTAGGGCCTGCTGTTCCATAATTTTTTACCTACACAGGATCTCCAATGCTAAATGTTCTTTGCTCACTACGTCCGTCATGGTTTAAGACACTCCTAAACTGAGTGCTCTTCTCTACTTTCTTTTGCAGATCTGTATGTAACAAGTCAAGTAATGACTTTGACCTGGACTTTTTAACGACTTTAGCCTGGACTCTTTCCTGTTGTGGACTGAGGTGTCAGGATACTGAAGCAAAAATCTAGACAATCGTTCTTCTAAGGTTCCCTGAGACAAGCGCTTCAACCTCTGTTTTAGAGTTCACACTGCTCTTTCAGCCATTCTTTTTGATAAGGGTTTAAAAGGGACAGTCCAGATATGTCTTATTCCATTTATCTTCATGAATTTAACAAATTCCACACTGGCAAATACTGATCCATTGTGTCTGATACTAAGGTGTCTGGAAAAGCATGGTGCCTTAGTAGTAATACCCATTGTATCAGAATTTACCATGCTTAATGCCATCCACTTAGTACATGCATCAATAACCACCAGAAATATTCTGTCCATGAAAAGACCTGCATAGTCTTCATGCATCCTAGACCATGGGTGCTCTAGTCACTCCCTTGAAACTATGTTAGTCATTTCATCCCACATGCCCCTCTATCTCACAGGTCCAGTCCCATGTACAGGACATTTTACATCCCATGGCTTTCATACACGAGGCTTGCCTTTGCGGATTATGTCCTCCTGAAGAACAGTGCGCTGGTACCTTCATCGCTGCCAACCCTGAAAACATAAGTGCATGTATACACAGGCCCCAGACCCAACATATATTCTCTTCTCTGTATGTACAACAAGCCTGTGATCAATGACATCTTTACAGAATTAGTGGTCATCATCTATGAACGCTAAAATCTGGCGGATTTCAGCAAAGTAATATTAATACTAAGAGTATTAATAACACTCAGACCGAATCTGTGCATATCTGGATTAACATGTACCAACATGCACGATAAAGTGATGCATTAAGTGCACATAACATACACACATGCTGTACACAACATACCACTGCTAGCTGCTTTGCTTTGGTAATACCTACTATTGCGAGACAGTGAGCATGTTCCCTATTTAACTAACTCCATAGCATAGTGTACTTTAACTCTTCACATCCAGTTACGAAACTATTTAGCCATGGCCTGTTAGTGCCTAATATGTATAAAAGCTGAGTTTTGTATCCAGCATGGGGGGATTAGGAATTTGATACCACATCTGGAAGCAACCAAGACAAAATTAGTTGTTCCCAATTCGAAGTGAAAACTTTTATGTAGTGCTACGCTTTAATTTTGAATTTGTCTCCAAAACATACAGATGAACATAATGATCATTTAACCTTTGATACCTTGCTGAGCAAGCTACTGCCAGTCTGTTCTATTATCCCATCACCTCACGAGGGATAGGTACTGCTGCTCAATTTCAAAAATCCTAAAGTGACTTTTGCAGTAGAAATGCACAATGCATGAAAAAAAAACATAACTGTGCAAATAGATGTACACAAATGAACAGAAAAGAGTTGAAATCGGCACTCATAATGGCATTTTCCTTCCCTCCACACTGATTGGTATGGCATGCGTCGTCTTCGCACCTGTCTTTTTTTGTTTCAATTTCTGGACATGCTGCTCGTAACGGTTCTTCACTTTTGAAGATGCAGAAGACTGAAGGGAAATAACCATTTATAGGACAAAAGTCACTACAATAGCCACGGAGGACACTAGTCATCAACTGACCTTCTTGAATTCCTGCTCAATGTTCCATTGTGGTCTCACCACATAGTCCTTGTTGGAAGGTCTGGGAACACGTGCTCTGCCAATCCATCCCTTATCACCTGGCTTTTGAGGCCTTCCCGTGTGCAAAGACAGTGTGAGTGAACCCAGTAGCACTGATTAGTATACTTCCAAACTTACTCTTCCATGACCTCATCATCTTGCTGCTTCTGTGAGTCCGAGCTGGAGGAATGATTGCATGTACACATCATGGATGCCACTGAATTACACCATAGTGGGGACACATGCACTACCAAAGGACAAGTCATGCACACCTTCACCCATACCTCTTCCTCTTCATGCACACCTTCACCCATACCTCTTCCTCCTCATGCACACCTTCACCCATACCTCTTCCTCCTCATGCACACCTTCACCCATACCTCTTCCTCCTCATGCACACCTTCATCCATACCTCTTCCTCCTCTTGGCTGCCTGTAAGTGGGCGTAGTCTCTTTCCTCACGCTCGTTTCTGCTAAGTATCTTGAAGTCAGAAGCCAACCCGAAGATAGGTCTTGCCCAGTCACCTATAAATATATCATAGTATACATGTATGCATGGTTAGCTCGAATGAGAACACCCAAAAAGCAACAACAAATCCCCTCTCCTAAAATAAAACTATCCATCCATCAAGGTATAGAAATTTAGTACCGGGTCAATGGTACCCCCCCCCCCCCCCCCCCCCCCCAAAAAAAAAAAAAAAAAAAACGTACTGATTAGCTTTCCAGCTTTCTCTCTGTTCTTCCTTGTCTCCTTGGGGTGCCTGTATATTAGCATCACTGCCTTACCAAGTCTGCTTGACTTGAGGAGACTACTATCCAAGGGTGGAAGCTGTGCGCATGTGTGTGAGCGTGTGTGTGTGTGTGTGTGTGTGTTGTGTGTGTGTTGTGTGTGAGCGGTGAATGAGGACGGTGCCATTCGCCTTACTTACGGTTGCAAGTATACTGAGTATGCTCTCCCTGATCTTGAGGTTGGGAAGGGAGTGGTCAGGTAGAGGAGTAAGCCAGTCCTAACAGACGACCATTACGTGTGTGTGTGTGTGTGTGTGTGTGTGTGTGTGTGTGTGTGTGTGTGTTAGATGGTGCAGAGATGAAGACAGACAAGAAAAAGTGGAGGCAAGGGGGGGGGGGGGGGGGGGGGGGAGGGGGGTGGGGGGGGGTGGATAAGCATGAAGAGGTGGATATACAAAGAGTGAACTGCAATACAATGAAGCGTGTGGTCTACTCACCGCAAGGGCTGACAGAACGCCACATTCAATAAAAGATGACAAGAGTTCAGCCCTTTAATATGAAACCAACTGCCTCATTAATTAATCACAGTGTGTTCCAGTTAACCATTACACCCCTGTTCCCCCATATTTACCATTGTACCCTCTTCTGTTCTCCATATTTATCAATGTACCCTGGCCCCGCCCCCATATATATATCAATGTACATGTACCACGCCCCGCCCCCATATCTGCCAATGTGCCCTCCACCCCGCCCTGATATACCACTTACTTCTTAAGATGTGATGTCACAACAGGCAACAGCTGAAGTTTCTTTGTGGCTGCCTTTCTTTCTAGATTCAGCTTACGATCTTCCTGCAGTTTATAACATATTGGTACAGCTAACTTTATAGACCACTTTATTCTATTCCTTAACAGATATTACATCCTCATGATTTGATAAAATGTAGGCACCACACGACTCATCATACACCCAGTGTCACCCATAAGCATTTCAGCTGCAACTACAGCCCAGCTCCTCCCCCTCACCACCATCACAGCTCCTCCCCTGCCACACCATCACAGCTCCTCCTCTACCACCATCACAGCTCCTCCCCTGCCACACCACCATCACAACTCCTCCCCTGCCACACCATCACAACTCCTCCCCTGCCACACCACCATCACAACTCGTCCCCGTCCCTCACCACCATCACAACTCCTCCTCCTGCCACACACTCCCATCGCAGCTCCTTCCCTCATAGCTCCTCCCCTTGTCCCGTCCACTTCCTACAACGCCAAAAGAGGTGACAGTACACCTGCACCTGGTACTGATAAAAATCAGCCCCCCCCCCCCCCTTACCCCCACACCCTCCCCCTCAGTACAGATTTTTTCTCATTCTATCCCTCTCTCTCCCCCCCCCCCCCCCCTTCTCCAACTCCCCCGGTGTGTAGGTGGGCACATGTTTTATGTTATATATCTACAATATGTGGGCCATGGGGGGAGGAGGTAATGGGCCAAAGGGAAGGTGGGGGGAGGAGGTAATGTACCTCTGCAGCTTGCTTCATCTGCCTCAGCATGGCTGCGATGTGGTCATCATTGGCTGTGATGTCCACATCTTTCCTCCGCCTCCTCCGTGCCTTTGCCATGGCTTCCTTTCTCCTCTGTATCATCATGTCAAAGTCTGATACTGCACTATTGCTGGAAAGGACAGTGCACATTGTCATGACTACAGAATTCTACTAAACAACTATTTCTCTGCCATGTTAGCAATGGCAACACAACTGGACAGGTAGTTCAATTGTAAAATACTACAACTTCCAGTTAACTACTTACAGATATTAAACTTAATCTAGGCCTAGATCTGTCCCCTACAAATGCACACACACACACACACACACACACACACACACACACACACACACAGTGGCCTTCTCTATGTATTGATGCATAGGAACCACCCCTCGGATGACACACCTGGTCCCTGGTTCATCAGCCAGCTCATCGACACCCTCATCTTCTCCAGGTTGTACACTGCCCGCTACCTCATCCCCAGCCCCTTCCTCCTCCTCCTCCTCTTCCAGTACGTTCTCATTGCGTGGCTCAGGAGGTTCATGATCAAGTTCAATGGCTGCCCCCTCCTCCTCACTACCCATGTCTACCACTACAGAAGGAAAGCACCATCCACAATCACCTTTGTTAGAAGATTCAATCACTTACCCCGTTTTGTTTTCTTCTTGGGTGAAGGTTCTTCCCTCTCTTCAGACAATTGCCTCCTCTTGCGACCCGAGGAACCCTGCGTAATGTGAATATGTGCATCGGTTTCCATGTCATTTGGTTGCCATGGTTGCCATGTTACCTCTCCGCTTCCCGCATCGTTGTTGCCTTCTTCGTCGCTCTCCCCGAACACGTCAGCCATGGAGGTACTAAAGTACGACAAGTGTTTATTGTTCTACGGTAGGTGGTAAGAGAACTGTGCCTACTCTGCCTTGTCATGGGGTGGTTCAAGGGCCCCGTCGTCTGGCTCCGTACTGCCTTTCCGTATTCTTGGACTACCATGCTCTGAATCTGAACTGAGGTAGGAAGCGGTTGCTTTGTTGGCGGCTGCCGTCACCGCCTTGATTGTTTCTCCGTCAGAATCATCATCGGAGTCCTTCTTAGCGACAGCTTGTGGTGTAGTGTCGCCAACAAAGTCGCCCTCCTGGTGTTCCAACTTATCATCATGGTTTTCTGGTTCATCCTCTTCGCCCTCGTGCCTCACATCTTCATCATCGGAATTATTCTCTACAGCGCTCCGCGCTGCTTCGTTACGATCAGTTTCGACGTTGTCTTCCGCGGACAACGGTGAGCTATCGAACTCCGGCTCCGACATTTCTATTCAAGCACACCAACAATTTGCGCATGCGTGGTTCCATGCGTATACACGTACGTCGATCAATCAGCACCGACCGAGATGGAACAAGTGTGCCCACGGTGCAAGACAAGTTCCTACCAGAATCCAAGCATGAAGCTAATGGTCAATATCTGTGGACATAGGTTGTGCGACGCTTGTGTCGATTCGGTATTCTCCAAGCCTTCTGCTCCATGCCCAGACTGTGGCATCACGTTGCGAAGAAACCAGTTCAGGCAGCAACAGTTTGAGAATTCCTTAGTAGAGAAAGAGGTAGACATCAGGAAAAAAATTCTCAAGGACTATAACAAGACCGAGAGTGATTTTCCAACTCTGCGTAGCTACAACGATTACTTGGAAGAAATTGAGACCATCGTCTATAATTTGACCAATGGCATTGATGTGGAGGAAACGAAAGAAAAAATTGAAGCTTACAGAAAGGAGAATCAGGCATTGATTCTCAAGAATCGTGTAAGGCAGCAAAGAGAAGAGCAAGCGATAAAGGACGAACTCGAACGAGAAAAAATGGAGCTAGAACTCCGCAGCAAGAGAGCTTTTGCTGAGGTGGAGGAAGCAGACAGGGAGCGCAAGAGGCAGAAGCAGAGCATCATTAGCGAGCTAATGACGTCCGACTCGCCCGCCAGTGAAGTGCTTGCCAAATGCGCGGCTGCCATCAAGGTACCCTCTGCTCCCGAACCCGCCAAAGTGACGGGACCTACCTACCATGCTCAGAGGGGTCAGGCTGTGTTTAACCCTCTACCTCAACAAAGGGAAGAAGTGCTGTACGTGTACCAGCCGTTGTACTTTGAGTCGTATGGACCTCTTGTTCCCGACCTCGATGAATTACAAAACTATGGCTACCTAGTGCACACAAGACAACTAGACTCAAGTCAGCTTGGTGGAGGATTTTCCCCTGCGCATGCTTGTCAACGGCAGCTGATAGAAGCATTCTCCTGTCTACTTTATTTTCCCAACGAGCACTGAGGGAATTGAGAGGAGTGGAGAGATGAACAAAAGGTTTGTGTTAACCCGACAGCCATGCTATCAACAAGAAAGGGTACTCTCAGATGTGTGAAGCCAATAATTGGGAAGCGGGTTTATGGCCACAGTCAGACTTGTTAGATCACTGAAAATTCTATTTCCAGAACTCATACATGCATACATACATACATACATACATGTGTGTATAGAATCAAATATGACTTGTGAAAGGTTGTATTGGTAAATTAAAGAGCCGTCAACAGTCAGGACCTAACTTTTCTTCTTCTGGGAATGCAACTGTCAGGGCAAACGGTTCAAGGGAATTTGGTAGCCAGACAACCTTTGGTGTTGTCTTGGTGATTTTGAGAGAAAGTGATTTGCTTCCGTAGCCTAAGAATGTAGTACACACGTAAATGACCTTATAGACTTATTGTGCATGTACATACCACTTCTACTTTTGTCCTCAGCTGTGCTCCTCCTTGTGCCCACCCAAGGCCCCCTCCAGCCTGTACAGCTGTCTCTGTGGTCAGTCTTCCAGCTGTTTTCCTTGCATGAGAGGCTGCAGTAGCAGACAGACTTACACATGGGACACTTGCTCAGGTGCACACCGCTCGACCGCCCGCACTCGTAACAGAACGAGAAAAAATCCCACGTGCCGCTACAGGGTGTCCCGGAGGCTTGTGTGGGGGCGACTGTGGCGATGGGTGGGTACGTGAAGGCAGTGATGGGCCTCCGCTCGAGAAGGGGAGGTCCTCGCCTCCTGTGAGCTCCAGACAGCTGCCTTGCCACGCCTCGCCGCGTGCCACTTGGCTCGCTTGCAGCCTTCAAGGGGAGCAGCGGTGTGGTGGCAGTGGGTAGTGGAGAAGCTCTACACGCAGGAAGGGCACTGCTGGTAGCCTTCCTCCTAAGGGCCTGGTTGTAGGAAACATGCAGGTTTGGGGGCTCGGCCGAAGTGGATCGCTTGCGGCCTGCATTTCGGCTGACAACAGGCAGTGAGTGCTGCAAGTCCTCTGCTGAGGAGTAAGATGACATAATCCATTTAATTGGAGGAAAGAGGACGCAAGGACTAACCTGAGGTGTGTGTATTGTCCATAGCGCGAGCCCTGAGCAGCTGTACCATGTTTTGGGTAAGTTTTTTTGCTGCCTTGTAGCGTAATCGCTCAGACTTGTTGAGCGAATCATATTTAATGTTAGCAAGCCGCTTATCCTTGGGGGGGGGGGGGGGGGGGGAGGTGAGGAGAGAAAAGGGTTGGGAAATGGAGACGAGTCACTTAGTTGAGGTGGGGAGGAAAGTTCAGTACCTGCTTAAATGCCTCATGGGCAAAGTCCACTGCTGTTCCAGGTGGCCAGTTGTCCCAGACCCTTACACGGAGCAGAATATCTGCCTTGTGTGCAATGAGCTTGCCAAGCTGTGCAGGAATGTGGCAGAGAGATAGAGGTATTGGGGGGGTTCAGGGTGCATCACAGTGGTGGAGGAAGAGGTGCCTACCAGTGCCAGGGAGGACTGGAGGTCCCTCTTCTTGAGCGCGCTGTGCAAGGTGAGAGAGCACAGGGCACTGCACACGCCTCTGCCCAGAGGCAAGTTGGGGTCAGCCCCACCCTTCAGGAGGACATCAACTACCTGCATCGTGCAGATTGCAAGATGTATCAATATGAGCTGTCACACACAACACACACACACACACACACACATACACACACACACACACACACACACACACGCAGTGGGGTACCTGGTCGTATCCTCGTACAATGGCTAGGGACAGTGGCGAGTGGCCATTTGCCACTCTGTTCACATCGGCACCATGATCCAGGAGCATCTTAACCTTCTCCACAATCACATCCTGTGCATGCAGCATCACCAAAAGTGACAGTCAACATATTGAATTTTTGTTAACAATGACAGTTTCATTAACATATTGACAGTTTACATGTATTGACAGTTAAACTTTGTGTGTGATAATTAACATGCACTGGCAATGACCTGTTTGGAGTCCTCCGTTGAGCATAGAAGATGTAACGGGAAGAGGGTGGAGGCACCTTGGTTCTCCCCGGCCACCACCTCCACGTCCATACAGCACGGCAGGTTCCCCTCATCGCTGGCCTTGCCCTGCCCTCCAGAGATGTTTGGATTGGCCCCATACTTAAGGAGGGCTTCAGCAATGCTGGAGCTGCTGGAGTCGTATGACATGAGGGCCAGTTCGAGCAATGAGCTGCCTCCAAGCTGTGGGGATGCATAAGATGGTGGCATGCCCTCCTCTTCCCATCCATCCTAACCTCCCTCCCATCCCCCTTCTCCCACCCCCCTCCTCCCTTCCTTCCTCCCTCCCCCCTCCTTCCTCCCTCCCTCCTGTCCTCACCCTAGTCCAGCTGGTAAACTTACCTCTGGCGGCAGGGTGCTGTGGACTCTTGCTCCCTTGGTCAGTAATCTAATGACACCCTTCAGATCCCCCGCACATATTGCATACACAATGGGTGGAAGCGGGCAGTCAGAGATGTTGGGGTCTGCACCACGACTCAGTAGCACGTCAATCGAACCTTCCACATTCTGGGGCTGGGGACTGGACAGGGACATCACGCTGACACGGTATAATGGCAGGCAGGGTATACAATGGAGGATGTTGGTGGGTAGGATAAGATTATGTGTTGTAGGGAGTCAACTGATCACACAGTTAATGCACTTCACATTAAGATGCATTCAATGATTGGTCTCTCCCACACCACAGCAGATTGACAATGGCCTGGATTTTACAGATTTCAAACTTTACTGTTCTGTTACCAGGTGTATAATAAACAAGCCCTAGGGGTGTACAATCCCGATTATTGAACCAGTTTACAGAGGGCTATCTGTATTGTAGCCATCTCCATAATATGACCAAACAATTCTAGCCCTTGGTGGGGTATGGAGTACCACTTCAGACCAGTTGGACTGATCATTACAGATCAATTATTACTCACACCACAAATATAGCCCCGTGCTACCAAAGACGCAAGCTATGGTGCGCACAGTGGTGACCTCATATTTAATTTGTAGACCATTTCTGTACTTCCTTATTTCACATACATGTAATTATCATTTGCTGGTTATCCTCCCTCCACCTCCCAATGATGAGGACAAAAATGATGCCGAGGGGGCAATAGAAAACATGTGTGTGATTGGGTGATGATGGAAGCAAATGTTTTCCAGGTTTAATTAAGAACACAATGCCCCCCCCCTCCCTCTTACCAGCGCTTATCAGCCAGGTCCTCCTCTTGAGAAGGGGTTACGTTGTTGAGCTTGGCGAGGCTGACAGCACTGGTGGACAGCAGGGAGGTGCTCTGGGCAGCGCTCACTATGGGGCCGTATGCTGTGGAAGAGAACACACTGGAGGAGTGGAGGTGGTCTGCCTTCTTCAGCGTCTGGACACTCCTGTCTTGGAGCACAGGGGAGTGACGCGAAGAGGTGAGGTGGTAGGATGGGGACCTGACACTTGGCACCTTCATCAGGGTCTGCGCCACCGGTCCCTGTTTTGCAAAGACAGGAACCTCCACATCAGAGGGGAAGCCCCGTGGGGGAGGTGGTTCAGGGGAGCCATGCATTAGGACGCTGCTCCCAGCTTCGGCGTTTGCTGCCCCTCTCACAGGTCTTGTGAGGGAGACTGGTGGGCTCCCCTCATTGCCTTTGTCAACACCCACCTTACCAGCAGGTGGATACGAGGACTTGTTAGCAAGGTCAAGAAGGCTGGCCTTTGGGCTCACAGCTGGAGTGTCCCTGTGGAGACTGCTGCTCATCCCCATACTATCATCTTCCTCTTCCTCTTCCTCCACCTCCTCCATCTCCTCCTCCTCCTCCTTCTCTTCCTCCTCCTCTTCCTCCTCATGCATGAAGTGGACCTTCTTCTCTTGCCGGCCTTCCAGTAATGGGTAGGAGCTCGTCTTAGTCACGCCCCCCGGGGATAGGACCCTGCTGTCGCCCCTGCAAGGTTTGAAGGCAGGAGGACAAGACGGGCAGGAGGCGGGGCCATCCGTACGTGAAACCTCGCACTCCTCGTGCATCAAGACTCCTCCTTCATCACAGTCCTCCTCACATACCAAACCTACGCCCTCTCCATCCAACTCTCCCTCCTCCTCCTCCTCCTCCAATATTGTAGGCGATTCGTCAGGTATGGTGGATAGGAGGGAGGAGCTGTGCAAGGAGTGGTCGGATCCTGTTGGCGAGTCCTCGGTGGGCGTGCCCCCCTGTCTTCCTCGAGTAAAGAGGGATGGTGGGAGGAGCTTCAGGAGGGCCTGGACGCGAGGGTGGTGAGAGTAGAGGAGGTGGTGGCAAGCTGTTAAGATGGACACGCCCATAACGTTCACGGCGTTGACATCAGCGCCATTGTGCAGGAGGAGGTGTGCTATATCTGAGTGACAGTGTATCTGGGGAAAAGAGGAAAGATCGGGGGGGGGAAGGGGCAAGTGTGATGCAGCGGTAGCAGGTCTGTGGTATCGGGCTTACGGCAGCTGCAAACAGCGGCGTATGGCCGCCTCTTTCACAGACATCTACGTGCACGGCCCCTGCCTTCAGTATCGACGTGACCCTGTGCGGGTCACCGGTGACTGCAGCCTGCATGAGCTCTTCTGATGCCAACTGAAAAAGAGTCATCAAATGAATTTAAAATGGGGAGGGGAGAGGGTGGGTGGGAAGGAAATAAGTGGGAGGGAAGAAAGGGAGAGGGAGAGAAGGAGAGAGAGGGGAGGAGAGGGATGAAATTATTAAGTACCTCAAGAAAACCTTTAGAATTACTCCTCCGTTTTGTATCTGGAAGGCTAATGCCAGAGATATCATTAAATAAATGTTTCAACCTTGGAATGAAGACAGCATCACTGATGGCACAGGTCAGTCGCACAAGCTTTGTTCCTTTCCATATGCCAACGTCCTGACGTCCTCCATCATAGGTGAGGACACCTTCCCCGTCACGGATGTCACTGCGATAGAGGCCCTTCAACAGTAGTGCATAAGGATAAGTGAATGACTGCCTTGGCTAATGCCGCACGGATTATGCGTTCACATATTTACCTCTACAAACATTGGGTATACAAACACTGCAGTGCAATGTTTTCAAGTTCTACATGCATATAGTCTGGAATGCTACACATACATCCACTTATCTTAATTCTAAAACAAAACAACTCGATCACTTTTAAAGCACGTGATGCTTATCATGCCTTCGAGGTCTTTTTTTAATTAGCCAGCATGTACACTGACTACATTCTGATACGTAACTTACTTCAAACCTGTTTCCCTCAGTATCGATGTACGTCCCTTGTCCTTCTCTCGCATCGTCCTTGAACTCCCCTGTAAAGATAGCTCCGTTGGGCCACCTGTAGGACCCTTTGCCGTGTTTAAGGTCGCTGTAGTACTCTCCTTCGTAGCACTATTAATATATCAACGATCTACCGATTAGCGGGGATAGCGACGCATGCGTTACCTCGCCGTTCTTCCACTCATGCCTTCCATTGCCATGCCTTTGGTCCTTCCTGAATTTCCCCTCGTAGCGGCTTCCGTCTGGCCACACTTGCTGTCCGTAGCCGTGGCGCTGGTTGTTCTTGAACTGTCCGCTGTAGCGAAGTCCCGAGCGCCAGGTGAACGTCCCTTGGCCACTTCTCTTACCGCCAGCGACGACCCCTTGGTATATAGCACCGCTTTTGAACTCAATAGAGCAAACGAGGGGCTCGGAAAGTGACGAGTTTGAATTTGTAGCGGATTCCATGGCAAGATAGGCGGGGCTGACTCCCACGTAAAACATATAAATTTGGTTTAGCTCGAAGTCCAGAGCTGGTACCAGCCTGGTTTGGGTCGGCTTCTCACTTTGTCCAACGCTGTGCCATTAGATATGATGATGGCGACGACCGAGGCGTCTTTTGGACACGCCCCATTGTATATCGTAGTGATGCGCGTTGTTTAGAAGTGATCGTATCAAAGCGGCTATGCGCGCCACTTACTCGCTCGCAATAGTACTTACGGGGTTTGTCCTTAAAAGTTACAGCGTAAATGAAAGTCTCGGCAACAGCACCTTCACCTGTCAAAGCTTGACACTAATGCTACGCAAATCGAGCGGGATACAGTCCACGTTACAAAAACAGTTGGATAGCGGCAGGTCGAAACTGCCTCCGTCCGACGCAGAGGCATTTAAGCTAAAACTGGTGGACCTTTACTTAAGGGAGCTGAAGACTGCCGAGAGAACGCTAATAAACTTCCTACACGACTTCAACGAGTCGCTCTCGAGCGAGTACGGCATTCTTTCGCGGCTGGAAAAGAATTGCCAGGACAGGCTTAACAGCATGCGAAGCGCTGCCGTGTCCCTGGAAGAGGACTACAACTACATCATAGGGCTGGAGAAGGAGATGGTAGCCGTCCTGAAAGTTAATGTCAGTAGTCTCATTGACCGCCCCCGCATCGTCAAGGGCATCTTCAACGAAATTTCCCACGCAGCGAACGACCTGGAAAAGAAGTTTCTGGGCGACGCTTTTCAGCTCTCCAAGAAGCTCGATGGTGCTGCTCTGGAGACGGTGGTCAAGGTAGCCGATAGCGACGACAGTCCAAACAAGGCTAAGGACACAACTGGTGTGCATCACCACTCTGATGAGGACGGAAGGACCATCCTCATCGACTCGCTCAGCAACCAGTACGTTCTGTCCCGTCCGAGGGACATAACTGTCCCCGTGGAAGACGTCCATTTCCTTTACGACCTTACCTACCTCCTCCTCCTCTCCTTCTTGTTGGGGACAGTCTGCTGTACCTTCAAAGTGCCTACCCTGCTCGGATACACCATTGCTGGTATGGTGCTGGGACCTGTGGGGTTCGACCAGATCCGGTCCTTGGTCCAGGTGGAGACGGTCGGAGAGCTTGGAGTGGTGTTCATTGTGTTCATGATAGGACTGGAGTTCTCCCCGGAGAAACTGAAGAGGGTGAGAGGGTTTTCTGGTGTGGTTCTTATGTCTAAAGTCCTGAGCCATGTTTATGGGACAGGGTATGGGGGGGGGGGGGGTGAGGGAAGGAGTGTCTATAGATTGAACATTGTGTTGGTCTCTTTGGCCCTGTTTAAGCATTTGAATGGAGTGTAGTTGTGGCTTATAGGTTGTTGTGCGTGGGGGCTTCTTTGTGAGCTATGTTAAAGGAAAGGTGTGTAGTTTTGGCTTATAGGTTGTTGTGCTTGTGGGTCTCTTTTGTGACCTATGTTAAAGGAAAGGTGTGTAGTTGTGGCTTATAGGTTGTTGTGCTTGTGGGTCTCTTTTGTGACCTATGTTAAAGGAAAGGTGTGTAGTTGTGGCTTATAGGTTGTTGTGCTTGTGGGTCTCTTTTGTGACCTATGTTAAAGGAAAGGTGTGTAGTTTTTGCTTATAGGTTGTTGTGCTTGTGGGTCTCCTTTGTGCCTATAGTGAGCGAACATTGGTAACTCTCCACACGCAACACAGGTGTGGGAGATCTCTGTGAAGGGAGGGAACCTTCTCTTTGTGCTCACTGTCCTGTCCATAACCATCTTGGGCCTGCTGGTCAGCATACACCCAAAGCACAGCATGTTCTTTGCCGCCTGCATAGCCCACTCCAGCACCACCCTGACCTTCCGATTCTTAGAAGGTAAGGTACTATATTCTTGGTGGTTGTGTATTCTGATTCTTAGATAGTGGGTGGCTAGGATTTGAGGTACATGTACATGTAAAGGTAAGGTACTATATTTTTGGTGGTTGTGTATTCTGATTCTTAGATAGTGGGTGGCTAGGATTTGAGGTACATGTACATGTAAAGGTAAGGTACTATATTCTTGGTGGTTGTGTATTCTGATTCTTAGATAGTGGGTGGCTAGGATTTGAGGTACATGTACATGTAAAGGTAAGGTACTGTGGTTGTGTATTCTGATTCTTAGATAGTGGGTGGCTAGGATTTGAGGTACATGTACATGTAATGAAACCTGATCTTGATAAGGTGTGGACAACATTACATGTATTCAGCAACACAATGAATATATCCTGCAGCATAAAGATGATCTCAACTGCATTGTGTACTGTTGCCCTGGCAATATCAGTCAGCCAGTGGCTGATGATCTTAATAATGGATATGAACTCCCTATAACTTATTCACACGGGGTTGCAATAAAAACAATGTAAAGGAACTACCAGTACAAAAGTTGACATTGTTTAACCTCCAAACGTCCTTTTAAATAAGAATGATTTTGAAATCTAAGAACCATGAGATGAGCATTGATAGGACCTAGACATAGGTGAAGGACTGTAGGTGTCTGTATGTTATAAATCGGCATATCTTCGCAACCATACAACGCTTTCATTTTAAATCTCCTACACTAGTTCCCACACCATTTTTCTCAATGGAAACTGATTTTGGTGCTGCCCAGATGTTTTCGCTGCCATTGAGTACAAAGTTCACCAACCCATTCGGTTAGAATTCCACGTATCTCCAGCTAGATACGAGTATCTTAAGCTCATCAAATTTGGTACGTTTATAGAGAAATCCTGTAGCTTTTTAATTGCTCTGATTGTTGACTTGAATGTTGCAAGGATATAGCTGTGTCAAGTAAGCGAACATTTTCCTACTCGATTCACACCAGTATGCCTCCCATACATTGAATGGGGACGTGGTCTGCTTAAATCATTGGTGCAAATCGAGTGGGAAAGCGTGCACTCAATTTGCACAGCAATATCCACACTAATCTGGGCAATAAACTATCCCTAATTTGACATGCTTAAATGACACTCATACCTGGAGATACATGGGATTCTAACCCGATGGGTTGGCGAACTTTGTACTCCCGGCAAAGAAAATAGCTAGAGCACCAGTATTGGTTTAGAGACAAATAGGTGTATGAGACCTGAAAGGAAAGAGCAATACGGCTGCAACGGTATATTATTTATGCAACAAACTATTTTTATAGTGATAAAGTTATAACCCCAGAAGGTCGATTTTGCTGGACACTGCCCCATATAAACATAACTTGTCTATAAATATGTCTTTGTATTCTAAAGGTGAAACAAGTGAAGTGATCTAGGCACATCACTGTCATTAGTGTCAAGGGCTCAAGATTAAACATCAACTTGTATTTTGTTTTGTAGGTGCCCACCTCATGCCTAAGCAGCTGCTGATCACTGATTCTCAGGATGAACAGCACGCACTGACAAGAGGTTATTTAGTGTGGATTTCTTATGTCTTATTTTTAAATTGTGAACCCCCTTATTTTAGCAACTACTTTACGTTTGCTGTAATTTAGTTACATGTAGTGTATTAAGTGATGGACTAGACTGCTCTGATCTGGTTATCTGATATTGTCTTGATATTTGCAAGTGTAACTAACTGCATATGACCACTGCTTAGCCTTAAAACAATGCTATTTTCGCCTCACACCATAACAATCCATGAGATAAACATACGTTGGAACTGTCTGTGTTGTGTATATTGACACGTAAATGTGGTCACATGTGTTGTAAGCCTCTCCACATGTTGTAAACCTCTCCACATGTTGTAAACCTCTCCACGTGTTGTAAGCCTCTCCACATGTGTTGTAAGCCTCTCCGCTTGCATTGTGAGCCTCTCCACATGCGTTGTAAGCCTCTCCACATGCGTTGTAAGCCTCTCCACATGTGTTGTAAGCCTCTCCACATGTGTTGTAAGCCTCTCCACATGCGTTGTAAGCCTCTCCACATGTGTTGTAAGCCTCTCCACATGTGTTGTAAGCCTCTCCACATGCGTTGTAAGCCTCTCCACATGTGTTGTAAGCCTCTCCACATGTGTTGTAAGCCTCTCCACATGCGTTGTAAGCCTCTCCACATGTGTTGTAAGCCTCTCCACATGTGTTGTAAGCCTCTCCACATGCGTTGTAAGCCTCTCCACATGTGTTGTAAGCCTCTCCACATGTGTTGTAAGCCTCTCCACATGTGTTGTAAGCCTCTCCACATGTGTTGTAAGCCTCTCCACATGTGTTGTAAGCCTCTCCACATGTGTTTTAAGCCCCCCCCCCCCTCCCCCTCTCCACATGCTGTGGTCTCCTTCACTCTAGAGGCAGATCCAGACGTAGCGGGTGCTCTAATAGGAATCATTGTGATGCAGGACCTCCAGCGGGGACTGCTAATGAGCCTCATGCCCTTCTTTGCCGAGAGTCACCCCGAGACCTCCTGGGCATACCCCATCTTCCTCTTTGTCAAGTTGGTGCTGGGGTTTGTGGTCCTCCTGGTGATTGTGCGAGTTCTCACGACTAGGGTGCTGGATGGATTGTACCGGTACACCCTCTGTGTGTGTGTGGTGGTGGTTGTGGTGATGTGTGTGCTTGTGGTGGTATGTGTGCTTGTGTGTGTGCTTGTGGTGGTGTGTGTGTGCTTGTGGTGGTGTGTGTGTGCTTGTGGTGGTGTGTGTATGTGTGCTTGTGGTGGTGTGTGTGCTTGTGGTGTGTGTGTGTGTGCTTGTAAGTGAGGATGGTGTGGGAACATATGTAATATAGGGTGTATTGTCGTGTGTGTTTCAATTGCATGAATGTGGCTTATTTCCATGCATATGCTATGTGCATGTATTTGTATGTGCACTGCAGTGTGCATAATACGTTTACACAATTCAGCTTGCTTGAGGTCTTGATCAACAAGACAGAAGCCATCCTTCTTTGTTCTCTGGCTGTATGCTTCCTTCTGCTGGTGGTAGGTTTGCTGCAAGCTGATTGCCATGGTTACCACCCTTCCTAGGCAGCCAACACGTTGGGAGCACCGATAGAGCTGGGCTCTTTCTTTGCTGGCATAGCAATAGGGGCACAGAGACCTCAGGTTGTGGATCAGGTAAATCATTTTAAATCTGCAAACATGTGTGAGTAAGATGTACACTGTGGGGGGAGAAAAGGCAAATGTTCCCTCCACAGTCACAATGATTTATATTACATGCACATGGGCACAACTCACACATAGACACACACACACACACACATCACAACCATACATGTGCACACTTAAATGAACACCCCCCACCTTGAACGTAGGAATATTGCAACCTAATAACGTAACATCTGTTACTGTAGGTTCGCGGTTTTGTGGAACCTCTTCGTGACTTCTTTTCAATATTTTTCTTTGCTTCAATTGGTAAGTGAAAATCCAAATATGTTGTATGAACAAATGCAAGATCAGGTACATTGTGTGTTCACAATGATCTCCTCTGTATCCTTCCTCTCCACTCCAACTTACATGCAGGGTTCCACGTTTTTCCAACCTTCATGTCTGAGTTCTCCATGATATTTGTATTCACCTTTGTCATCGTGGTGCTGAAGGTGGGTGGGGTGGCTGTGAGAGGGGGGGGCTATGGGGTGAAGGGTACCTGGTTCACCCTCTGTAGCTGGTGATTGCTGTGGGAGTCCTGGGACTGTACTTTGGGCACTGTCACACTGCCACGTGGATTGTTGGGGTAGGCTTGGCCCATGTCAGTGACTTCTCTTTTGTTCTGGCAAGTCGAGCCAGAAGGATGGACATCATTTCACGTGAGGTGCGGCGATTTTGTCTTAGAAGATATATGCACCAGTAGTATTATGTTTGGCTCCCTCCTCCCCAGGTCTACTTGGTTATCCTCAGTGTCTCGGCCCTTAGCATACTGCTCTCTCCCATCCTCTGGCAGCTGGTACTCGTCAGTGTAAAGTCCCAATATTGGCACAGTTTGCAGGTGTCATTTGCCAGACTTAAGTTAAATTTTATGAAATCATCATAGCAACTTTTGTATGTATTTTGTCACATTGGCAGACCTATATCATTTTCTACAGCATTTTATGAGATCCAGGGGCCACTCCCCCACCTTTTCTTTTCAACAGCTGTCATTCTCTCCCTATCTCCTTCCCACTGAATTCTACTGCCCGGTGAACTGGTTATTTAACTTGCATAACCATGCAGCGCACAAATCAACGGAAGACATTAAAAAAAAAAAGAAACACATGATGAAAGAATTGATACAAGCATACACCAAGGTAGCCCATTCAAACCAGCCAATCCTCTTCAAACGTTGCACACCACGGGGGGGACCTCACGTGTTGGTGACGGCAGCAGGGACATCAGCAGCTGCACTTCCCACAGTATCTGACCCAGTGTAGTGCAGCTGTGAGTGTTGCGCCTGACTGCAGCACGTCTGGAACCCAAGGAACCACCACTTGGCCTCTCCCGCAGACGACTGGCTCAGCTGGAACACCTTTGGCAGGCGGTGAAGGAGAGACTCAAGGTAGTAGCTGTTGCACACCGGGTTGAAGGTCTGGAAATACTGCGTCATCTCGCTCACAGTTGCTCCCAAGGGGTGCACCGTGAGGAAGGTGGCCAACACAGTCACCATGGCAACTTCGGCCTCGGTGAGGTCAAGCCCGGAGGAGGTGGGGTTGGTGGTGCCGACGGCCGTCCTCATCTTGGCGTATGCAGCGGCCGCGGCTGCAAGTGGGTTGCTGTCTCCTCCCTCCCCATCCAAGGCTCCTGAGGCTGCCTGATCCTCAAGGGTGACCCCCTCAATCACCTCCATCTTGGGGTCATCGGAGCCTGCGTCCACCTGCAACAAGGAATTGTGCAGCATGTCAAAGAGCCAGGGCAAGGGGGCAAGGGAGGGGGGGGGGGGGGGGGGGGGGGGGGGGGGGGGGGGGGGGGGGGTGCAGTACCTGTGGTGAAGATTTCGTTCCGATAGCCTTCTCCCATTCGTCAGGACAAGTCTGAGGGAAACAGTTGCTTATAGGAGCATTCCAAATAGTGCACACTATAACTAGTGTGTTTCCAATCACAACTGATGTGCACTGCCTGCATATGTTAGACTGTGTTGCTTGGTTTGAGGGTTTAGCCCAGCCGTATTAGCCTCGTCCCACCAAAGATGGGAAAAAAGGCCTGGTGTCTACTGGCAGGGTGTTTGTGCGCAAGGCCATTCCCCCCCCCCCCCCCCCCCCCCCCCCCCAAAAAAGCTGTGATATTGGAATAACAGCCATATAATGATGGCTTTCCCCCTTACTTTTTTGCAAACGCATGTTTACAGTGTGGTTCTTGCAGACAGCAGTTCAAGAACATAGTTGTAGGTACAAGGGGAAGAGGTTATGCTTTCTAAATATGTCGTTCACCTCTGTGGGTTTGCATTCCTGCTATTAACAGTGAAGGCTCGTTCATGCATGACTACACAAGCAGCATAGCTACCGTGTGGGATCTAGCATTTGAAATGACCCACTACTGACGCAACACACCTGCTTGAAACGAGCCAAAAGCGTCTTCAACTGAAGGATCTGTGCACGACAGAGAGAGAGAGAGAGAGCAAGAGAGAGAGAGAGAGAGACCAGACACAAAATGAGATAACAGCATGCCATTTAAAAAAACCCTCATGACAGGGACTACAAATCTAATGTATCAAGATCTGAGAGAGGTGGTGCACACTCATTAGAAAGTGTGTGAGGCACAGTGTGCATTGTGCGCAGTGTTTTTTGCAGTCACACCTATTCAGAATGCATGTTTAAACATGAAAATGGGGGCTGAGGGAGGTGGGTGTGTGAAGAGCAAAAGGGCATGTCACACTGTGTGACATGGAAAACTGAAATAGATCATGTCGTGATACATACCCCCCCCCCCCCCCCCCAAGCTGTCAGACATGTATATTATCTAACCTGTTTATCCTTCTTCTCCAATGCCTCTTCACTCTCAGACTTGAGGTATTCTATCTCCTTTCTTGCCACTGTAAGCTCAGACTCTACAGCTGCATACAAGACCAAACCAGATCATTGTCATAAAAGGTATCTATCCAATCTCACAAGAATCAAATCTTGATTTCTTTGTGGCTGGTTCTCCTAACTCCACTTTCTCATCTCTCTTCACTTCACACTCCCGAATGTTTGATTCAATTTCCTTACGCACATCCTGTTGAACAACACACACACACACACACACACACACACACACACACACACACACACACATTCCCTCAAACTTATTTGCAATCAAAAATCAACCAGCCAACCATAGCTTGGTCCTTCCACTGTGAGATGTACTTCCTCTGTGGCTTGGTGAAGTGGTCCCATGCCTTCTGTTGGGTGGCCGCAGAGAATAGCTCCTCCAAAGTATGACCTGTGAGAGTTAGGAGGTTAAGGGGGTGAAGGGGTAGACATGCCTATAGCAACAAAATACAAACAGAATTCTTTTCAGTAAATACTAATCCTAGTATTTTGATAGGATTGAGGATTTGACTGGGAGTAATTTGTTTGATGCTATTTAAAAGTGTGAGGGCAATATCACATGCAGGTACGTTTTACTATGAAAATGTGCTTTGATGCATAATCATCTAGGATTTTCAAATACTGACATTAAGCCATCATTTTCGCAATGAAATAGAAACATTAGGAATGACATGTGCTAGGGTCACATGATGCAGTATGACATGTGCTGGGGTTACATGATGCAGTATGACATGTGCTGGGGTTACATGATGCAGTATGACATGTGCTGGGGTTACATGATGCAGTATGACATGTGCTGGGGTCACATGATGCAGTATGACATGTGCTAGGGTCACATGATGCAGTATGACATGTGCTGGGTTTACATGATGCAGTATGACATGTGCTGGGGTCACATGATGCAGTATGACATGTGCTGGGGTCACATGATGCAGTATGACATGTGCTGGGGTCACATGATGCAGTATGACATGTGCTGGGCCTCACGATTACAGATGCTGGCTATAATAACACAACCTTCAGCTTTTAATAACGAGATAATTGATTTTTTTTTTTTCCCCTGAAGTGAGATAAAAATTCTGAAGTGTGGCCATATGTTGTTGCACTCCCACCGCTGGAAGAAAATCCAAATGGTCAAAGTCTTGTAGCTCTAGTGCAGACAGGACCGGAGGTGCTTATACAAGCAGGACTAATAATCAAATTAGTGCTAGTACACAATTAATGCTAAATACTATAAAGGTATATCAACCATATTAATAATTAGTGCTCATTCATGTAAGTGGCGTTACAATGAAATTGCCCTTGAATGATTAATAATGAGAGGGAAGCTATCCTGCTTACCTGCCCTTACCCCACCCAGTGGTACAAATTCCTTCGTCTCATCACTAAGCAGTGCTTCACACTAGTTCACAAGGCAAGTTTCTCCCTTGTTTGTTCCATCCACCCCCCTCCTCTAGCTGGCAAAGGTATACTCTCTCTTTTATTCTTGCAGACATTTCGCATTTCACCAAGGATTATTATTATTATTATTATTTTTTGCAGCGATTAATCTTTAATAACTTACGCATATTTGTTAAACCTTCCCTCTTTACTGATGACTAACTTACATTTCATTTTAAACAGACCTTATGCTGAGAACTGACTTACTGTCTTTGGCAAGGGACTCCATGTAAACCTTCTTGTTCCTCACCACCTCCTCAAACTCTTCCTGCTTGCTCTTCACACTCTTGGCCAGCTTGCGAGAGTGGGAATTGATGGCTGTGATGAGCCCAAAGAAAGTGCTGGACGTGCTCTGGGTGCAGTTGCCCCTCTCAAGCCAGTAGACCACGTTCTTCGTCGCATTCACGAAGCTGTCATCACTGTGCAAGTCCGACGACACCAACGTGGCATTCTGAGCATTGAAAGTCAAAATTTCACCATCGGCGAGCTTCTTCTGGCCTTCACTTTCACCTTTGGGATGGGCGTAGTCAATGTAGATCTTACCCGTGTCGCTGGGGGCCGACCCAATCTTGACCCGAGCACCGCTGAACTCAACAGCCTTGTCCACGGCATCAGGGCTCGAGAACTGGACGTGGCCAAAGTTCCTTCCACGTGAGAGCCTCACGGCCACTACCCTGCCACAGTCCATGAAGAGGTCCTGGAGGTGCCTGTCCTGCATGTTGTCGGGGAGGCTGCCCACAAAGACGGTGTCGCAGTTGGGCGGCTTGTCTCGCTTCTTGGGTCGGGGCTCAAACGCCGAGGGCAGACACACCATCACCGACCCGTACGGGGCGAATCCCGGTTCCACGTCGAGCGGGCTAATGGCCTGGGGAAGAGGAGGTAGCTCCGTCCTCCTGTAGTAGGGGTCGTCGACCGGAGAGGTCGCGCGGTAGGAGCTCCGGCGGCTGTCCTGGCTGTCGTAGGTGCCATGACGCCCGTCCTGACTGTCATAGGCACTGCTCCGATGGTGGTTCTGGCCGTCATAGGGGCTCCGACTGTTGTCGCGGCTGTTATAACCGTACGCCCTGTCCCTTTCTCGGGGCGGTGGCTGGGCGTCATAATAGGAGTCCCTGGTATCCCTCGTGCTTGGGTACACCGGGTGGGACTGGTGGTCGTAGTCTCTGTCGTACTCGTCCCTACGATACATGTGCGGTCTGGGAACGAGAAGAGCGGAAAACTCACAAGTGATGTGGCGGGTGTGTGTGATTCGGGCATCGCGTGACGCGCCTTACAGTACTACTATCCAGGCAGCCAGCTGCTTAAGGGTTTAGACATGGGACTGGTAGACGCATGTCAATGGCAGCCTACCGCCAATGCTTACAGTAAACAGAGATCACCATTTACTTTTCATGGAGGCGAACAAGCTGCTTTCAATGGCTTACTACGTACACCGTCACCTACGGTCCACTTACTTTGATTGGCGACCCGCTGAAAGCCTCACACATAACAGGTAACTTACAACTCAAAACGTAATGTCTCAAAAAGAGCCCATGGTTGGAAACTAGATTTATCTGTCCGTGGTATGACCTAGCTCTACAAGTAAATTAAGATGCTGCTCCAAGAATTTGAAATACAGTATGGGCGAAGCATCACCTTGATCAAAGCATCACCTTGATCAAGGCCCATGCTGTCCTACGCTACGTAAACGATACTTGTGCTTACCTGGTATTTGTAGCTATTCAGTAGCTTTATAAAATAGATCACACATGGCACACGTATTGCGCATGCCCAAGATGTAGCCTAGGTTACGCCACCCTCTCCTGTATTAACCACATTCTCCCAACTCTTCCTTCTTGAATAGCGTAGTATTAGTAACCCCTCGCCCAGTCAATAGCTTTTTAATTCTATGACTATAGATACAGCACTGCAAACTGTTTATCAAATGTGTTGCCCGCTCTCCAATTAGAATATAGTTTGTGGCGGGATTTCATGGTAACCGATGAACTTCACACGTTTAGTTGATGCCGTCGGCTTTCTGACTAGCCAAGCAGGTAAAAAACCATTAAGCTATGAAGTGTTTCCTTATTGACTTAATTCTGTTTCACACTACCGTAGCGGTCAATGAACAACAGCAGGCCGTAGTAGTAGAAGAAGCTATATCAACGATAGAGAAGGCCGCAAAACACGATGGACTGGACCCTACCACGCTTATCACTCTTGTTGGCTACGTCGCGGGGAAGTATGCAGGCAGTTAAGTGCTGTACTTCACTTAGTACCAAACTTCAAAGGAATAATCTTCTCATGAATACATGTAGGTGAACAGACTAGAGCTCGAGCTATCTCATGTTTAGTTCCAAGGACCCTGGTGCCATACATGGCTGTGCTCAGGGCTCTGGGTTGCATGGGCACCCTTCAGCATTCTTTGCAGCAGCTGCTCTTCAAATGGATGGTGGATGTGTACTACCTCGTGGACAACCATGCGCCTCTGTACGCTGTGTATAATGCTGTCTTTCTCTTCATCTACTGCGATCATTTGGTATGTGTGATTTGATGCACTCTGTTCACCATAGTGATTATATAATTAATTAGGTGGGTACAGCTAATTAAGGTGGTGACACTCAATTACACTTTGACCTCAAACCCACAACCCCTTAATTTAATTACGCGCATAAAAGCAAAGTGTATATTCATGGTTCCAGGGGGTAGGGTAAGAGATGGGATGGAGGGGAAGGTAGTTAGGGGTGAAGTCAGTAAGGGAAGGTAGTTGGGGGTGGGGCAAGTTAGGGGAGGTAGTTGGGGGTGGGGCAAGTTAGGGGAGGTAGTTGGGGGTGGGGTAAGTAAGGGGAGGTAGTTGGGGGTGGGGTAAGTAAGGGGAGGTAGTTGGGGGTAAGTAAGGGGAGGTAGTTGGGGGTAAGTAAGGGGAGGTAGTTGGGGGTAAGTAAGGGGAGGTAGTTGGGGGTAAGTAAGGGGAGGTAGTTGGGGGTGGGGTAAGTAAGGGAAGGTAGTTGGGGGTGGGGTAAGTAAGGGAAGGTAGTTGGGGTGGGGGTAAGTTAGAGGAGGTAGTTAATGGGTGGGGATGTCAGGGGAGGTGGTTTGGTTTTAATGGGCAGCTCATTGTAAGCATTTATAACGTAGCCCTTCTATTTTTCTGGATTCACTTTATATAATCTTGTTCTCTTCTGATGATTTAAATATCATCCCGCTTTTGGAGGTATTCATTGGATCTCTTCTTTCAATGAGGTGAAGAAAGTAGCTTCACTAGCCATGTAGTGAAATAATTCTGGACCTGCTTGCACTTGCACTGGTTCTGCTTGTTTGTGGCCTATTGAAAATTCATGACTGTAATGAGCTGGGCACCCACTTTGGCATACCTTATTGTATCCAAGTTAAAATAGATATGTATATGATTTACGGCCATTGACCTGGACAGTAGAAAGATTTTTATTGTCACTTCAATAAATTGCCAAATTAATGTGTGATTATAAAAACAGTGCAGTGATCATGACCTTTTCAGTGGCCTCAGGAATGAGCAACAGGTCCTATTATTTGGATACAGGTGTATGTAAGCATAGTGCAGACTCTTTAAATTATTTGAATCTCCTCAATCAATTATACAAATGTGTGCAAGTGCATATAACCTCACTATTCAATCCTATGCCACTTGCAGAGGCCAGTGGCATGCCAGTTCCTGTGTTACCTGACGAGGAGGCCAGATGGTGGGTGTGGCTGCCTGTATGAGCCTTGTTATTTATTGCCTCTCCCCCCCTCCCCCCCCCACCAGTCACCAAGAACAGGGTGCACATGCTACTGCAGCTGCACCAGCAATTATTGACCTCCTGTGTAGGTTCATGCGCATGATGTATGATGTGTGTGTGAGTGTGTGGTATGTGTGCATGTGTGTGTACGTGTGTTTGAAATGTGATACTGTCCCTCAGGGTCCTGATGCCTTGCTGCTTGATCTGCTCGGTGTCTATAAGTCCTACTGCCCCGACCTCATCACAATCGCTGTGCCAAAAATGAAGGTAAGGAGTACTGTCACACAGGTGTATCATATGAGAAATTTCCCATACATTGATGGTTATCTTGCCTTTCAAATTGAATTCTAAGTGACCTTAGAAAATACGATTGTAATTCTCACTGCACTAGATATAGCAATGGTATATAAAATCGTGACAAGTTGAATTACTATTGCAGGTAATTGCAGGTTTAATTTTTTGAACCATGGGAATTTTAGACTCCTTTTTTACCAATACGTATGCACATATGATATAATGTGATTTGAGGGTACAAGGGTGCGATCCAACAAATAATGGATGGAAGCAGTTTTTATAATTAGAAGCATAGGTTTAAAGCATACTATATATCAACTCTACATTTCTTTCTGGAGCAGAGAACAGATCTTTAGGTATCGACTTAATAAATTTTACATGAGAGTAGAGCAAATATATATTTCCCACTCATAGAACCTCGCTGGGGTACCAATGTTATCGCTAGACACCTCCAACAATGCCAGCGATTGATAAAAACATTTAACCCCTTACGCGAGCACTCAAGGTAGTTCTTAATTTTGTTAGCAATGGTTGCGAAAGGTGTGGCAAGTACTTAAAAACTAATCAAATTGATAATGTAAGACGCCACTATGATTCCGATTCGTGCAAAAGAAAGATTGCAGCAGCTACAATGAACCTGCAGGCACTGCAGCCTTCTGAAAAGAGGCAGTGGCTCCTGTGCACGAGTGCTACGACTACTGCTTCTCCAGAGGAACCTTCTACTTGCGATGAATCCTTTGCTAGCAATGATTCCGTTGCTAATGTAAACCATAACCAGCCTAAGCCGTTATGTTGTGGGTATATGCCAGATGTTCCTTCTCCCTTCGTTCATAACTGGGCATTTGCAGCTCATGGATTGCAGCCACTTCCTTTCACTTTTGAAGAATTGGGGCTGAGGGCTCTTGTCTGTGAACACTTTGCTCAATATGCATATGCTTCAGAATACATGCAGTCAGTGCACCTAGTTCAAAAATTGACAGAGGAGGAGGTTCTAAAGTATGCCCTACGTAAAGAAGAATACGTAGGAGTGCTTGGCAAAGGAATATGCAGTAAAGGATCAGGAGAGGAGGCTCACCATGGACCTCACCAAAGGATCAGGGGAGGAGGCTCACCATGGACCTCACCAAAGGATCAGGAGAAGAGGCTCACCATGGACCTCACCAAAGGATCAGGGGAACACCATGGACCTCACCAAAGGATCAGGAGAGGAGGCTCACCATGGACCTCACCAAAGGATCAGGAGATGAGGCTCACCATGGACCTCACCAAGTTGAAGAATGATGCTAATATCAGTTACCAACCCAGCTCTTTTTTGGAGCAAAGTTGTTTTAGTGCAGGAGAGATGGTTATATATTCATTGCTAAGTGGTTTCTTAGTGCAAATTTGTGGTTACGGGAGTGGGCTAAGGGTGGGGTGGGTACAGTAGCGGCTCGCTCCAGCGGTAATTATCACATTCGCTCCAGCGGAAAAATAATTATATTCACCTGGTACAGAAGAAAACTGTTGGTGTACTTAGCAAACCCGCCTGTGGTTGACTATATGCTCCTCTCTAAATGGAATTCACTGTTTATACGCGGCTTTGCCGTGTACATAGCGCTTGATAATACATGTAGTAGTGTATTAGAGAAGGGGCGGATTACGAAGCCCTATATACACATCAAAGCCGCGTACCAGGTGAAATAATTATTTTTCCGCTGGAGCGAATGTGATAATTACCGCTGGAGCGAGCCGCTACTGTACCCTTTTATGAAATATGGGGATGGGTGTTTACAAAATACTTATTGCCCTCCCCTCGCATCCCCCAGGTTTTATATTCTCAGCATTTCAATAATCTGCTGGTGGAAAAGATCCAACATACACAGGGATGGACCAGTTGTGTAGTTGCCATGGAGACAATATCAAAGCCTACCCATCCCACCATGGCTTCAGGTGATATGTTGGAACAGGCCTCCAAACACGAAGACATTGGCCCACCTGTAAGATATGGAGGAGGGTGGGGGAGGGGGGGGGGATTGGAACATGTACTTGGTCTCACTACTGTACTGTTGTGTTCACTATCAGGCTGCTAAACGTGCTCGAACAATGGCAGATATTTCCTGTTGTCATGGAGCTGAAGATGTCAGCCCCATATCAGTCTCAGCCACTCCTACTCAGCTTGGGTCCTTTGAAGAGCTTTGTAGCAACATTGGTCATGTGGAGGTAAGGGACACTCTTAGCCTCTCCTGCTATTGGCCATGTGGAGGTAAGGGACACCCTTAGCCTCTCCTGCTATTGGCCATATAGGTAAGGGACACCCTTAGCTATTGGCCATGTGGATAAGGGACACCCTTAGCCTCTCCTGCTATTGGCCATGTGGAGGTAAGGGACACCCTTAGCCTCTCCTGCTATTGGCCATGTAGGTAAGGGACACCCTTAGCTATTGGCCATGTGGATAAGGGACACCCTTAGCCTCTCCTGCTATTGGCCGTGTGGAGGTAAGGGACACTCTTAGCCTCTCCTGCTATTGGCCATGTGGAGGTAAGGGACACCCTTAGCCTCTCCTGCTATTGGCCATGTAGGTAAGGGACACCCTTAGCCTCTCCAGCTATTGGCCATGTAGGTAAGGGACACCCTTAGCCTCTTCTGCTATTGGCCATGTAGGTAAGGGACACTCTTAGCCTCTCCTGCTATTGGCCATGTAGGTAAGGGACACCCTTAGCCTCTCCAGCTATTGGCCATGTGGAGGTAAGGGACACCCTTAGCCTCTCCTGCTATTGGCCATGTAGGTAAGGGACACCCTTAGCCTCTCCTGCTATTAGCCATGTGGAGGTAAGGGGCACCCTTAGCCTCTCCTGGCATGTGAGGGCACCCTTGCCTGGTATGTGGGATGAGGTTAAATATTATCACTATAGCATCTCACCTGCACACACCTCTCTTGTGGTAGCTTCCAGCTCCTGTGTGGTTGATCCTGCACTCAGACCTGTTGAAGCATGTCCTTTCCATTGATGTTGGCTCCACAGCTGCTGTTCATTTAACACATTGGCTTCAACTTGCCCTGGGATATGGTGTGTGATCATGAGTGTCTGGGGGAGGAGGAAAGTCTAGGGTCAGGGAAAGGGGAGGAGGAAAGACAGGGTTTGAAATTTCATTAGTTTTCTTTCCACTTTTCCCAGAGATCAGTAGATATGTTGCTGGGGAGCCATGCCACCATCTTGAACACCTCTTGACCTCACTTGTAAGGCTTGGAGACTTCCTCTGTGTGAGTCTTTATAGTTGCCTTTAGTAGGGTGTTGAAAAGGTGGTCCCCATATTTGTCCTTAGGAGCCTATTCCCATCATTGAAGGGTTCCTTGAGGCATTCCTAAACGTTTGGGATGGAAATAACCATTGTAAGGCAGTTCTGAGCCTGTTGCCTTTTCTTCCGCTGAGGCAGTTTGAAGGTACATGCTAAGTCATTGCAACATCCTGTTTCAAATTACTGCTCATATGTTTTCACTGTACAAAACATAAGGTAAAAGGAATGCACATAAGTATGACTGCACTGATACATGTACATCAGTTTAATCAAAATTAGGACAAAAACTGTTTGAGTCCATAGGTAAATTTAGCTTTAAAGTGGTTCAAAACCTTGCTGGCCATCTGTCCTTAAGGACAAAGCCACTCACCTTGGCCTCCTGTCCTTAAGGACAATGCCATTTACCTTGGGCCTCCTGTCCTTAAGGACAAAGCCACTCACTCACCTTGGCCTCCTGTCCTTAAGGACAAAGCCATTCACTCACCTTGGCCTCCTGTTCCACATACATACATGCTCTCACCTTACAGATTTACATTCTACTGTTCTGGCTCCTCTTGAAGTACTTTTTAAACAACAAACAATTGTGTTTAAAGTCAGCTGCCTGCTTTCATCTAGATAACTTTGTTTGACATGTGTGTATGTAGTATGACTGTCTAATGTCCATGAATGAACTTGTGAGAAAAATGGTCACACTGGAGTGGAGCAGATGGAAGAGATTATGTGATGGAGGTGATCACAGGTAAATAATGACATTTAGGTGATGTAATGGGATTTAGGTTGTAATGACATTTAGGTGATCTAATGGCATGTGGGTGATGTCATGTATGTGTCTTGCCTGAAGGACTTTATGCTCCTCAGGGTGTCTGAAGTGTTTCCCATGTGTCACCAAGGAGACATTACTGATGTGCACTTTGATGCTGCTGAAAGTATAAAGAAGCTTGCCAATTATGTTGGCAGGCTGGCAGTATTTGGACTGCAGGTGATACCATCTCCCCTCCCTCACTAAACTATATGTGTAAACATGTTGCCCATCTCCATACACAATACATGCACTCATAATGCATGCATACACACATGCATCAGGAGGAGAATGATTCCCCACTGTTGCAGCATGCTTCACTTTCCTTGTGTGAATTGGTAAGTCTGTTAGTTTGAGTGGTCTGTCCTCAAGGTGAGGCTGTCTTGTTGGCTTTCCCTAAGGTCTGTGGATTGCCAGATGACTACAACATACCCATTCTGATATTGCCCCAAGTCCCTTTGGTGTACAGAAGCCTCCTTAGTGCTAGCTTGGTGCCTCTGACCAGGATATGTGCTTGTCTTGTTCGGTACAGATGTCCCATGCATGGTTGACTGTCCAACCTTTGTCCCTCCATCTTCACCTTCACACACTCTAGGTACAAGGAGGCCATGTCGAAGCTAGCGCAAGTGTGTGTGTGTGTGTGTGTGTGTGTGTGTGTGTGTGTGTGTCCATTACATGTTTTGCATAGATAGCTGTATCTATTCTGTAGTCAGTGCAGGACCATCAACTCTCAGTGACTTTCAACAGCATTGTGTTGGATTTTTGTGATGCCCTATGGAGGAATCTTGCCTTCATTAACAGCAAGAGGCCATATCCAACCCAACTGTTTACGTTGCCAAGGTGACACATCTACCTATGCACACAGGCATCCATGTTCCTACTTCTCACAGAGAGGCTCTCACATCATGTGGTCTGTCTGCCACTCATGAGAAGCTAAGCATCACTCATCACCCCGCCTTGGTTGGGGTAGTGAAACAATTCTTCCAAACGGTAAGGGTATACATACATTCATGTGCACCTGATACTTGAATCACAACTGTAAACACATAAACATAGCTTGAAAAGTATCCCAAACATATGCATCCTACAAACATATTCACTGAGGTAGGTTTGTGTGGATCTTGTCATCTGTTTCATCTTCTTTTTATTACCCTCCTCCCCAGGCCCATCTGAGAAAAGCCTACCTGCAGTACCTCATGTCTCACCAGCTAGCTAGTTTAGTTAGGTTCATCAGAGCATTTGTGTTATCAAGATTTAGTGAGACCACCTAATGCATGCCGCATTGGATACTTCAAGATTCCTATGGTGCATATGCACTAGCAGCTTGTATAGTTGTAACAACTGATTGTTATGCTGTTTTCCCTGCTGTCAGATGGATAATAATAAGACCTTTGTCCAAATCTTTAATTGCACAGCGGAATATTGCAATGGCTTATAGCTACGCTGTTATAAATGTTCACTATGAACCAAAGCAGTTTACAACTGAGTATCTACTCACACTGCACAATAGAATACACAACTGGCTGGTGAAAAGTCTTATTCTCTGAGATTAGTATTAGTTCCTCCTACGATTACTTCTTCCAGTGGAAAAAGGCGTTAATCTGAGTCCGTTACTCTGCACAGGTAAGAAATATTGCAATCACAACACTTGGATCACATAAATATTATGTGCATGATAGATAAGTGAAGACCACATCACATTACAATAGTAATTCAAAACACATATGAATGACAATGTTCATACTCCAACCACCAGACCTTCATAGGTTAGGATTAGGACTAAATACAATACATCTCCCTAGTCAGAGAGCATTGATACACATTCACATAATGAAGCTTTGGATGAGAGGATAGCTGCTACAATATGAACAAATGTGGAAGTGTGTCACATATAACAAAGGCAATGTTATATCAAATCAAATATGTCCCAATGTTTACTTATACCTTAAGTCTTAACAGCAAATTGATCTAATTCTTTGCTTTTAAAAAATTGCTGTTTGTTACATTGCTTGCTTGCAGTCCTTGTGCATCATGTAGTGATGCTAGAACTATGCGAGCCTTATGATTGTAAACCAGGAATCCCCCCCCTCCCCCCTCAAACCAAAGTATGAAATAATTAACATTTGGTATGTGATGGAGACGAATTCAACAAAGTGATTGGGAAACCATAGCAATAAAATGAGTGCCTGCCTTGTGTGGGTAGCCACCCACTTCTTCATGTTGGCCCCCCCCCCCCCCACCTTTTCCAAAATTCCTGTATCCACCCTTGTTAAACGATCGTACACAGCCCCCACTGCTAAAAAACGATAGGTGCTATTATCTAATGCCATCCTTACCGGTGTGTAACCCTCAGGTATGGTGGCCACTGCAGGTAGTCCTACAGGCTCAGAGCAGGGAGTGTCCACTGGAAAATTAAAGTCAGACTAAGGAGATTAGACAAAGATGGTTGTTAAGAGAACAGTTGAAAAGGGATCACCCTTAACTGTGGTTTGTTGAGGTGTGGCGACATGTTTTTCAGTTACACATTTTCCCGCCAAAGATTAGTTAATTACAGTTACTGGGAAATGCAAAGATCAATTCTTACAAACTAACATCATTAAGAACATGGTGTGTACATAACATATGTATATGTCTGTACACATAAGTTCCTTGTGACGTACACTTGGCAATGACTATATGAATAGGTAAATGAATGATTTCATAAAGTATCACTACATATGCAATGAGGACTATGATGATGTAAATTGACTTCTGAAAAATGTATTATGCATACAGATACAGACCACATACAATGTCCACACATATGTACACAGCAGACACACACCACCCCATATACAGCTGGTAACAATAGGTGGTATTATCTAATCCCATCCTGACTTGTGGGTGACTTATCAGTAACAATGACACAGATAAACAGTAGTAGATATGGTGGGCAAAGGAAGATGAAGTGACAGTACAGGTGTCTGAAAATACTGAAAGAGCTAAGGAGATTAGACAAAGACAGTCTTAAAAGAACAGTTGAAAAGTGACCACCCTCCTCAGCTTGGGCTGTTGAAAATCAACTGTGGTTTGTTAGAGGTGTGTCAATTACACGTTTTTCTGCCAAAAATGAATTAATTATAGTTGCATATGGAACATACAACCAGCACCATTAAGAACATGGCATGCACGTAACATATTTGAAAGAACATATGCATGTCTGTACATATACACATTCTTTGTGATGCACTTGGCAATAACTAAGTGGACTATATGAATAGGTAAATGAGCATATGGAAGGATTTCATAGTATCACTACTTGTTTTCATCATGAAATATGTATTAACTAAAAAACCTCTTGAAAAGGGGAATGGGGAGGGTGTGAAGAGGGGTTACCAGCCCTGCGCTGGACTTTAAGATATAATTTGGGGTGTGTGAGGGGGGGGGGGTCCCTTGGGTTTCATGGTCCCAAATTTTATTCTACAGGAAAGACATAACATATTACGTGCTTTTGTGGCTGCAATGTGGACAATCATAGTCGTTTACTTGAGATTTGAGAATTTCACACAACATACACACACCACTCCATATATT
The DNA here is from genome assembly GCA_963681505.1 of Eunapius fragilis. Taxonomy (NCBI): domain Eukaryota; kingdom Metazoa; phylum Porifera; class Demospongiae; order Spongillida; family Spongillidae; genus Eunapius; species Eunapius fragilis. The sequence goes on from OY811985.1 coordinate 2,073,204, forward strand.
AATGCCATCCTTACTGCAAATTGTGGGTGGTGTTTCCCCTCATACACTGGTCGCTCTATCGAGGATTCCATAGGTACCCATTCCTAGGCAGAAAAGATATCAGACTTAAAGAATAGTCTTAAACAGTGGCAATCACAGCAATCATTATGACAGAAGCGATAAGTATAATTTGCACTAAATCATTATCATCATATTAACAGTGTGCAGAGGGGAAAAATATGACTTGGATCTAAGTATCCATTGGATACCTCAACAATGAATACTAAACAGTGGTACTCACATTAATCACTATCATGTCTTTAACATCAACGTTGTGAGGACTGTTCTGTATATGTTGACCATCCATTGTGATGAGGAGCTGGTGAGGACCAGCAGACTGTGGGGTGAGGATGATGGTGTAGGTACCATCCCTGTGGTCCTCCACCTCTCCATGCACAACTGCTCCATTACTGGCCTTGGGCCTCATCTCAACCTTCACCTGTGCATCACTGTATGGGTACTTCTGACCCTGTGAGGTCTTGCTCTCTACCTTAACACAGAACCTGGTCCCAACCTTCGCTACTGATGTGGATGTCCAGGTGCTTGAAGATGGTGATAAAGATAATGCCCTAACCTCCCCAAATTGAGACAGTTCTCTTACAAGACCATCTGTCTTCACTGACACAGATATGTCGCTGTGTAGGTTTGGCTTAAGGGACATGGTCTGTACCTTATTCAAGGTGGCCTTCAGTTCAGTGGGTATACATCCCCCCAGAGCCACTAGCTCATGGTCTGTGTGGGTCTGGAGGACATGGGAGGCCACCTTAGTGTAGTGATTAATGTCACCAACTATCTTCTCAAACTGTTCTTTCTGGAGGGTCAGAGAGGTTGTCTTGGACAGAGAAATGGCCTCCAACTCTGACAGCAGTGTTAGTTTCCTCTTGTCTAATGTCCCTTGGAGTATTTCAAACGCTTGGTTGATGGCTAAGAGAGCATTCTTTTTGGAGCCCTCCACCTGTTCTATCATTGCATCATTTCCTGATATAGCTCCAATCAGTTTTGTCACAAAGTTACTTGCATTTCCAAGTGCCCCTTTGATTTCCAATTGATGGTTCTTTGCAGCAGTGGACACTTCAATCACAGCATGGTCCTTGTGGGCAACAGGAAAACAGTCTTTACACACATCTAGGAAACACTTACAAGCCTCGCAATAAAATTTCAGCCTATTGCTCTCATGGCTACACTGCAAAGAGTAAGCCTCTCTTGGCTTTATGGTGGCCTGGAGTTCTTTGGCTCCCTCCTGGTCCAGTCCAACCATCTTGTGTTTGGACATTAGGCGACCACGTTTGTGGTGTTCATGGCAGGGCTTGCATAGGAACTGGAGACATGTGCAACAGAAGATCACTGCAGGACCACTGCTTCCATCTATACAGTGGTCACAACACACCTCACTGCTGCGCACAAGCTTGGACGTGTACCCAGCTACTTCTGCTTCAAATTCAAGATGGAGGTTACGAGGGAGGACACTGGCCCCTCCTACTGGGATGCTAACATTTCGTTCACAGGTGGGGCATTTGAGCACTTGTTGGGATCCATTTTTATCTATCTCACGAT